>NW_010583046.1:69497-107573 GCF_000705375.1 Tinamus guttatus | reverse complement strand
CAGCAAATATTTGTGAAAGAAGCTACTTTTGAGGGTTCAGAGAACAAGAACTCATTGATCAGCATTGCAGAAGGTAGTACCACCACAGTAATTGTGACAGATGCTGATATATCTGACTCATTAACTACTGTCTCTATGAATGATTCAGCGGAACACAAAAATCCCAGTGATGCAGCTCCTGGAATTGATGCCGTTGCCTCAGCAGCAGATATCACTGAACAGTCTATGTCAGAAATGCAGAAAATAGATAGGCAGCCTATGAGTACTGCTGAGGAAACACAAAATAAGCAGTCAGCTTCTCAGCTTGATGTAGGTTTATGTCTACCTGTGACTTCACCTCATGGTCTTCATACAACTCCTACCAATTTAGAAATCAAATTAAATAATGAAAATTACAGTAACCCTTCAGAAAGTGGTGCAGAGAATATCGAAGGACATAATACAGCTACTTTGTTACTGAAAATGGATCAAACATCTTGGAAGGATCCTACAGATGATAAAGAACTGGAATCTGATAAAGAAACCCGAGAGAGATCCAGGGAGGTATTTGGTAAAGAAAAAAGTGAAACTCCAATTTGGGATGCCAAGATAGAAACCCCTTCACCAGTCCCATCTGTGGCCTTCAATATAGACTGTCTAGAGCTAACATTGCCTCCGGAACTGGCACTCCAATTGAAAGAGATATTTGGGCCCATTGGCATTGATGCAGGTATGGAAAAAATGATAATCCTTATTTTTGTGAAAAGTTTAGCTAAGAAAAACCTTTTCTTCTTTCTGTTTTTCCTTCTTTCATGATTGGTTTTGGGAAATAGAATTGTGCAATTCCTTGGGATGCTGTTGTTTGCTTTTGTTAATTTAAAAATGAAACTGAACTTGGTGTAAAATGTAGATGCAGTAGTGAAGATATCAACCTTCTGCCTGTATCTCTTCATCCATGCGCATCCTTTAAAAGCATGAGAAAACATATTAGCTTACTTTTCTTTTGAGCAGTAGGCCTTTGAGCTTATTTTCATCTGCAGGCTCCTGAAATGATGAGGCTGGTATAAATGTTGACTGTTTGGGGGGGGGAAGCATTGGCTAAATTGGGGTCAGAGAAGTCAAAGACTTGTTGAGATAGAGAATTAAGTAAGGCTGTAGCAAAGGGTGAAAACAAAACAAAAACACCACACCATTCTGCTGGGGGAGAATGGTGAAGAAAACCATAATCAGCTTGAACATGTATGAAAATACGAAATGAGAAGTAAAAACTAATAGAAGAAGGGAGAAGAGAAAATGCAGTAGCACATACTAGTTTTCTCATACTATTTCTAGAGAACTAGTTTTCATGCTAGTTCTCTCTTGATGTGAAGCCTTCCATACATGATGGGTGGACCTGGCTGCTAGCCTTTCTGCCTTGCATCCCTACCCCTCCAGGAATAAATTTGCTTTTTGTTAGCAGAAAGGTGTTTTGATGTTTTAGATCTACATTATTTTTTATAATATATATGATTTTTCCCATTTTCTTTTTGAATCTTTGAGAAATGTAGCTATCAGCAAGGTATGTCAGGAGGAATATATATCACAACACCATGATGATTGCTGCTGTTTCTTTTGGAACAGGAAGGGATACTTGGAGTTTGGTTTTCAGTCATGTTAAAAGGAGAGATTTGGTTACTATTGGATATTGGCTAACACGTTGTGTTATGTAAAAACTGTTGCACATGGATTGCAGTTAAATAGGAGAAATTTGGAACTAATATTGATGCTGTACTTTAGTTGCTTGAATAACTCTGTGCAGAATGCCTTAATGAATATATTTTCTCCTTTCCATAAGGATCACTAACCGTTGAGGACTGTGTGGTTCATATTGATCTGAATTTGGCAAAAGTGATTCATGAGAAATGGAAAGAATCGATTCTGGTTAGTAACTTTCTTAGTTATAAAACATTACACTTATGCTTTGGCAGACCAATTGTCTCCTTTTTTGTTGGTATTAATGTGTTTGTAAGATGTAAGTATCTTTGTGAGAACTATAATAGAATATGGTTGTAATTTGTGAAATGTGTAGTTTATCAACATGCCATAGGGAATAATCATCAGAGCTGTTGAAAAAAAGTTTCAGAGATGAAGAGATTGCATGCTGTACATCCTAACAAATGAGAGGGGGCATCATCATATACAGTTTCAAAAGAAGATTGACAGAAAATCTTGTCTAATCATTACTGGCCTTTGGACTTGAAAGAGGAATTCTGAATATGAATGATTTTGTATGGAAAATGTCCCCATGTGTAATGATTGAGAATTTCCTACCCTCACAGTTTCATGTCAGTGTATGTTCTACCACAATCTTACAAAGCACAGCCAGGCTCTTTTTGGCTACATATATATAGATAGATAGCCAGATATATATTGCTTACAGTTACAAAGTCTTAACACTTTCTCTAGAGACACATTCCTCTAGTATGCTAAGCTTTTGGAAATATAGCTGTGCCTTTCAAATGTTACTTCTCAAATATTTTTCTTAAATATGGTTCTTTTAAAATATCCAATCTTGGAGAAATCCTGTGAAACATCATTTTGGTACTGGATTACCTAGAAGCAAAAATTTGCTGCATTTTCCTGGGAAATTCTATATTTATTGCTTTTTAACATTCATGGTTTTGCTATTTTTATTTAGAAGCGTCAGAGGAGAGAAGATGAATCACACAAGTTGTTTGCAGAAGGTACGCTGTGTATTTTCCTGTACTGTAAAAAATATTTAGTTCTTTAAAAATTCAGTAAGGCTGTAAATATTCTAGCTGTTGAAAAATGGTAGATTCATTTATTAAGTGACGTTTTTTTATTGGCCTTGCTTACATTTACTGTTCTCTTAGAGCTATAGAAAAAGAAAACCTGCTAATTGCAAGCCCTGTTGCTGATCCCAGCGAGGTGCAGCCAGGTGCATAGTACATCACTGTATACTCCAAGGGGAAGCCTCTGTGGGCAGAGCAGGCACCTCTCCAGGTTAGGATTACTACCAGGGTGAGACTTCTGCAGGTCAGGGAGGCAGGTCAGGATGTTCACAGCTTTTCTTGGAGGAACTGATTACAGCAGGAAGATACAAGTCCTTGTTCAGGAAGCATTAGACTCTCTGGTCATCATAGTTCCTGGTCCCTCAGCTCTGAGGAAGAAATGTCTGTTTGCAGCACAGCCCGCTGCACGTGCATGGACCTGGGGGATGACTTGATCTCAGCACAGGTGCAACCTGTCCACTCATGTGGAGCTTATACCATTAGCTTGTGGAAAATGCAAGATACATCTAAGATACCCTTAGGTTGCGAAGGGAAGAAGGTAGATGTGAGTTTGAAGAAACTGTCTTTCAAAAGTGAGCAAACAAACTCCTGTCCTTACGTTTGTGCAAGGTAGTTTACAGCAGTAAGTCTTAGCGCTTGAAAATTCAGGTGGTATCTATAGTTCTGCTCTTGTTTTGGAAAATAGGTGAAGATCATTTAGTGTTGGGAAAATAGAAAAGAATATGGTAAAAACAGTGTATTGCTTTCTGTGTTACTGATGACATTTTAACAAAAAAAAATTAGGGTGGAAAAAAAAACGTAATTGCTTTTTGGCTTTGCTTATATAAATAAGTTAATAATTGTTTTGTTTCTCACCTCTGTTGCTTTTGAAGGTCCCACTCTGAGTCAGCAGACAGATACAGATGACTCAGAAGTGCAGTTATCACAGAACACAGACAGTAAAATGCAGAAGAAAAATTCGAGCTGGGTTTCAGAGTCATCTAATGACATTCAGACTAAAAAATTAGCAACGTCAGAAGTCTTCCCATTTATGGATCACTGGAATGCTCAGATTCAGAAAGTTTCTCTCAGACAAATAATATCCGAAGAAATAGCCATGCAGGAGAAACAGGATCTTGTATGTATATTTACCATTTTTTTAATGTGGTGTAACTTCGTTGTTGTTACTGAAGCAGAATATGGCTTATCTGGAGACTAATTTTCTGCTGCTGACGACAGTCTGAATTCACCAGAGAAGTGTGTGCCAGCTGGTATTATTGATTACTGTAATGCAAAAGTTTGCTTGTGGTTAATATGTCTGTTTTAAAAATATATATATGTAATGTTTTGATTTTCACAAACAGTTCATGCTGAATTTCACTGTAAAGGTTAGCATTTGTATTGGTTTGAACTGTGCTTTTTTTCGATTGCTCGCTTTAAAACAGAGAGAGATACGATCAGTGTGATTTTTTTTCCACACTTGGTGGGAAAGCTGCATCAAAATAAAATAGCTCCATGTCCTGTTTGTTTAGATATTGCTTTTGACACTTTTTATAAGGAGAACCCACAACGTTCCTAACAGATGAGACATTAAAAAAAATTTCATCTGAGTCAGATGTTTTTTATACTGATTTTTGAGTGAACAGTATTTTTTTTCTACATTTTTTTGTTAATTTGTGTTTTCTGTAGTTTCCGTTCTCTAGCTGGTGCATGTGTACTATTGCCCTCTACTGGATGACAGTTCATAACATAAGTTTTAATTTTTGGTAGTTGTTTCTGATAAGTAGCTGCCCTAAAAAGAGCAGCTCTGTTTCTACTGACACATGAAGTTGGATGTCATTAGCTTGTACTTTAAAAGAATAACTTGTGGTTTCTTTCTTTGAACTGCATGTGTGTGGCTGACCGATAACTACAATGACTGCAGATTTATTTTCAGTTTGAATTTATGGAGTGTGACTTTTTGCCTTAGCTTTTTTTGTTGTTGTTTGATCTAAGTATTGAAATGATGAGTCCTATTTATTCTGGGTTATAATTTGGTTGTCTACTCAGCATGACTTTACTGATGTGAGTATTTATAACAGTATAGCTACAAATAACCTACACCAAAACAAAACTGTTTCCTGAAAAGAAACTTCAAAACAGAACCCCAAAACTGAAACACCTTCTGAAAATCCTTCTCATTTTACTCCTCTGAGTTGAGGAATCTCCAGCTTGGTGGCTTCAAGTGCCTGCAAAGTCCTGCAGCAGTGTATTATATTTGTTGTCTTTTCTTCTTGTCAAGTCAGTATAGTGGCTGATACTTGCATTTTGCTGCTGGGGGTACATGCCTATTGAATAGATATTTTTTGAAATTGTAGGAAATAACAGTGTAATTAGGTTAGATACATTGTTAATCTATTTTGTTCTAATGGTGAGCATGTAATACCACCTCCTTTGTCTTCTGGGTAGAAACGTGTTCCTTCCATGGCAAGAAAAGACTGTGCGGCCAAGCTAAAGGAAAAGCAGCTTTTTGAGATGTTTCCAACCATTAATCAAAATTTCTTAATGGATATCTTCAAGGATAACAAGTAAGAGAGCTTTAAAGTTCTTGCAAAACTGGTACTCAGCAGTGCTCTATGGTGCGCAATTACTGCCTTAAGAGCTAAGAAAGTGCAAAAGATTTTTTTTTCAAACTCTTTCTTTGTAGACCTAATGAAAGGCAAAGCTAGTTGGTCTATAAAAGCTAAAGGGCTAAAGACTGCATGTGTATGTATGTATACACGTTTGTTCCTCAGGAGAGGAATGTCTCTGGCTGTCGGTGGAGCTGCTGCTTTGCTCCAGAACTGCAGTGAGAATGAAGTGGGAGAGATTAGTGGTGACTGCTGGCAGTGTGCGAGCTCACCGCAAGTGGCATCCATCCAAGAGGAAAGCTGCCACAGCCTGATGTTAGCCACTGATATTCTCCAGACTGCTACAGTAGCTCCGGAAGATGAGCCATTGCTTCATCTCTTCCCTTTCTCTCTTCTGCCTTCCATTACCAGGGCCTGTGGCTATCTTAAATCCAAGTTCCTGAGAATGGAGCTTTTTTTTAAAGAAACTTTTCTTCCTTCTTTCGTCTTTCACAGGTTGCCTTTCTTTCTACTCATGTGTGTTTGCGTGCTCACTTGTCAGGCTTTCTGCTTGTCTAGGTTGTTAGCAAAACTGTTTCTCATGAAATATATAACATACTTATTAATCAATTTCGACGGCTCAGATTTTCGACTACCTCTTGTTTTTACACCTTCTGATTTCTCTTCCTAGTGAAGAGAATTTCCTTTCCCAAAATCTCTCTTTACTTTGGATCAGCCTTCTTGTCTATTTACTGAACAGCATGAAGAACAAAGAAAAAAGAGGACTTAATAGAAATCTGATGGTAACTGGTGTCCTCCTTTTATTGCATTAAATGTCATAACAAAGCTTGACTGAAGTTCAAGGGTTGGCTTGCACCACTATTTCAGAAAACTGAGGTAGCTTTAACCTAGTTTTTACTATCTAACCCTAGCCAAAAGGAGATTTAAGATGAAATAATATATCCAGCACAAAAAGCTGTGCTTCTAAATCGATATCTGTTTGATTAAGGTATGGCACAATTTACTTCACTTAGTTTTTGTGTGTCCTTGTAATATTCAAGTGCCCCTCAGTCACATGTCTGCCAATCAAGACTGCATGTGTGTTGATGCTACTAAATGCAACACAATGAGTCTTCAAGATTTTTTTTTGTGATAAATAGATGGAAAATACAGTTCCAGTGCTTTATTTGCATTGACGTCTATTTCTGTAACAGTATAAAGGTCCATAATGTGTATTCTAACAAATGTAGCAGCTATTAACGTATTTGTCAAGTTACAGATTTTATTTATCCTTTACAGCTATTCTTTAGAACAGACTGAACAGTTTCTGAACTGTGTTCTGGAGGCAGATCCTGTAAAAACAGTTATAGCTCAAGAAAGTGCTCATCAAAATGAAACTGTTCCTTTCTGCAATGCTGCAAAGAACCGTGAGAAGAAGGTATTTTTTTTAAAACGGTATATTACAAACTTGCCCAAAGTCTTGTCGGTGAAAGCGCTCTGCAATGCATACTTAGCTTCAACGTTCCTAATTCCTACAGGCAAAAAAAAGTAAGGAAGAGGACGATACTCTGAATGAAGTGATATTCCATGACTTTGAGTATCCACAGTATGATGATTTCAGAGCAGAAGCTTTTCTTCACCAGCAAAAGAGACAGGAATATTTGAAAAAAGCTGGGGAGGCCTATCGCATGGGTATGAAACCTGTGGCAGCTTTTTATGCACAGCAGGTAAATGTAAATATTGTTCTTTTCTTCTCAATCTAGAGAGATTCTTAAATAGCATTCTGGAAGTCATCAGCACAAAATTTTCCCTACTGCAGCTGATAAATTTCCTCAATTACTGTTCCCTGCATATGGTTATATTGGAAAATCTCCTTATAATTAAACTCATCTTCATTAGTAATAATGCTACTGATGTAATCAAATTCTGTGGGAGACCTCAGGAAATATGATAATTAAGTGCTCAGTTACATATGTTCATTTTTTGTGTACATTTCACTTCCACTTACGCAGATACCCCCATACTTGCAAGTGCCAAGATTTGTGCCCATGTGCTCTTGTACACAACATGGAGTAAGGAAACATCAGCTATCAGGTTCCTCTTGATTGAGGACAGTACAGTGTTTTTAGATTAATCTTTTTTATTATTTTTCAGGAGTTAGATAGCATGAATGTATTGCCTCAGTGTCTTTCTTCTTCATCCTATATAAATCCTGGGCAAAGCTGCTGCCCGCTGGTGTCGTTTCCTCGTTTTGGGTAACCTCCTGGGCACAGGCTGCTTTCCTGCTGGCAAGTTACAATGCGGCATGCCACTTTTTTGTAGAATCATAGAATGCTTAAGGTTGGAAGGGACCTCTAGAGGTCACCTAGTCCAACCCCCCTGCACACGCAGGGTCACCTAGAGCACGTGGCACAGGACTGCGTCCAAGCGGGTTTTGAAGATCTCCAGAGGAGGAGACTCCACAACCTCTCTGGGCAGCCTGTTCCAGTGCTCTGTCACCCTCACTGTTAAGAAATTTTTCCTTCAGTTCCTGTGGAACTTTTGGTGTTTCCGTTTGTGGCCATTTCCTCTAGTTCTGTCGGTGGCCACCAGTGAACAGAGGCCAGCACCATCCTCCTCACTCCATACCTTGAGGTACTTATAGACACTGCTCAGATCCCCTCTCAGCCTTCTCTTCTCCAGGCTGAACAGGCCCAGCTCCCTCAGCCTCTCCTCATAGGGCAGATGTTCCAGGCCCCTGATCATCCTTGTGGCCCTGCGCTGGACTCTCTCCAGCAGCTCCACATCCCTCTTGTACTGTGGGGCCCAGAACTGGACACAATACTCCAGATGCGGCCTCACCAGGGCTGAGGAGAGGGGCAGAATCCCCTCCCTTGACCTGCTGCTAATGCACCCCGTTTTACATTTTTACTGTCCTTCCATGCCTGGAGTGCAAGTCTTCTGCAGACGAGCCATTTACACACTGGCTGTGGAGCACCAGTCGTCTGGTGCTGATGTAGGCGTTTCTGGGTGTGTAGTAGTTTGATGGCTGTTTATCATATTTTTGATGATGAATACCAGCTATTCTTGTAACCCTTGCAGTTCATGGTTTCTTCTGGTGCCTTCGCACACAAGACGTTTCTGTTTATACTTTATTTAAACCGCATTCAAAAAGTCTGTTACAGGTCTCTACAAAGACTTTTCACTAATTGATGGCATATGTAGAATTAAAGGGGACTTTTTACTGAAAAAATTTAAAACTATTATTTGCATCGTGACAGGACAAAAATACACTTCTGAATTTGCTTATTATCTTTAAAAAGCTTTCATGCTACTTTTTTAGAATATTTTAGAATACACATTTGGATTATTATTATTATACATGTGTAAAACACTGAATATCTTTTTAATGAACAACTTTTTATATTCCTGGTCTGGGTATTCTTGAAGTTTAGGGAGATCCTTAACACAGGTCTGCATAATTCTTGGTTACAAATTTAACTTCAAGTCCTAACTTGCTGTTTGTCTTTAGACCTAAGGGCAATAATGCTCTGGAAATTAAAATATATTTTCTTTTAGATAATTAAAGGGATACTATTACCTTTATTTGTGAAAAATACTTTGATCTTTATACTTGGTGGTTACAGTCCGTCTTGGTAATCCTTTGCGAGTGAGAGTTATGAGGCTGATGTCTTTTGTTTGATGCTAAGGTGCTTCAGATGGTTACCCATTTTAAGAAAGTGTAAGACAGACTGGCACTTCTGTTCTCTTACGTGAGTTTTTGCCAGCCCTGTACCTAGACTTACGTGCTCCGTTTCTTTTCAACCTCTGGCTGCAGCTCTTCAAAGAGACAAACTGTTGCTTCAGTCTCTCGCATGCTATCGCTGCGAAGTTTGTAGGAAATAGTTGGTACTGTTCATGCGCCTAGAGTGTGCAACGTGGATAGCTGCACTGCTCCTCACACCTAGTTCTGGTAGGGACTGTGTTGACCTCGTCAATCATAAAAGATAAGAAAAAAAAAGTAGAGACCAGACATCTATCAAAAAAGTGCTTGCCCTCCTTGGCTAGTCTGATTTCAAGGTGATGTGTTAGTAGAATCAACCTCAAATATAACATGTGGGCTGTTCATTGTTTTTTTTGACGTGATTTCATTATGTTTTTAGCTAAATATTTTCAAGAAGTAAAATATCATTTTTAGAATAATAAATTGAAAATTAACATGGACTTGCTTTAGTCTATGTAAGTATCTTATGGTTTGTGAATCATAGAATGCTTGAGGTTGGAAGGGACCTCTAGAGGTTATCTAGTCCAACCCCCCTGCACACGCAGGGTCACCTAGAGCATGTGAAGATTTCTTTATAATTTCTTCTCTGTATCAGCTTTGAGTAGTTTCTTAAGGAAAAAAAACAAAACAAAAACCACAACATCTCCTTGTGTGGGGGTCTCACTGAGCCTCTTCGAAGTTCTGTTGTGATTGTAGCTCACAGTCTGAAGCAGTGAATCTAAAAGTGCCCTGCCAGTGTTGTCAGTATGAATCTGAACAAGCAGTGTGGAGCTTGGGTTGTGTCTCGGAGTGTAATGGTGGGTATGCTTGTGAATAAAGGGTCGTCTCCACGAGCAGAAGATGAAAGAGGCCAACCATGCAGCTGCCATGCAAATCTTTGAGAAAGCAAACACCTCCCTGCTGCCCATGAATGTGCTGGATCTGCATGGTCTCCATGTGGATGAGGCTGTGAATGAGTTGTCCAGAGTGCTGCAGGAAAAAAGCGAAGGTAGGATAAGCTAGTAATACGTAACAAAACCAACCAACCAAAAACCACCCAAGTTACCTGATCACCTCATTTTCCCAATTTCCAAGAAATCACTATGTGTGGCAGTGTCAGAATATGTTCTGCTAAGTTACTCAGTTGGCTTTTTGTGTTGCTTCATTTTTAAAGCTCCTACAATGAATTGTTTGTTTGGCATGACAGTGATTTTTCCTCTTCTCTCTGTGCTCTTTTTTCTGCCCCCTTTTTTTAAAAAAAAGAAAAAAACACTTCCTTTTCTTTCTGTTTTATTTTCTGTTTATTGAAGACTTGGATCTGTCCTTCCTCATTGATCCTCCTTCCTGACACTTGTAACAAAACCAGTAATGCAGGCATTCTTGCCACCTTTGTACTGCCTTGTCAGAATTGTTTTGCTTTTTTAATCTTTAAAGATAAATCATTATGTTGAGATTCTAATCACAGCTTTTCAGCTGAAGATTTCAGCTAAAGTGCACAGGTTGAGAAGTCTTTTAGTAACTTTTGTATGGGTTTGTCTTAGACATACCTTTTCTCAATGTAGCTTAGAACTTATAAAATTGCATTATCTTTTGCGCTACTCCTAAGGTAATGTGTGTATACTTTTAGCTGTACTATATTGCTTTTTAGAGTTTTAGTTTCCCAAAGATGTGCTTACATTGGGAGTCCTGGATATGGTGGCAGGGGTCACTATTCCGTCCACTTTCCTAACATTAGAAAACATTTATTTCAGTCTATGTTATGTATAAATTGATGAGTCCATAGTGCTGGCAGGATTAACAATAAATTAATACAAAATCCAAATAAAGCTGGGCAAGAAAAGAGGATAGGTTAGGAGTGATATCACATGAAGTCATAATCTTTAACTGGCAAATCTTGAGTTGTTGTGAGAATTCAGTTTCATTTATATTTTTCTCCTTTTTTCAAACAATTAATTTACACTGTTATGATATTGTTTAGGAAAAGTAGTATTTCCTTTTTTCATAGATAGATACCCTAATAAAATTCATATCATATGTTGATATATTGATTCATGTGTTACAACATTGCAAAAGTTAGTATTCAAATAAGGGTAGGTCAAAAACTGTGTGAATTTGTGTTTTCTTTCTTCCTCCTTTCTTTCTTTATCCAGTAAAGTCTGTTATATTTTTATTCACATTATTTTAGTGTTAAAGAATTTAACTACCAATAGAAAGACTCTTACAAAATTAATGTGACACCCCCCCCTTTAAATTTGCAATTTTAATTGTCATATTCATTTATGCTTTATAGGAGGTAAATTCGAAGATTAGGTGCTAGTAGACTAGTAAAACTACTCTGAAATTAAAATGATTTTGTGATGATCACAATGTGGCTGTTGCAAGCAATCGAAATAAATCTAGATTTTTTTTTCTCTAAACTCTGAAGTCATATTATTTTTACTGCTAGAAGAGTGGGAAAATGGCAATATATACCTAAAAGATGCAGAGCCAGTGTGGGGAAAAAAGTAAGTTACTGTGGTGAAAGTTTTCAGAAGTATGGATAAAAAAGTTATGCTGACTGCTAAGTCTCTAGAGAGAAAAAAAAATAAACCGTTACAATCCCTGCTGTTACAGAGTACCAGCAGACTGGTGGTAAACCTTATCTCTATGTGATCACGGGGAGAGGAAGCCATAGCCAGGGAGGAGTTGCTCGCATCAAACCAGCAGCAATCAGATACCTCACAAGCCACAACTTCAGGTGAGTATAGATTTTTGCTACTGATATTTTCTTTTCCTTTTTTTTTAACCCACACTTGACTAACTGAAAATTAAAGTCTGTTTTAAAGTACACAAAACTCATGACTGAAATCTCATAAATGGCATTTATTAAATCTTTTTCTGAGGTAGAAGAAAGTATTAAAATCATCTTAGCATAATTTAATTATGCATTTCCATTCAAGGTTGCTAACTTCAGTGTGAGAAGCCAACTTTTTATTATTATTATTCTTATTAGGCTGCAATATATGCTTTAGCTCTTGGCATCTTGTGTGGGAGAGCAATGTAGTGAGTTGACGTTGGTGTCAGCGTGTTGCTTGCTTCCTTTTACAGGGGTATGAAGGTGACTGGGAAACTGGGGCTCAGAATGAGTGTGCCAAAGATTGCTCTTACCATTTCCCTTTCATTTTCTACAGGAGAGGAGGGGGAAAATATACGGGGCGGGGTGGTGGGGAGAGAAAGGGAGAAGGAAAAGACAAAAGCAGAATTAATGTAACCAACAGTACTGAGCAGCTATTTTTTATTTTACTCTTTCTCTTGGTTTCTTTTGTTTACAGCTTTTGACCTCTCTAGACCTGATAAAATCCTCTCTCTCTGTCATATCCAGAGGATGTGATGCTGATTTTTCCCTCTTCTCACATGCATTCATACCTGAGCAATATCACTTTCTGTGTGTGTGTGTTGAGGGCTGAAGGAGAGGTATTGCACAAAGCTTTCATATTGAAGCTTCATCTTTTCTTGTTTCGCAGGTTCACAGAAATAAAATCTGGCTGCCTGAAAGTCATGCTGATTTGAAGGGTTATGGCGAATTAAAAAGGAATATGAAAACTGAGGTGTCAGGTTAAAGCTAAAAACTTTTTAAACAACTGCAATAGTATTTTGTATTCTGTTTTAAAGGACTATGTTCTATTAGAATTTGTTTCTATTTGCAGTAAGTGGTTTTGTTGGTGTGTTTTCGATTTTTATGTGGAATGGATCTTCTGCAAAAAGATGACACAGCATTTGAAGTCTCAGAAATGCAGATAAGAATTCTGCTGAGCAGTGTATAATGTTTTAAAGGGAAATTAAGGTACAGGTTTCAAATATAACTGTCTTCTCAGCGCACATGACCTATGACAGTCTCTTGACCCTCATGTATCCTAATGGTGGTAGATTCTATGCTTTTAAAACATAATACCTCGTAGGAAGTATCTTGTGATTAGAAGCTTTGTGCTTAACTCTTCACAAGACATACAGGAGGCAGGAACTAAACAACTACTGATATGTGAAATCTAGTGACAGCTTAGTGCTAAATAACAATAATTAAAAGGGAAAATATAACACTGTAGTTTCATCTCTATTTACGCATAGCTAATACTCTAATAATTTTGCAGGAAATTCCCCATTTTTTCCATCATCTGTTTGATGAAAAGATTTCTTCTGTTCCCTTTTCAAATGGAGTAAAAAAGTACCTTTCATTTTGCAGGTGTTTGCTACTAATGTTAGTTTTAGTCCATGTGTATTGTATTTCGTATTTGCCCTGTACCAATACAATTCCCATTTCCAATACAGTTGGTAAATAGGGTGTCTGTCACCTATGGCAAGACACTTTAAATGTATTTTTTAACATCAAAATGAGTGCCAACGCTACAGTAGTAACTAAACGGACAATCTGGGAATGTAGAAGTTATTCCCTGGTAATGGTGTCACATCAGCAGCTGGAAACACCTATTCAGAAGAAGCAATTGATATGAAAAAACAGTACTTTGGCAAGTGTTTCTGGCAAGCAGTCAGAACATTTATTTCATAAAACTGCTTAGACGCATTATGTCTTTAATAATACCTTTGCTTATTGGAAGGCATAAGAATCCTCTGCTACAAACTATTTTATTTTTAAGGGTTTTGTTTTTTCAGAACAGATAATGAGTTGTGTATAAAGAATTATATTAATCGGCTAAGGATTAATGGGAGTGGTTTTAATTTTTAAAAAATATTTTCCAGTAAATTCCAGTAAATTTTATGCAGGAGCTACACAGAGAATTTGTGTATGAATCCGTATGTGTGTGCAAGTCCTTCTATTTGTGCGGATAGGTTGTAATAAGCAAGGAACTTCTGTGAGAAAAGCTGTGCAAAGAAATGGGCTTCTCAACTTCTCTTGAAAATATGTCCATATAAATTGCTGACAGACTGAAACACACGATGTTTCCTGAATATCCTTATTTACTGTAATATCAACAGTGAATGGAATGTATGGTAGACTAAAAATGAGTTTGTTGTGCTTTAACAGATAAAATAATCTTTCTAAGTGATTTTAAGTGGAAGAATAGCTTGAATAATATTTAATCAAAGGGACTTTTACTACAGTAATAGACCTTTGTAATAACTTTTATACTTTTTGTGCATACTTATTTCATCCAAATTCTGTCCCTTCACTCTTTCTTTCTCTCTAGGCTGTCTGGGTAAGCAGTATTTAAAATATGAAAAGACCTGCTCCCCGAACAGTGCTAGCAGAGCTGTGTTTATGCCACTGCATGGTAACCTGTGTGACGAAGCCTATGCTCCATCCTCTGTGACAGTGCCTAAAATGGGCTGAGGTGTCCTTCAGGCATTTAGACTCAAGTCAGCAATTCAGACTGTCTGCTCTCCTGGGCTGCACAGGGCTAGGGCTGCAGTTCAAAAGACAAGCAGAAGTTGCCTTGCCCTCCTGTTCGTAATAACCTACTTGCAGACATGCTTGCCCCCGGAGAAATGCAGCTTTTTACCCCCTCCTGTCTTAGGAGGGGGAGGATGATTGCACTTTACTCTTGCTTCTGCAGAAAATGCCCTACCCAGTGGGCTCACGGCTGTTCTTGAGGATGCCGCTTTCTGAGCTTCTTTTGTAACTGTTACTGGAAGCTAAAAATGCAAGATTAAGGGATTAAGGAGATTAAAGAATGCAAACTACACAAGCAGTCTCTGGAACAGGGACTAGGACTTTTGGAGAAGAAGCTTTTCCCATTGAGCTTTAGATTCCCACCCTCATATTATTTCCTCTCTTTAGCCCCGTTTGTTCGCATAAATGTAGAAGTGTTAAGGGCAAAACCGTCATCTCCATCCCATACTGTGAGAGTTTTCTTCCATCTGTCAAAGTCAGTGGAAGAATATGTAGCTTAAGATCAGTTAAGAGTTTTTTTTCTCTCCTCTCCCTTCATCATCCTTTTGGGTACATGCTGATATTCACTGAAGTGCTCAGAATACCTGCTTATAGATTTATTAGTAAAGCCTTGCTAAATTGAGCAGTTAGAAATTGTGTGATTCCAGGCTGAATGTGCATGAAGGATTATGGCTTAAAATCATAATACAGGCAGAACCAATCCTGCCTTTCTTGAAACCAGAGTCAGAACATCCATCAACTTCAGCAGCTTGGGATTAGGCCCTGCAGTTCTCATTCAGAGCAAGTGTGGTGAGCTCAGCCTTTTTCTTCAGTAGCCCTTCAAGTGTGTGCTTAAAATTATGCTGAGCTAGTTACAGGATGGAGCAGATTAGGTCATACAGAGCAAGTTGGCTTTTATTACTAAGAATCTCTATGCCTTGAACTAATTGCCAAACTGTCCAAAAATAAAAAACAAACACTGAAATTTTTATACTACTTTTGGCTCTATTTATAACGTATAGTGGAATGAACTGTTTCAAATATAATTGTTTGAAATGTTATTTGAAGGTGTGTCGCATTTTAGAACTTACAACCTTTCTGATGTCTTTTGCAGTTGAATCAATGAGAATTCTGAGTTATCATGTAAATTCCATATTTTCTTGTACTATTAACTGAAAAGAGCAGATAGCAGTATTGCCACCAGCACTCTGAAATAATATGTGACTCTTGATATCTGTTCTTGTGTATCACTTTTTTTTTTTTTTCTTCAACAGCATGTGGTTGTGATGGCTGGTAGCCTCTAATACGTGACTTTCTGTTTTTTTTTAAAACAATATGTATATACATTTTAATCCTTAGTCCAATTTTTAAATTACTAAAATTATCATTTTTCCCTAAAACTAATGCATTGATCAGTAGACCTAAAATAGAAAAAAGAAAAAAAGAGCAACCCCAAAAACAAAAACAACCCACAGGTGCAATGGAAAAAGATTATTCTCCAAAGAGATTTGTGTTATTTTTTTACGTATAACCATTTTTCTATTCATTATGAAAGTAGTGAGGCAAAAAGTGATTTTAAAAGATTTTAAGATACTTTTAAGGTAAAGAATAATACTTAAATATTTTTAGGTCTTGTTATAATAATATGTGGTTCAGTTTCTTTTACACTTAGTGTTTTTCTTGGCCTGTTCAAGGACATCTCAGGCAAAATGCACTTGTCATTTTCTCTGGCCATTGGAAACCAGTGTGACTTGGGAATCCCGATTAAGACAATGTCCAGATGCCTGGACAGAACCGTCTACCCTTCTAAGAACAGCGTTGCATAAGGTCAGGGGGTTTATTTGCATGCTCCACAGAACTTATATTCTACATAAAAGAATAGTTTTACTTGAAGATGTGAAATGTAACCAAGTTGTTATTTCATCTTGCCACAGAATTGCTGCAGAATATGGTGAGCAGTTCAGTAATTGTTGCCAATAGCAAAGAAGAATCATCATAAATGTACTATGATAATTACACATAAACTTTACTGATGCATTTGCTTTCTAATGCAATTCACACTTCAGAATAATACTGCCGTATTTGCAGAAATGAAGAGAGGATATAGCATAAACACTGAAATACAAGAGCTCTTTGACTTGCCACAATTCCCAAGTATAACAATTACATTCTTGTTAAAAATAACCATCCTTAAAACCTCACTGTTTGTGCTATTTTGGCTAAATAAACAGTGCTGAGTATTAAATGACTATGCATGTGAACATGCATGTGAAAAAACACAGTATTGTATCTACCAGTTGTAAAAGCTGTTAGGACCAGTACCTTGGAGAATATCAATGTCTATTTTTAAATTAAAATGAAAATTGATTTTTTTATTTGTATAAAGTTGTAATTTTGCTGTTAACTATAACTTTTTTTTTTACGGGAATACGATTTTGTAATTTGCATTTAGAGTTTCTAATGTCAAAAGGAATTTACTGAATTTAGTTTAATAAAGGAATTTTACCACAACTATAGCCTTCTGCCTTTCCTTGGAACACTACATTTCAGCATATATAAAATTTTGTCTTGGAGTTCTGCATGAAAGCCACTTATCTTGATTTGAGGATGCCATCTGTAGAGCGAGAAAGCAACCATCTGCAGGTGTAAGAAGGAACAGATTTGTGGTCTCATTCTAAGCGGTGCGGATGGGAGCCGAATGCTCACATTACTGAAAATGAGGGTCGTGGTTTCAAAATTAGTTTTGTGAGTTGCTGATGAGAAGCTGCTTGGAAGCAGCATGTTTTGTGGCAGGGTGAGGGCAGAGGTGTTTACATCAAGGAAGGAGTAACTGAGCACTGTGAAGATGGGACGCGGCGGGAGAGAGGTGTTCTCAGGAGACCTCATTCAATGGATAGCTTGGTGTCACATGTGGGGATGAGGTCGGATCCTGAACAGGTACAGCTGCATTACATGTTGGTCCAGTGCAGGTATTTCCTGTGCCATACTCTTGAAACCATGGAAAGAGACCTGAGAACAAACTGCTGGCCAGAGTCTTGCACATTTTATTAGCTTAGGCTAAGAACAACTGGTTGGATCCAAGATAACTCCTGCAGAGACATTTCTGTGACTTTGAGTTACAGGCTGGACATGGTGTGGCAACCAGCCAGCTTTGTGCATTGGCACAGCAACACCCTAACTAAGCAAGCTGTCCAAGCAAGTAGGGAGATAGGATTTGGAAGCATGTTAAAGCTTGGCAGATGCTAGCTTATATCTGGCATGGTCAGTGCTGAGCTACAAATACAAACTACAGAATTGGGGAATGTGTGGTTGGTTCCTATCTAGAGGACTCCCTGTTCTGGCTGTGTTCATGGTCCAGTCTAGGGGTTATGTTCTCACGTTGCACTGTTATAAAGTGGGAATGCTGCTCCTAGACCTACTTTCTCCTTGGAGATGATAGAACAATATTAACAGAGAGCTCACCCTGGAGATCTGATTTGACTCTTATCTTTGCTAAAATAATCCAGTCCTGTGTTGCAGTTCATGTCCCTCATTAATACACCCATTTAACCTTTGCATTTCCTCTCTGCAGTGGACTAGCTCCTAACTCCTCTACACTGGCACCTGAGGGTTTCTACATGATGGTGCTCTGGAGATTAACTAAAAAATAAATATTTGCAAGACAAATTCTGTGTGTTGCTTAAATGCTTGCATGTGGGTGACTAAAGCTGTAGCTGCAGGAAGGCTTTCTGAGTTCTGGGGTGTCACTTGTCCAGCATTGAAGGAGTCTGAGAAATGCATCTGCTGAAGCAGAAGAGGTCTCCACAAAGACCAAATAACCACAGTTTGCTCTTCAGAGCTCTGAACAGCTTAGCTTTGGCAGAGAAACCATCTCTTTTCTCTGCCAAAGGGCAAATTCTGGCACTGAAGTGTGGCTGTGCTACGGCTTTTCAAAGCAAGAAGTCTCCGACGCCCTTTTCACGTAGGGCAAATTACTGGTATTTTGACGTGTCCTTACTTGTGCAAATGATATGCACCTTATGGCCGAAAATTGAAACGCAGCAAAGGAGACCGCGGCCTGAGGCGAGCGCGGGGCAGGGGAGGTTGCGCGCGGTGACGGTGGCGTCTCCGGCGGAGGGTCCGTGTGTGGCCAATAGGTGGTGCCGTCGGCAGCAGGATGGAGCCGCGGCGCGAGGAGCCCCGCCCGCCTCACAGCCGCTCCGCCTGTGAACGAGGGGCCTGAGCAGTGTTATGACACATCGCACGTGCTTCATTTCTTCCTCGGGGGAGAATACTGTTCTCAGGGTACAGCCGTTTCTACAGATGGGTGGGGTAGGGTTTGTTTTCGAAAAGTACTCCTTGCTCTTGTACTAGTGGTAAGAGGGGCAAGATAAGGGCGTGCTCTTGGCACTCGTATTGCTGGAGTTTCTGCTGTAGCTGCTGCGTGCTGTTCCTCACAGTGGTCCAGAAGCCTGGGCAAACAGTGATCGGTTCAGGGTGTGATGGGAAAAGAGTTTGTGTGGTTTGGTAATGCCCTGTGTCTCTGTGGACGTTGCCATCTCTTGAGGATGGCTCTAAGACCCTTTATCTTACACAGGATAGTAGTTGTCCTGTAGTTGTTGTCCTGAATGAGAGTTGCCTGAATGAGAGTTACGAGCTTTGACTTATTAACGATTGTGGCATTTGATAGCGCTCTTGCCCTCAGGAAGGCCTTAATCTCAAATTCATGGTGCCCTTCTCCACTCTTCTGCTCAATCCAACAGTCTTTCCTGCCATCAGAGGTGACCTGTCCTGTGTTCCTGGGTGCTGGTGAGCCCTTAGGGACACTGAACAGGGGCACAGGGGCATCTGTACCCTCTTGTTGGTGAAAAAGCGGGTCTTTTGGCATCCACTCAGAGGACAACAGTCGGGGTAATCTCTGCAGCTTTGGGGTTGGATACAAGCAGCTCTATTTCCCAAAGCCACCAGAGGTCCCCATGGGCCAAGACCCTTGTGCTGTCGCATGATGTGAACTTTTATCTCAAGCTGCAGAAAGAGAAAGAACTGAAGGAGGTCAGAGGGTAAAAGCCACTGCCTTGCTTTGCACTTCATTGGCCTTAGCTATTTTCCATTCTGCATCATGGTGCTGGGTCTGAACTTAGATTTGTACACTCCTTCTGAATAGAAGCAGTTTTCATTTGGCTTAGAAGGTATTTAACATGACTTGGAGTGTGCTAAAATAATAGTAAAATATTAAATGCTGACACATTTCCTCTGTCAGATCGGGATCTGATATCAGCTACATTCTCTGGGCTGTAGACATTTGAGCAGGGCACTGTTTCTACAGTGATTGCTGTCTCTATGAGCAAGCATTTTTGTAAGCAGATGGATGGGGCATTATTACTACTCTTGTGTTATCTTGAGAAACAAAACCCTCCCTCATACTCTCCATGAAGCACACCCACAAGTGGTAGTGGACACTAGGCAGAATCTTGTGCAATGGCATTCCTCAGTATGTGCTCCAAACTTGGTCCATTTGCCCAGTCTGTAAGTGGAAGGAGTGCTGCTCTCATCAGGTCAGGCTGTGGGAGCTCTGTGTTGCAAATGCTTGCTTTGCTTAGGTTAACTCGCAAGACACTGCTTCGGATCCCACCTCCAAATCAGGCTAAAAGTAGTCTTCCTCTTTCAGAGGCTGGCGAAGGGGGGAGCCTCAGCCTAGACAGCATGACTATCCCATTTTCCTCATGTACAAGGCTTTCTTCAATATAGGAGGAAATGAGGAAAAGCATATTTAAAATATGGCTACTACCTTTATATACTCTTACTTCTCCCAAGGGAACACCAGTGGCTTCAGACTTTGCTGAGGCAGGAGGCCTATTTTGTGCTAGCATTTCTTCTTTTTCTGACAAGTCAAAAGCACAGATTGTAAAAAATACCAGTTTCAGGTTTGAGATGTTTTGTAGTTTCTCCATTAACAGTTTCTATGGTTCCTATGTTTCCTGGAAGAGGGCATGAATATGTACAAGGTGCTATGACCACACTTGCAGTGCTTTTTAGATGCCTGTGAGGACTCACTGTGTTCACGTCGATAGTAGTGCTCCCACCACACTACCATGGGGTTCATCCCTTCCACTTTCCCTCTTGGCTTTCAGGGCATGCCTAGAAGAGCCCTTTTGGCATCTGTTCTGCACCATGTACTTCATGTTATGCCATGATACAGCCCCATGAAACACTATTATTGATTGCAAATCTTAGTCTCTGCACAGATCTGACTGCATTAGCATATTCTTACATGATTTGGGAGATGAGAACAAAAGATACACCGGACACCCCAGAGATCCCTCTTAAGGAATTGGTAGGGTGCTAATCCCTAACCTGTAAAGCAGTCTGGCACTCCTATGATTTGGGAGATGAGAACAAAAGATAACACTGGACACCCCAGAGATCCCTCTTAAGGGAGTGGTAGGGTGCTAATCCCTAACCTGCAAAGCAGTCCGGCACTCCCCTCTTCTGTGCCACGTTACCTCCTCATTTAGCATGGATGACACATTAGCTGGTGTTGGCCAAAGTCCAGTGAGCAGCTACCCACTTCACCACCATCACTTCTCCTTTCTCTCCTTCCAGATCTGCCACTGGCCTTTCTGTCCTTCAGCTCTCCTCTCAAGCTCACGAGGAGGGAGGAGAAAGCACCCAAAGTCGAGTAGTGAACAGCCTGCACCAAAATAACTGGAGGTCCTCTTCACCCAAGAACATGGTGGCCCATGAGAGGGCAGGATAGGAAAGAGGAAGAGAGATGAGAGCTTTCCAAATGTGTCCAGAGAACAGAAATTCAATGCTAAAGTGAGGAGTTGCTGAAAATCAGCTCACTGCTCTGCTGTCCCTCAGAGAACATAGTTTGCATTGGTGGCGAACATGTAGGATCGCAGCATTGCAGTCGCCACCCAAAAGAGCCGTGTTTCTGCAGATGGCAGGCTGAGCGCCCGATGGGGCACACCCTGACAGGAGGGCACTCTGGGGTGAAGGTGAAAAAGGGGAACATGCCCGTGGCGGAAATAGCCTCTTGGAAGAAGCGAGAGAGGAATGAGTGGGTGATGGGGCCATGCACCTAGTCCTGGTGTGATATGACAAGAGGGTGCTGGAGAGCCCATGCAGGAGTGCTGTAGCTGAATAAACGGGAGAGCTGCGTGTTTTTCCTGTGTGAGGAAATGTGGGGGTTGACCGGGGGAGACCTGTGGGCAGTTGGTGCAGTGATGTGTGGTAGGGGTCTCAGGGCTTTGGGGATGTTGGGCTGGGCTGCCCAGGAGGAGCTTTGCCCCAGCAGGGAGGAGATCCTGGCAGGCTCTCCTCAGGGTAACGGAGGCGCCGACCCTGCGCTTGCGGCTCCCACGTGTGAGGCAGGGCTGCTCCAGCCATGTTCCCCGACGCGTGGGGCCATCGCTGCCTTTTTCACAGCTCTCCTCGGTGTGTGGGAGCCGAGCTGCCCAGCTCGGAGGTGCTGCGGTTTCCTGGTGCGTGGTAACACGGCCGCTGCGCTGGCTGTGGTGGAGACAGGAAAAGGGGGGAGCCTTGAGAGTGCTCGGGGGTCAACGCACACCATTGACCCTTCTCCAGGTCCCTGGAGAAACATGCTGCTTCCTTATCGCTCCTCTCTGGCCTGGAGCAGGGCCACGAGGGCCCTGCAGAATGGGAGCTGCCATGATGCCCCCAACTGCTAGGGCAGCTGCCCTGCAGGGATCAGGGATCTGCTGGCGAGAGAGGCCCAGCGTCAGCCATTGGGGCATCAGCCAGGAGGTGAAGTGGGCTTTGCTAGCAACTCCTCTCCCAGGAAGAAGGGCTCTTCCTCCTGCCACATACTTACGGGTAGAGCTCTGTTCTTTCTTTCCTGCTTTTTCCCTAAGAGAGTAAAAGAAAGGAGGGGGAACCAGGGAGAACCCTCAACACTGCTGTGAGGTAGTGAAGTGAAGGGGCTGGCTTGTCTCTCATACGAGCAGGGGTTGCAAGACATGGAACTGTTCAGCCTGGAGAAGAGCAGGCTCAGAGACATCTTAGCAATATGTATTAGGACCTGACAGGAAGAGGAGCAAAGAAGATAGAGCCAGACGCTTCTCAGTGGTATCCAGGGACAGGATAAGAGGCAATGGGCACAAACAGAAACATGGGTAATTCCATCTGAACATAAGAAAATACTTCTTTACTGAAGAGGGGTTGAACACTGGAAGATGTTGCCCAGAGAGGCTGTAAAGTCTTCATCCTTGGAGGTACTCAAAACCTAAGTGTTCTGAGTAACCTGCTCTAGGTGACCCCGTTTGAGCATGGGGTTGGACTAGAAGATCAGAGGTTTCTGCCAACCCCAGCTGTCCTGTGGTTCTCAGTCAGCATTTTCTTCCTCCCTGCTTCTGCCTCAGGCAGCAGCAGTGGGAAATACCTTTGCTGCCCTGATGTTTTGGGCAATTCCAGGGCAGTACATACAGGAAGTTAATGTGGCCCCGGGGGCATAAAGTAGTCTCAGGTTAGACACATGTTCACAGAAAAAAGAAAAAAACAATATCAGAATCTTCTCCGTGGTTTCAGCAAGTCCACTCTAACTATTGTCATGTTAAATCCAGCCTGGAAAGGATGTATAAATGTATAAATATCCTTGAGGAGAGAAAAAATATATAAAATTCAGATAATTTGCGGAAACAGATCCAGATTTATATTCACGCTGCTTTGTTTGTGGAGGTGTTATAGGAGAGGGCTGCCTGCGAGACCAGTGGGCTGGACGATGAGGTCTGTCCATCCTGCTGGCATAAGCCCTGCAGCCCCTGGGGTACCACTTTTTCTCCTTACGAGCAGCATGAGCTACAAGGAGTGGCTACTGCTCCCTCTCTCCCCATAGGCCCTGGTGTCACTTATCTGCTCTTCTTTCCTTGGGGCCTCTGAATATCTCCAAAGAGCCCAAACAAATGAACACTGGGAAAAAACTTCCACAGTCCTGTGTCAGAGGAGGAGCAAATCTTATTCCCCTAAAGCAGGTTATTTGGAGAATTAGGACACGTACTTAATGTCCAGGAAGAAGATTAAATTTGTTTTCAGTAATGTTGTGGCTCTCATGCTAGAATGTTTCAGGAATAGAGACGGAGGAATTAAGTAACGCTCGGGGCAGTAGCTACATACACTTCCCTTTTAAGAAATAGGAAGTAGATATATGGGCATTACTGTGAAGGAAAGCACTTCCCATAGATGCTCTGACCACCAGTTCCTCCTTGTGAGACAAAGCAAAGAGTGTAAACATTAGTTTATCACGCAGCGTGCATTACTGATAACCAGATAGATCCCAAAGAAATGCCTAGACAGTACCTGGTGCTCAGGAGAGAAAGATATAAAAGTAATAAAGGGTAATTCTTAAACATGCAGAGGACTGAGCCCTCAAAATTAGGGAAATCTCTGCCCACCTTAGCTGTGCAGGTGCCTGAACTTAATTTATGCCTCAAGGCCAGATGAGTAGTTGAAAGAGGCTGAATAGTAATTTAGATGCCCACATGCCAATTTCAGAGCCAAACCCGAATTCCACTAGCCTTTGCCTGTCATGCCGTGCTCCCATCCCTCCGTGGGCTCTGCTTTCCCAGCACAGCCAGGATCCCCCACATGGCGAGTGGCATTTCAGGTGGCACCCACGTCCCTGGGGCGCAGCAGAGACGAGAGCGTCATGGGGCCCTTGTGTTGCCCTTGTGGCCAAGTCACTGCAGCACTGCTGAGAGGAAGGTGGCAGCAGCCTTTCCACCCAGCACGAGCTTGGCTTCGCAGGTGTCCTCCGGGAGTTTCATAACGGGCTTGCTCTGTCACCGATCTTGGCGGGGAGTCAGGCTCTGCAGGGAGGATGTCACCTCGCTTCTGCATTAGAATGATCTGTTAGGTGGGTCTGGGGTCACCCTTTGAAGACATCTACTTCCCCCTGGCCATGTAAAGACCAACTTTGCTCTGGGTCCCAGGGTCTGTCTCATCTCCATGTGCTTCAAACTATGTCAATGCCAGACCTGGGGATGTCCAAGTACTGCATTAACCTGCCCAAGAACCAAATTACTGAAGTAAAATAGTTGGAAGTATGAGCTGTTTCACTAAAAATCAATGTAAAAACTGCTTGTGAAGCAGTTTTTGTTTCCCCTTTTGTTTCCTCTTTCCTTCTAGTTCTCTTACATTCACTGAAAGGCTGTGCCTTGTCTGTCTGTGATAGACTCCTCCCGGCTGGCACGGAGTCCCCTTTCTCTGAGGTGTTTATCCTCACTGCTCCCCTGGAAGGGGAATGCTCTCACCCCCCCAGGATCAGTGGGTCTGGGCCCCCTTCCCAGGACTACACATGGGCTGGGGAAAGCGATAGCAGCATCCCTGTCTTCCTGAGCCAGAGCTGGCATCTTGACTGCATACATTTCTCCTGCTTTCCCTTGTTACTGTTAACAACAACAACGCAAGTTCTGTCTTTACCGAATAAGCTTACCCCGTGTACGTTTAAAATGTTAGTCTAGACACAAGGACCAAACCTCTTTATTTGGTATAATATGATGCTCACCTAGGATATGAGAAGGGCTCGCAGGGCTAAATATGAAGGGTATTAAGAGTGTCACGGTTTGCTTCCTGAGTATTGCATATACAATATTATTTGGGGCTGTCCAAGGTCAGAGCTGAGAGAACCTGAGAGCAAAAAGGAAATCCGGCAGGGGTGACAGGAAAGTCTTCCTTCCTCAGCCTCATAGCCCTCACCAACACCTACCTGCAGTCTGCTGGCTTCTCCAAGCGAGAATGTGGATTGAGACACACGAGACTTTTCACTGTAAAATAGCCTATGCCTGACATGAGAAAACCCTGGATAATAAAATT
Organism: Tinamus guttatus; assembly: GCF_000705375.1. The sequence goes on along the minus strand of NW_010583046.1, from coordinate 82,316 downwards.
TTGCATGTTTTTTCATTAGCCCTTAGTTAGCTAAGGTTTAAGACTTTTTTGTTGTTCTTGTTGTTAACTGATTTTTCAATGCAAAAAATAATTTACAAACCTCCGCTCCACCCCCATAAATATTTTCCACAACAAGGTGTTTATTTCTGAAGGCCCCAGATAATATGACTCATACTGAGTTTTAAAAAAAAGGAGAAGTGAGGCATTTTTGAACGCATTAATACTCTTTCACAGCCAGATTTTCCCCTTAATCACACAGCATGAACAGGTGAAAAGGGGCAGAAAAACTGCTTTAAGAAAGACAAAGACAAAAACCAAGGATCAAAGCAAATGTGGAAGCTAAGTTGCAATATTGCACCTACCTTGGGAATTCCCTATGCACTGTGCAAAGAGCAGGATGTTGGAGATCTCTTTGTGACCTTCTAGACTACTAGGAGTAAAATCATGGATGATGGACTAGGTGTAGCACGTGCATCCATAGCAAAAGGCTCCAAGTTTTACTTGAAAAACAAAACAACAAAAAATGAAGAAAGGTAAATAAAATCTGACCTTCAAACTTTCCTATCAACAATCAATTATTGGGTTCAATCACTCCAGGAAGGGCATTGCGGGCAAGGGGTGAAATCAAGATGCGTTAGAACTTGTTTCTAAGTCTCAAGTCTTGATTTTTCATGGGGTTCAGTTGATTTAAAAGCTGTTTATGAAGCATTTTACAGATGGATGCGTTCTTTATACAAAATGCAAACTGCTTACCCAGATGGTCTCACATCTGGATTAGTCTGCAGTACAAAACAGAAAAAAACATAGTTGCATTTTTAAGCAGCTGCTATCTGTAGCAGACCTAAAATTGGTGATGCTCACCTAAGACATTTATATCAGTATAATTTGTGAATGGTATTTATTTCCCTACTTCTGACAAGCCACAGGGCCCTGGTGGAAACATTTCAGAGTGTTTGGGTGTCTGACTTACTTTATCATGATCGCAATGGAAATTTATTGCCTGATTGCACGCACTATTATTGAGAAACACAAACCTGGTTAAAAACAGAAGAATAGATGTTTTTCTGTGAAAATTTAGTTACATAAGCTCTCAGATAAACTGATAATACGCTGAAGCCCCTTATCCAAATCTTATCTCAAGCCAAAAAAAAAGCATTGAAAGATTTGGGGAAAAAAGTATTCTAAAAAGATCTTTTGTGAGCCACTTTTCCTTGCCTTCATCCGTTCTGATAATTACCTGATTTCGTTTCATTTCTTAGGGAAAACAAATTGATTCCCCAGACGATCTGTGCAGCACTGTTCTAGGAGCTTTGTTTCAGCAGGTTTACAGCGTGTTTACATAGGAACTGTTCTTTCTACAGCTATTTACATTTTTGGCACAAATTGTTTTTCATCTACTTATAAATTATCTTTTTGTTTTCTTTCTGCTTTATCTTGTCATTTATTCTGTTGTTCTTGATCATTCTTGGAAGGGGCTATACTGCCATCACGCTTATGGGAACAAATTTGCTAGCTCTTTTCAGAGAGTCCCTGTGCTGAAACGAGCACGACCGTGTGACTTCAGATGTGGATCAGGCAGTCTGTTCCTGATGCTTCATGGTTAGAAATGGTCAGAAATGTCTTCACTGAACCCAAAGCATTTTCTGAAAATACCTCAAGTTTCAGGTCTCCGACTCCAAGGCGGGTTCTGAGGCGGCCAGGGAAGGCAGCACCGTGTCTCTGGCTGAGGAGCAGCCATCCTGCTGCACTCATCTGGTTTGGGGCCCTGGCCTTCAGCTTGGGCATGTTCCTGCTCCTGGCATGAACCTGTGCCAGGTTCCTTCTGGAGTGCAGGACAGGACTGCCCTCCCTGCAACCCCAATTGCCTTATCATCCAAATGTGGTGACCTCTTGTACCATCTGTGCAGCCAAGTTTCCTTCTCATGGAGAGGATGGAGGACTCCCCTTGCATGTCAGGATGAGGGAGCTTGGCTGTGCCTGAGTCAGGAAGGAGCATGCAGGGAGCTGGAATATTCCTGTAGATCCCAGAGCGCAGGCACAACCGGGACTCTGCTACAGATCCAGGCACTTGAAATCCCTGCGCTGTCGTGCGAGCTTTGCTGCAGGAAGCCTAGAAGTGATGAGAGCCTGTCTGTGCTGGGGAAGTGAGGCCTGTGGTCTGGCAGCTCCTGCTTGGCCTCCTTTTGCTGGGAGAAGAGGGCACACACAGGACACGTATGCCAGTTAAATGACAGGCTAATTCTAACCAGTGATCCTGGGGAGTCATCACCATATTAAGAGAAATCCCTATAAACCAAGTTCAAATCCTTTTAAAAATGCCTCCCCTGTGTTCTGCATGAGGGCAGCTAAACACACATGCTCTTTTCCTCGAGCCACATTCCAGCTTGCATAAAAACCTCCCAAGTCTAGCTCATGCTGCTGGAGTGTCAGTCATACATAGCACAGCTGGGCAGCTGCCGATCTGCTCCCCTTCTCCTGGCAGAGGAATTTTTGGAAGGCTCCACACTGTTAACATCCCTGTCGAGGTGGTGGCTGCAGGCGCAGCAGTCTGCAAAGCACAAACTTGCTGAAGCCTGGAGGCTTCGCCGCCCTCCCCCATGTTCAAGGAGCAGTTTTTACATGCGCGCTCGTAGCCACCGAGTCACCAAGGCGAATAAGACGCGTCGACTCATACCCCAGCCCACAACAAAACCTGCTCAGGCAGCGCTGGGGAGCTCGCACCAGGAAGCTGACTTCACCCAAACCGCTCGGCTATTTCTCATCGCACTATATCGGGCTCTGCTACCACCGCTGCTGCCTCCGGATGAGCGAACCCAGGCTCTAGGACTTATTTGGCCTGTACGTGCAGTGCTACCTGGTTCCTCCTTTTTTTTTATTTTCCCCCTTTTCTTCTCTAATATAATTTTTCTCATCTGGTTAAAAATAATCCCGCTGAAAACCAAGAACACACAAAGCTCCGCTCTTCTTTCTTCCTCCCCATCTCGCTTAAGAGCATTCGACTTCCGTAAGGTTTAATTTCAACGGCCGCTTTCAGCTTCCTGCGACTGGTGAGTTGTTTTTTTTTTTTCCCTCCTAAATCTCTTGATGTGAATTTATCCAGTGCTTTTAGTTTTACTTCTATTAGTAAATTCCTGAAAATGATCAGTACTAGTTTTAATACTATCTGTTAAAATCTTCAATATTGTGATAACTGTGTTAGACATTGGTTTAATCCTCCAAGTCACGTATGCTGTCCTGGATTTTGTTTGTTGCAAGGATTTTTTCCACTTTACCATAAAAAGGCCTTGTGTAAAAGAAGAAAAAGTGGCCAGTGCCACTTTTTTACATGGTAAATTATGTTGTAATTTACACTGTAACCAGGAAAAAAAGAAAGAAAAAGTGAATTGCTATAAAAATGGTGGGTCTGGTTGTGATCCCTTTTGCTGTTGAACCTAGGAAAGGCATGCGGGTGTAAAGCTGCAACACCTCGTAGGACATTGCTTCCCCATCCATGAGGTACACCAGGGCTGTGAGGAAAATGCAAATTCAGGTTAAGATTTTACGGTAAGAATTTGTGAATGGTGAAGTTTAGCTTATAATGTGAGGTTTGAATTGCGTTCAGTTTGCCAGTATCTTTGTCCCTGGCTCTGGCTGCAGTGGAAGCCCAGATGGCTCCAACCTTCATCTCCACCTTCATCCAGAGCAGGAAGGATTTTGGGTGCATCTAAATGGCTGCGGATGTAACATGTTGCTTTGCTCTTCTCCCCTCTGCCACGTTCCTGGGACCCTGCTAAAGAGGGCAGGGGTGTGCGCAGGCTTGCGTGTATAACCTCTGCGCTCGCTTTTTTAGCTTCTGCTTATAAGAACTTCACCCTACATCATCTTGGTGGCTGTGGGATGGTCTCATCACATCACCAAAGAGAGGCAGCTCCTTCAAAGGTGAATGAGGATGGAGTGTCCTTCAAACACAGGACTCCACAAAGAAATTTGAATGTGGCTCTAAGATCTTCTGTCGTCTTCTTTCCTCTGTGTTTCCCGCTGTGGATGGGGTGGGAGAGGGGCTCTGGGACCTGGAGGAGGCCAGCTTTGACACATTTGTCCTGAAGAAAACATTTGCAGAGAAAAAAGGTAGGACAAATGGGATTAGACACTTGTTAGCAAACAGATGGGTCTGTCTTTTTTGGTTTCAGTGCGTGCTTGCCTACTGTCACTGTCAGCGTAAAGTGGAATTGGGCTTTGCATTGTGCTGCTTTGTATTTTTCCCTTTGGAAACCGGTCGGAAAATAGAAGTTCCAGTAGAAAAAGTGATACTCATATACTTATTGCGGAAATTGGTTTAATTTCCTGCATCGCAGGCAGGTCTGAAGATGTGTTATACGAGTGAATTCCGTGTTGCTGGGCAAAGGGGATATGGATTTGATGTGAGCACCCTGTTCGGGATGTGGGGAGCCTCTGTAGGGTAGAAAAGCTGCCTGTCCACTTGCTTCCTCCTTAGACAAGATAAAGCCTTAGCAGGATGTAGTACCAAGTTTTATATTCGTTAGGTCAGGTACTACAAACAGAGGAAGTTAGTAGTCTTATATTTACAGAATTTGTGCTTTTATAAGTAATCTGCACTTGCTGTGTAAGTTCCAGGGCAAAGAATTAAAATACCTTAAATAGGCCTGATTCTCATATATAGCAAGACAAATTAATAATCTTCTGATTATGAAGGACTAAGTGTCTGTAAACTACTGTCATTTAGTCCCATTTCAAGGCAGCTTTACTTCGCTAGAACGCTGTAACATGGCCTCACTGCACATTAATCACCTCCATCAGAGGAAAGTCTCTGTTCCACACACGGCCCAGTAAAACATGAAGTTGGAGAGGTACTTCCAGAAATACCAGCTTTCTCAGGAAAATGTTTTTATGTAGGATAGCAACGGATCCTGGCTCAGCTGGTCCATGGGGAGTGTGAATCTGGTGGTGACAGGGAAGCGCCCTCCCTGCTGCGGGTACCTGCCAGGCCTGCTGCTCTGTTAAGAGCAGCAGCGGCTGGAAAGAGCAGGGGCATTGACGAGGCGATCTTGCACACAGTGAGGCCATGCCAGGTAAAGTGGACCCTGCGCAGTGTTTGCAGAGCACGCTGGAGATGAACAGAGCTTGCGGAGGCTGTCGTGCAAAGCCACTCATGGGCCTGTGTGAGCAGAAGCACCTTCCTCTGCCGCCTGCTTCCTGATAACCCGGAGGGAGGGCGCCAAGGCACAGCGGTGAAAGTCTCTCTGTTTCTCTTCTCGTTGCTGCCATGCACATGCGGATAGGTACCAGGAGCCGGCTCAGAGCTTTAAATCAAAAGAATTTTCACTGAAAAATGCCTATTCTGCTTGAAACAAACACCGCCATTTTCTTTCTAAAATCCTGGTGCTATGATTCTATGACTTTAATTAAGAAGTAGTCAAATATTGCTGAACACACTACTCAGTGTGGCCACGTCAATTTGGCATTATCCATATAACGAATTTCTTTTTTTTTTTGGGTAGCATTTTGATTATTGTTTGAAAACAATTAAAATGAATAACTGGAGTTTGCCTGTTTAGTCTTAACTTGGCATTTCTGAGCCTAGTATCATTTCCAAATTAGGTTCTCATTTTTCGGTCAATGGCATGTGGTTTTATTAAATCAGCACTTCTCGAATGCTGAACACACCTTACTGCTGTAAAAAGTTTTCGGATGGCCCCAGTGAGCAAGGGAGGCCCCAGTGAGGCAAGAGAGGATGTGTAGCCTGCAGCACAACACTTGGCGGTAACAGGTTAAAACGAGCAGCCACCGAAGTAGCGAGGGGTAACAGGCACGACTGGCCACCAGGGGCTTTACTGGGGTTTGGGGCTCTGCTCTGGTCTCCAGAACCCAGGAGAATCCAGGGAGAGCTGAGAGCACCTTGTGCTGAGGTGGCTCTGGCCTCAGCTCGCTCCGCTCTCCTAGCTGGCCAGGCGCGGTGATTGGATCGGGCTTTCCCGAGGGGGACTGGGCTGACATGTCGTGTCGGAAAGACCCACAGAAGCAGGAAGGAGCGAAGACCTCGGGCAGCCGCCGCAGCGGCAGGGACTGGTGCTGGTGCTTTGCGGAGCGGCGCTCCTCACTCACACTGCTTCGCAGCGGCGCCTTGCCAGCCCGGAGGAGCGATATTCCTCCAGCTGCAAGCTGTTTCAGTGTCTGCTGTATGGCGTTTTCTCTTGACTGTCACAGATTCGGTTTCAAAGGTTATCCTGGTTTCTGTAAAATTACAGATGAGATTCTCGTAAAGCAAAAGCGGGAGGCCAAGACCCCTAGGAAATTAAACTGTTTCGGTTGTCTGCTGTGCATGCCAGGCACCGAAATACTGCGCAGGCTTTCGCTCCAGCCAGAAAGCATTTCTTTCCTTTTTGGTGAAAGACATGGTAACGGACAGTTTTTTTTATCAAGTTGATTACATCTGAATTACCTATTAACTTTCTCACAGCTGTGTGCTTGTGTTTTTGTATTTCAAAAATATACTGTAAAATATACATTAAAACATATATATTAAAAAACCTTATGTAATTTCTTCTGTTTTCATCAGAAAACAGCCAGTTTTAAAATTCATATTTCTTTAAAATTCCCCTTTAATTCTGGATGAAAAGCTGTTGTGTAAAACGTCTCTGTAAATTTGAACCAAGTCTCCCAGGATTCAAAATGAATCATGGGAAATGTGATCGTGATGTTTCAAGCTCTCCTAAAATATCTCTTTTCTTATATGCTGGATTATTTTCATGCAAAATATATAGAAACCAAGAAAAATAAGGAAAAAATCAAATGTTCCTTTCCCTGCCTCCCGCCGAAAAACAAAAACTCTGCACTGAGATTTACCATGGGGATTTGCCCAGTCTTTCACTAAATGAAAGCCAAATGTATGTCAGCTTGAAGAACCTGCAGTGGCTTCTCAAAAGATTGAGCTGAAGGAGGACCAAGAGGGACTTTTATTTTACTTCTGGTGCTAAAGAGCAGAGCTGTTTCTCCTCTTAACCTGTTCTGTATGACCCAGTGTTGCCTGCAATACTATGGGTTTTATTTAAAAAAGTGAGATGAGATTAAGGTCATACAGGAACTGGAGAAAGGTGAAGGAAAGCAGTACTGGACAGACATATTCTGCTCTGCGTTACTGTAAAATATAAATCAATGTAAGTTATGAAACCAGATATAACTTTTGCTATTTCAAAAAAAAAAAAAAAAAAGGAAAAAAGAAAAAAATGTGAAAGCACCTTTGAAATTGTGATTTAATCTACCTCTGTCCTTTAATCTACCTCTAAACTCTGCCCAGGGTGTATGCAATTCCATGTAGGCAATTAGGCACACACATTTTCTGTGTGCGTTTATTTTAATCTGCTACAATTACGGAATTCTAAGGAAGTTTACAAAGTAAGGACATTTTTCCCTGCCTATTCTGTAAATACCTATTACCTGGGTTTACCCTAGTGCCAGGCAGAGTGCATGATCCTGAGTCGCAGGCTAGAAGGCAACTCCTTTTTTAATTTAAAAACCAATTCAAGGGCCAATATTCCCATGGGGAGAAAACACATGGGGGGAAAATTATAGTGATTGCAACTGCTACCTGAAAAGTGTGTAAAATTCTTTCCAAGCATGCTCTCAAAAATTTTAACTTTCTTTTCAAGCATGCACACACACAAAGAAATAAGAAAGAATTTAAAAGAACGGCAGTTACATGCTGGCTGAAATCCCAACTATGATTTTAAAGAGCCTAGTCTATACAGAGGTGAGAACAAACTTTCTCATGTTGGCAATTCTAAGGTGAAAAGTTAAAACTGCCAGCCGGTTTCTTTGTGTTATAAATTAATTAACCCACCAAATAGCTTTTGTTCACTTAATCATGGCTTTGCTCAGTAACTTTAGAGGCTTAGCACATACTGCAACAAAATTAAAGTCTCACACAGTGAATATGTTTTCCTCCTCAAATGAAAAAAAAATCCATGTGCTTTCCAAGTGATTATTTTTAATTGTTCAGTATCAAAAGATGCATCTCTATTTGCTACTGAAAATGTGTATACATTCAATGCATATTTTTTTCTTATCACAAAACATGCAAAATAATCTTCCATCAAACACTAGATAATTCTGTACTAACTAAAATTTTCCTCCTTTGCTTTTTGCCTCCCACTGAAATCAAACTTATGCAAATGGTACATCATTTAATGAATATAGAGAACATACTTCTACCCCCTTACAGTCATGGGGAGAAGATCATATGTTATGTAGTTTCATGTACACAGATATATGGATTCATTATTGAAATAGTTACAGATTTTGAGTATATACTGCTTCATCTTTGGATATTACTGTGTAAATGCTTATATAATCATATACACCTAGTCTAGCAAACAATGTGTCATGTGAAAGAAAAATTAAAAGTGTTTATTCAAAACTAATAGACAATAATTTATAAAAGAGAAATGGATGCTTCGTGATGACTGTACCCATGTCCGTAAGTAGACAGTCAGCTATTAAAAACCAGGGGAAAGGGCTAGACTTTATGAAAAGAGAACACAATTGTTTGAGGTTGTAGATAAGGGAGTACTTCAAATTTGGTGAGCCAAACTGCCCAAGGTGCCTTTTTGATTTGTGTCAAACTTCAAGAAAGGTTAACTGTGTTAAAGAATGATATGACATGAAAAATTTGAAGTAGTTGGAGCTCAGTTGCAAACGTTTCCGCATGTGAGTAATTTATTTTACACATGGTAGTCTCATTAAAGTCAAATAAATTACTTAAATACTGCACATTTTATGAGATTAGTTCTTCGCTTTGTTTATAATGAAATTAGACACCAAAGCTTGCATTAGACCTGGAGGTCCATTCTGATCCACAGAAAGATTTTACACTGGTACACACAGTAGCGCTTCTCTATTTCCATCGACTCGAGAGGCTGATCGGACAGTGAATGGGCCATGGGCTTCTTCTCTGTGAAGGGGTTTATTTCCTACATGAGATTTAATCACATTTAAAACTGAAGAGAATGCATTTGAGTATTATATGGTGTGTAAGTTGTCAAGTCATGCCATAAATATGTGAAAAAAAAGAAGCCGTTTAGAGTCTTGGCTTGAGCTGGAAGTGGGTACTTATCACTACCAGCTCCCATGGGCTGCTCTTGAGTTTCAAGATCTCAGATCAATTCCCTAGAGTGCTGGAGACTTTTTGTTCATTTTTAGAGCTGTTCTAATTAATTGTGTTCATGCTTAATTTGTAAATGACTGCATGTGATTAGTCACATCTAGGCGATCCTTGAAGATAAAGTAAACATTTCCTTTGTTTGATTGGATAATTAAAATTAGGGCTAAGCAGTTCTTCTAAGGGAGTCGAGATGTTGATTGAATGGATCTTCAGACGTATCATTATCCTCTGCCTATATGCATTCATTATAGGTATTATTACTAAACTAGTGAACTGCCAGTTGTTACTTCAGGCTAAGATATCTCATTATGTGGCTATGTACATATGTGCATAGGTGTAAATGTATATTTGCTCTTAAGGTCTCATTCTTTACTAGGACTTCATGTCTTATTTCATCTTCTAAATAACATCGGTCTGTTTTTCCTTTAGTTTGCTAATAATAAAATTGTAAAGATGACCGAATACTTTTCTTATTTTTTTAAAAAAATTATTTTTCCCTCAATTTCAGTTGTTAAAACTGCCAAAGGAAAAAAATACAGGTTTGTGTCGAGCCAGCAATGATTTTTGTTAAAGGTTCATGAAATTGGAAGTTTTTAAACTTTTGTTTTTGATTTTTTTTTTAATGCTGAAACGCTGAAATTTTAAAACAAGTTATGGTTTCATTTTGTGAATAAGAGAGTGCAAAATAAAAATTTCTAAGTTGTTATGTCCATGAAGTTGTTATGTTAGGACCCTTTCTTTTTCAGTGTTTGAAGAAATTTGTTTTTGAGAAAGTAAGACATCCTGTCTTTGAAAACTTGGGTTCAGTGAATGTTGCTTGTTCTTCTGACTTTAAGAAACCATTGCAGGTGTGATTTTTTTTTTTTTAAGGCTAATAGCTGTATAAAAGCTCTCACCCAAGCTTCTATGTATCCGCACATTTCTTTAAAATATAAAAACATATCGGCTGATAGTCTGGCAGTTAATCCATAAGTCTCCTAAATAGGGCAGGCACCTGAAGCGTCTCAGGATAACGCAGTCTGCCATCTTGCTGCTAGGCCAGAGAATAAAGATGGATCTTGTAGTAACTGGCTTAGAAAGGGAATAAGCTGAAAGCAGAATATTTGGTGTTGTAGTGTGGGGAAAAGATTAGGAATGATATGGGGCTGCAAGCGAAGTCCTCTGGGAGGCAGCTCCCTCTCACAACCAGCAGTACCAGCAGTATCAGCACCAAAGCCGCTAAGGGCTGAAACGGTAGCGCTGCCTGAGTTGCAGACAGGCTGTGTCCTAGGTTGGCAAGATTGGGAACAATTAAGACTAAGGATCAAAATCCTTTAAAAATGATTCTAAATGCCAGGAGGCAGGTAATGCGCATGCCAGAGCTTAGTGAATGCCTGAAGAGAAGGCTGCGCAGCAAGGGGCTGTTTGCTCGTGAACCAGCAGGAGTCTCCGAATGGACTGTGGCTCATGTATTAATTTTCAGTAGTCCCACTCATTGCTGGCAAAAAGATGCACAGTGTTTGGAGCTTTGCATGTGCCTGGAGCTGGTACCACCGCCGTATGGAGATGAAAACAGAGGGCTCTCTGGACATTGATCCGGCCATCCTGACCACATCCATGGTGTGCAAAAGATCTCCATTGCAGGGGCAAACCCTCTCCCTGCTAACTGGGCAATAGTACCCCTGTTTTCTCCAGATCTACTACCCACTGAACGACCCTCACCATGCCCAGGATCACTCTCAGATGCTGCTCTGCGCTCTGCACCACTCACAGCACCCGTCGAGGGGAAGGTGTAAGCTGCGAGTTGCTCTGGTCAGTGGGCATGGATCTGCTTCTCCTTCCTCTTCTTGATAGTCTTTCAGAAAGAGGTGCAGTGGGCATGTTATGTATCTGCAATGAAGTCTGAATAGACAGTGATTATAATCAACAGGATAGAAAAAAGGATAGAAACTGTTTTGCAGGCACCTGTGTGAGGTGGAAATTGGTGTGATGAGGAGAAATGTGGGCAGGCAAAGCCAGCACATGCATTCAAGCCTTGCAAATGGAAGTCTCCCCAGTGTTTTCAACTTTATTTTATGCAATGTTCAAGATTAAAAATCATCCAACTCGTGTCCTGCTAACAACAGGAACTGCAGGCAGCCGTAGCCGTGATAGGGACCGGATAATGGCAGTGATGTTTAGTATGTTAATTGCTTTAGCTCTCAAAAACATTTTCTGACTGATCTGTGTCATGTCTAAGTATTTCTTTGTCTTGCCTACTTAATTTTGTTTACGTAGAAGCTAATCCCTTTCAGACCCCAGCTTACCTGAGGTTGCAGTATCCATATCTGAGATGGTGTTTGAAAGTGGGATTTCCTACCTCTTTACTGACCCCAGGCTATTAGATGCTCTCCATGCCCTGCAGATGTTCAGTGCAATGAGCCCATGCCCATCTCGCGCGCCGGGCCCACGCAGCGAGTGAAGTGCTCTGCAGCCATGGACAAACTGCTGCTAGTGCCCTGTATTGCAAAGAAGGTGGGAACAAAAATACGAAAGCAAAGAAAGTGAAGTTTCTGAAAGTGAATAGAAAAACTGCTTCATGAAAATCCGTGCAAGAATTTTATATGCAGTTAAATAGAAAAATTCATTAAAGGTTACTGTTCAAAATGATTGCATCAGAATTAGACCTGTATTTCCTATGCTTAATAATATTAAAACAACAAACAAACAATTCACGATAACATTCAAATAAAATCTTCAATTAGTGCGAGTGATGAAAACATAAAACAAAATAGTGTAAAAAAGATATAGGTATATACCTGGAATTCCAGCTCTAACATTCTTCATAAAACGTGTAAGATTCAGCAAATCAAACTCCTGGAAAATATTTCTTAAGTAGTATAAACTCAACCGTCTGCTATTAGAAGGTTTTGTGCAGTCTTTTAATGGGTGCAGCATGTTGCATGGTCAGACCTAGTTTGTAGCATATAATAACAGAAAGGAATGAAAGCTTTTGCAAATATTTATGCAACTGGTCATATGTTGATGCACAGCACTACTCTGTACTGGCGATCTTCAACCTTTTTTGTTTTCTATTGATATGTAATCTAAGGTTTCTGTTTTTTCATTAACTGAGCTAATTAACAGCATTATAACATAACATAACAAATAGCATAATTATTTTAATAAATTAAAATGTTCCTGGCTTAAAGCTGTGTCAGTGACAGGCTATGTGTGTAATGAATATGCATGTGTGTAGTACCAGTAGCAGTGTGAAGGAGTGTGAACTCCAGATGGCTGCCAGCAAAAGCAAGAGCAGGACCGCTGACTGCCATCTGTCTACAGGACCAGAGTAGGGACCCGCTATGGACTCTTCATTTTTATTCATCTGTGGACTGGAGCGCAGTGCAATTTGCTCTGAAAATATCCCCATGCTGTCCCAGTGGGATGCTTCAGCATTTGTTGCTGTTGGTATCAACTAGCTATGCCCACTAGCCCCTAACACCTTTTTAATCTTTAATTATTTATGTGTTTCCTTTTCAAAAAAAGGCAACATAACCAGGTCCATTTATCAACAACCTCATGGCAGAGCCACGCTGCTGATTTCCCGGCAGCCAGGAATGCTGCCACTCGGGCCGCAGCCTCCATCGAGTTCTTAGAAGCGCGCTTGCCTCACGCAAAGCCGCGTCGCGCCGCCACGGCGC
>NW_010583046.1:6026-63050 GCF_000705375.1 Tinamus guttatus | reverse complement strand
GCCGGTTTCTCTGCAGTGTTTTTTCCCCACTGGTTCCCTGTCCACCTAACAGGGACCCTGCCGGAGTGCCTCCCTACCTGTGTTACCCTTTTACAGCATCTGAAGGAATAAAGGACAAAAGGGGAATACTGCACATTTTATCATCTCCCACTTTCAGGGTAGAACTCGAGCATAGCTGGGAATAGAAGATGGTCCCAGGATGCATGTTTGCCAGGGAAGTCCCCTAAAATAAAGCATTTGGATGTGCACAAGCATGGACCCCCATTCGGGAAGGTTGTCTAAAAAATGCTTAAGTTAGGGTCAAAATAGGGCCATATTGGAAAAAGATAGCATTGTCAGCAGCACCTGTGTCACTTGGAATCTCAAGTGATCTAGGTCCCTTTTGCAGAGTTTTGAAAAAATGACACCTGTAGATGCTTTGAAAATTGGATCAGAGGTGCCAGGTAATGTGCTCTGGGCACACGCTGCAGCTGCTCCGGCTAGCACTCGTGTCGATACAGAAAATGCATTTAAATAAGTGTTTTTACACATGGTCCCATAACCACTGCAGCAATTGGGCATGAAGTAAAAGAAAAACTGAACTGCTATCCCTGGATGTGAGGAAATGTGTGTTTGCCTCAGGGATTGCACATAAGAGCCCTCAATCAGTTATCCCAGGGTACCCCTTGCAGCCGACCTCCCGCATACCCTTCACGTTCTGCTCTGAGCAGCCAGCTGCTAGAAACAACATTTGCTGAGAAAAGCAACATTTTGGGTTATTTGGGTGCTTATATCACCACAGCTGCTCGCCTGCAGTGCTGATGGACTTTCCCCTGGTACTGGAGATGTTTCAAAAACCCGCCTCTCCCCCGCTCCCGACCGGAGCTGGCTCCTGCACACGCTGTGGTGCTTGCACGCGGGCTGGGCAAAGACTGCTCTTGTCTCCACCGCAGCCTCTGCTGCGCATTTCTCAGCTCTGCGCATGCCAGCTGGAAGAGCCTTGAATGAGTTATTAGCAAATGAAATAATATCCATTGTGAAAACACATCTGCCTCTCAGAAATGACCTGTCCAGGACATCCCGCGGGGATTCCTGCCAGGGCTCCCTCACCTCGGGCGGCAGCCGGCATGATTCACGTGGGGCGGCGCGCGACACAACCGTGTGTACGTTGGTGGCTGCTGCTGTCTCTGGGAAGGAGGAAGGAAACGGCGAGGGGTGCCCCTGCACGGCCCGCGGCACTCGCTCGCGCCTGCAGCATTTCCAAGAAGCCGGCGGCGGCACCGCTGCCTCTCCGACCCACCTGGGCTGCCTCCCTCCCGCTGGGCCCAGCACCCGTCCCTGCGGCGCCTGGATCCGGCTTCATCTCCTCGTGTGGGGTGAGAGGGCAGAGAAGGGCCAGCAGCGAAAGCAGAGCTGGGCTCGGCAACCTGCAAGATGAATTAACCCTGCAGAAATCGCTGGAGGGACAGGAATTTCTTACGCCTCTGCTAGTACATAAGCAAGTGCAGAATGTTCTCATTCGCAGAAACCTCTATGTCCTTCCTATATATAAAATGTAACAGCCATTTATCTCTTAACATTTTCATTTATTTGTTATTTCATTTACAACCATGAGAGCCTATCTGCTGCTTAAAAACAGATACCAGAGCTGTCCTGCCGTGTTCATGCAGCGTGTGTTTGAGGAAGGTTTAAAGGTCGCAACACCTCATAAAAGCTGGTTTAGGATTTCTAATGTCTCTTAGGCATTAACATATTTATTTTTTAGATATTCTGTGGAGTTTGTAGTGGTGTCTGATCTATCACAGAGTTACTGTTCTCCTAAACCAGAGCTACAGCATTGTCTAACGAATAGGGCATTGGACTGGGCATGGACTTTTTGCTGCTAAGTCCATTTTTTATCATGTGCTCCATGAAGTCAGTTCAGACCAGTAGATAGCTGTTAAATTCAACCAGCCTTTGGATCAGGCCATATATAAGCTAAACGAGTTAACTTTCAGAAGTACAAATTCAGTTTGATTGCTGGTGCAATCTCCTTCCCCAAGGGATTATATTCAGGATCATATTGACCAAAATGGATTCTTTTTCCCTGGGCCTGCTCTATGTGCCTCTACGTGTGCCCAGAGCACATTCCTGGGCACCTCTGATCCAATTTTCAAAGCATCTACAGGGGCCTTGCCTCTACGGAGGCAAAACAGTAGGATGGGCAGTAGATGGCAAACTCTAGGGCACAGACACATCTGTGGTTCTCCAGCTCTGCTGCTGCTGGTTGGGCGACATCAGGCAAGTCCCTTTTTCACTTGCCCCATAGGTGAAATGGGGAGACGTTACTGACCTTTTCTTAAAGTGCTTTCGGATCTATCACGCAAGTTCCTGGGAGCCGTACTTATTTTCTAATTTGACAGTTCCTAGTTCCCCTTCTAAGAAACGCTTCCGATGATGAGCTGGTTTGCGGTGTTTGCGCGGAACAGATTTGCAGTGCAAATTTACAGAATTAAAGCTCTTCAGTGTTTCAGTTAACTGAAGGCATAGGATAGGTAAGCACAAGGGCAGAAAGAGAAGGGAGAATATGTATGATGCAGGAATCCTCTACTGTTTTAACAGATGGCAATCGTCTATCAATATAATGCTCCTAATGGTGTGAAACACAGGTAATGGGCTGAGCTAATATCTGATCCATCGGTAGCATGTTCAGAAGGCAGATTCCAAGTTCTGCTGATTGCGAGGAGGGTGAACAGAGGGAACTTCACTCTATTGCCCACTAAATGCTGTTTTGGGAGCACTCTCTTACATTCCCTGTGGTAGCATACCTGAAGACAGGACTCTATGCGAGATTAGCATTGATCAGCCTCTAGCAGGGACATTTTTATGGCAAGGACATTTTTATGCTGCTTATCCAGCAGCTCTCACTGAAATCTCATCACAGATCTAATGCAGAAAGGGTTAAGCGGGTCCCTGAAAAGAGACTACTTTCTTTTTGGGATTTGTGACAAATCACTTAGGGACACCACTGAACTACCCAGAATAAACACAGCATTTAGCAAGCAGAGGAACTTAGATGACCGCAGGGTAGCGGTCTGATGCTGTGGGTATGATGGAAGAACAAAACACTGGGAAACCTGAGGCAGAATAGCAAGAAAAAGTCTGCCTTTAATTCCACAAAACTGGCCTGCAGAGTTGTGAATGCTGTGACTAACAGCAGACGCTGAGTGTGTGCCGCACATGTGGAATGAAGTGCAGAGAAAGCAACGGACCATATCATTTCACAGCAGTCTGCAAAAACCAAGAGAACCAAGAGAAGAGGTATTTAAAAAAAAAAGCCTCAGAACTCGGAGAAGTTCTTCATAAGAGCAATGGGCAAAGCTGCAGCAGGAGATGAGCAGACAGTCAGCATGAATGTGAATGGAAATTATATTAATTATGCAAGCAATGATGATGCTAGAGATAATTATACAACACTCAACTCCCTAGGCTGTGGAAGAAAAGCTGTGTTAGGCTCTCAGGGACTTGCAGATACATAAATAAGTTGGAAAGAAAAAGCCTTAGACTGGAACTGGCGTTCTCAAAGCTGCTCCAGTGAGGTTTATGCTATGCTTGTCTGACAGAAAACCATGGTCACAGACAGCAGCAATTCTTAAGTGCAGTCATGCTCATGCTGCCCTAACAGGTACATACTACAGAAAAGTGAAGTCCCAAGTGAAGGGGACAATGAATCAACTGTTGAAACAAAAGAGCAGTGCCACTATCTGGTGTGCTATTTGAAGGCCCACACGGCACCATGGGGCACCTCCGAGACCAAAGAGTCTTGGTGTTGTCTGCAGAGTTGTGGGCTTCTGGGTAAAGACGTGGCTGCATCTGACTCATCCCAATGCTGGGCGAGGAAGGAAGACGTAGGAGAAGGGCCTTGGAGGGGTATTTGGGGTCGTGAGGTACGGACATGCCTGAACTGGTGCCACTAGTACCAGAGGAATGAGATGAAAAAGAAAAAATAAAGTCAGATTAATTGTGTGCCTCCAGTGTGTGCACAGCATTACATGACAGCAAGCAGATGTCATGGACTTTGCACAAAACAACCATCTTTCATGGTTTGGTACCCCCCAATATGGGCATAAGCGAATGAGCCACAGCTGGTGCAGGCAGTGGCCATGGTGGACTGGAGTCTGCTCCTCCCAGATCTCACAAATACTGTGCAGGGCACATCAGGCAAACAGGCAACAAAATCAAACTCAGGCAGGGCCAGTGTGATTACTGAATGATCCAACAATCTGCAAATTCAGCACTAAAAAACACAGAATAAAATCCATAGTAAATGGCATAAAGTATAACAACTTTTTTTTCTTTCTCTGAAATGTCTAGAGTCCATTTGTTGAGTGCAATATTTTTACAGGTGTATATAGTCCAGTTAAAGGGAACTTGTTTCAAATACATGAAATTCAGGTCATTGAAGTAGTCTGAACACCTGCAGACATGAACATCTGAAAAGCTGTTTAAGCTCAGAGCTGTGCTAGACCACCTGATCAAAAGTAGTAAAGAGCTGTAACAGCAGCATTGATAGAGGCCCTAACAATGACATGAACGTAAGGAAGTGGTTTGCCCTAAAGAAGGTCTTGAAAGCAGGTAGGAGGGGGAAGGAGGAGAGAGGTGGGCTGCTGCTAAGCAGAATGGTAGGAGTTAAAGCGTAGTGAAAGGAAATAGCTGAGGCTGTAAAAAAAAAAAAAAAAAGAAAGCGGAGGGTGGGAAAGGTTGCTGAGACCTGAAAAAATACAGAAGTGACAATCTGTCTGAATAGAGCTTTTACTCATTTTTTTATACCTATCCTTAAAAGTCATTAGATCCTGCATGTTTTGCGGCACAAGAAGCAGAGGAGCAAACATGACATCCCAAACTAGAAATTAGATGATGGACATGCAACTCGTAGAAAGACTTGCATTTAGTGGTTAAAACCTGATAGGTCACTCTGCTTTTAGGTCACCCTCCACCCATGCTCTCTGCCAGGAGAGCATGGAAAGGTGGTCAAGACCTTTTGCAGCCCAACTTCCTGAAGAAGAATTAAAGGCAAAGTCTGATATGATCTCACAAGAAAAAAAGCAAATTTACTTTACACCTGCACAGTCCCAGGTGTGACACCTCCCCCTAGGCACATGCTCCCCTCCCAGTCCTGCTGATGCCACAGGATTGCAGCACCTCAGTACAGGGCACATACGAGCCCAGGGATGCAGAGGCCAACCATGGGCCCAGTGGAGTGTGTTCCAGGGCCAGGAGCACCCAGGAAGACATTTGACCTTAGGTAGGAGCTGAGGAGGCTGTTCTGCAGTTGCTGGGGGCTGCAGATATGGGCCAGGGTGTGATGGAGCATCCCTGAATGCTTGGGGTGGAGGAGGCTTCTGCGCAGCGGCAGAGCTGTGACACCCAGTGACACCCAGTGGTGGCACCCAGGGTGCAGTAGCATCTGTGACACTGAAAGCTAGGGCTGATTTTTCCTCTGTGCTCTGGAATCTGCACAGCTATTACAACCATCATAAAATCGATATGGAAACCTAAGGCTTGGTGGCCTAAATTTGTAGCTGTTAAGCAAAAGGTTTCCAAGATACAGCAAGTTTTCCATGTAACTTGGGAGCTTTTCCCTCTGCTGAGACTGAAGCTCTGGCACTGATCCTACCCAGGTTTGCTGCAGGCTGCTAGGGAGTAGCCTGCCAGCATGCAGCAGTTTGCACAAACAATCTTATTTGCCAGGCGAGTGATCCTGCCCAGATGAAGTGACGCAGAAAGTCTTTGCAACATGTGCCGTGGGACTGGTGCTGTGCTGTGAAGTGCTGCACGCAGGTGGCCAGATGTTAGAGAAAGCGGGTGGCTAGTGATGACACGTGGCTCCCTCAGGGTATGAGTTGTACATTTTGGTGGGTTTCAGCAGGATATGTTTTTGGAGTGATACAACTATTCTGGGCATAGCTTGGAGCGTAATTTCTGGTCCCACAGCTAGTATTTCAAAGTGTTTGGGATCCACATGCCCATTTGCAAGGCATGTCACAAGAACTGTCAGGAAAAGCGCAGTCACAGAGCTGCATGGAGATGAAAGAAGGTAGCAGGCTGGCACACTGTGCTCGAGGGCTCACAGACTCGACGGGCACATTGCAGATGGGAAAGGCAGCATGGCTTTCTGCAGGGTGCGGGGACGGCTCGGCGTCCCCAGGACCGCAGGCCTGCCTCCTCCTCTCTTGGCAAGCAAGCGGACAGGAACGTGGCCGAGAGGAAAAGGCACTTCTGACATCTGATTCATTTGGTCTATTCCAGACATCAGCGAGGTGAACCGTGCCCCAGAACAGCAGTGTTTCTCCCTGCTACTGTAAAGGGAGACACTCCCTTTACTCCCTGTGTCTACACAGGGACATCTGAAGATAGGGAGATTGATCCACCCTTCCCTATTTATCCTGGACAACAGTTAGCACAGCTTTTGGGATCCTCCTGTGTCCTTCATGGTGCTGATCTGGTGAGTCTTGCCTCCGCCACCACCTCTGCAGGTACGTAGCAGCAGGACAGGTGAAGCCTCCCTTCCTATGGCTTTCTGTCTCCAGGCTGGATGAATTCAGTTCAAATTGCAGCATTTTCCCTTAACCTGTTTGTATATTCTCATGAGTCCTTTAAGAACTGAGTATCTCTACTGTTTTTGATCATCCACCAGATTTAGGTGACACCTGCCAACAAATTAACAAGTTCTGGAGAGGAGAAAGACAAGCAGAGACATGACACTAGTTTTCTTATGAACTCCAGTTAATAGAATGATGATCTTATTCCTCTGATAAGCCCAATCCTTAGGGAAAATCTTTTCAGTGTATTCAGCTAGATAGGCAGAAGATGTGGATGCTGTTGTTGAAACTCTGGGTGGAGGGATAATAAAATAGACTTCTACTTGCATTAAACACTTTATATTACTACTCCACTGAGAGGGATGGAGGCACTTGTCACAGTGATTGCTTCTTTTTGAAGCTAATTGCACTTTAAAGGTGTTTCCTATAACTATTATTTGATGTAGAGTCAACTAAAGCTCAAAGGAATTAAAGACAAATGTAAGCTTACAGGGATATTTGTTTGAAGTTGAACTTCTGCGTCATCTAAGGCTTTTTCTACCATGTAGATCTGCAGCATTTAATCTCACTGCAACCATTCCAGAGGTTTCCCACAAGGTAGGATGTAAAGGCAACTGAGACTAGTTGTCGGGCTTACAATTTTTTGAGACAGGGATAGATGTGGAGGTGAGGACTGTGCGGTGTAAATGCATGGCCTGATGCTAATGCAAAACTAGAGCCTTCCTCTTTAACCATCCTCACTTATAAAATGGTCTGCAAGAGCCTCGCTGGATAGACTAAATCCGAAGAAGGAATCTACAGTTCATTGTGACCGACAGTGAAGCTCGTCTGTACTCAGATTTTAAGAAATTTGTCTCCTAACATGAGTTAGGTCTAGCAATTTAAATGAAATATTGTTCATCAATTACACTTTAAGGTTAAGACCGCAGAATCTTTCATCACATTGTGGAGAAATTTATGTGATCACACAGCATAAATGTGGCACTCTCTCCAGCAGAGAATGGAAATTATTAAACTGGGCACAGGCTCAGTGAACTGCAGCATGGAAGAAGAGAAGGCTCTGACTCATCCATGCTGCAGAGAACCGCATGAGACTGCAGTTTCACTTTTTGATGTGGTCTCATTAGAGCTGTGAACGCTGGGTGAATTATTACAGTGAACCACTGTTCCTTCCACCTGGCTAAACACTTGGTAATTTTACTTCAGGCTCTGGGGAAAGCGAGCTCAAGCTGCTGCAGTTGGTGCTGTGCCCACAGTTTAAGTAATATTTCAGACCCTCACACGTTCAGGAAGGAACCAGACTCCCCCATCCACCCTTTCCTTCATTTACTTCATGGCTGAGTAAAGGAAGTACAAAAGGAGTGGGTCTTGTCCTTCAAGGCCTGTCACTGTGCCCCTGGGGACCTTTGTGGTCTCCAGGCCTGTCAAGAGAGGACACAGCACATCCTCATGCCGATACAAGGAAACTATATATTTTTTTTTCCTTAATGTTCACTACCCCTTTGGTAAAACTTCACCTGAAGGGTTCTTTGATCAGAGATTTCAGGACAAAAAAAATGTACCCTCACTGAGAAGTTTTTCATCTGCATCAACTCCATACTCACATCAGAAATGTGACCACTAATGAGCTGGGGACTCTTGCTTGTTCTGATGGTACACAGCAGAAATAACTCTGCAGAAAGTCAGTGGCTACCACAGCTTTTTCAGCACTGTACAGGGTACAGTAATATCAGCATAAAGGTCAGTGGGAATAGGCAGATGGCCAGAATATCGGAGTGTCTGTCTTGCTATCACAAAATCACAGAAGAGCAGGGACCTCTGGAGATGGTCTGATCCAACCCTGCTGCTCAAGCATGGTGGCCTAGAGCAGGTTGCTCAAGTTATACGTAAGAGCATTTATGGCAGAGGGCATTTTCTTCTCCAACATTTTGAAAAAGTGCATTATAATTCCCCTACCCACTGCTTTCAGCGGCTGCACCTACCTTTTGATGCAAGAGCAGATATGCAGGTACGTAGAAATATGATCCCGCAGCCACGCCATGTTCCTCCTTCCCGGGTCCCCTCCCCAGTGCCATCGCGGGTGTCCCAGTGCCTCGGGCACTGTGCGCAAGCTCGGAGGTGTGTGGGAGCACATCGGCCCGGAGGTGTGTGGGAGCACATCGGCCGCGGTGCCGCTGCCTGCCACAGTGCTCCCCATCGCAGCAGCTGGGAAGCGGCAGCCTGTGGCTCAGGGCGCTCGCAGGAAACGGGCCAGCTTCATCTTCTGTCCTGGTGCTGCTCGAACTCACGTCCTGGGGGGTAACCCAGCTGCCGAGCAGCAGTGTGAAGAAGCACCTCTGCCCTCACCAGAACAATGAAGGACAGACAGAAAACAAGGCTCAACACGTGGCCACGCAGCATGGAGATCAGAGCTCTTGCCTGCCCAGAGACGTGGGCTCAGAGCCCTCCGTGCAGGGCCGTTCCTGACAGAGAGCCCAAACACCAGGGATCACCTAGTGACATCCTCCACAACCAGGGCCTGCCTATACGTTCCTCCTTCATCTCCATTCCTCTCCATGAGTCACCAACTCCTGCCCAGATTGACCAAGGGGGCAGAGGTGCTGGCCTTTCCTTAAAGCACATATTTGAAGATTTGTTCACAGGATGCTGATTTTTGGGGTCTGTGTTAGCAGCTTCCATGAGACCTCTTTTGTCATGCCCCTTGAGGAATTCAGAGTGTAGATACATGATTAAATTACTTTGGAGAAAGCTGCTTGGCTAAAGTACCTCTAGCAGGCGGCGCCTGGGTGAATGCTCCCGCTCTGTGACGATGCGAGAAGTTTTACCTTGCATTTTGCACCTGGATAATTACCATGGAGTGAATGACACACTGCAAATTCACACCATCAATTAATCTCTTCGTGTACCCATGCTCTGAAGCAAAGGAACATCCTGTTTCAGGAGTGTGGGTGAGGGGAGATGTGAGGGAGACACCCTGTCAAAAGAAACACTTCTGAGTGCATTTGGTAGGAAAATCAAGGGGTTGAGAAATGTTGCAATCACAAACTCTGTGCCTGCAGACTTATCTGCAGATCCAGTTGTCTTGGATTCAAAGGCAGCACCTGCAGCACACCAGAGCTTGACCTGCCCTGGAGACCAGCATGGAGAAAGGATCACTTGGAAATGGGGTGGCATTTTCAAGTGAGGTGCCAATGTCCTAATTAAAATGGGTAAGCACCCTAATTCCTTCTTCTGGGTTCTTGCAGACACAAAAAGAAGATTAAGAGAAAAGAATATATATATATATTGCTTGCCTCTGCAAGATGAGATGGTGAAATTGCATTTCAATTGCTCTTTAGCAGTATGGAGGCCTGGAGTTAGATATGCCCCTGATCTAAAATGTTGGCGCAGAGTATCTTTCTTTGCTCCCTGTGCTCATCTTGGGCTTGGCTGCACTTTACTCATGTATTTAATGACTGAACTGTCATTTAATTTTGCTGCACAGAATGCCCTTTGAGAGCCATTAGAAGTCTTTATTTTGTATCACACATTGATTCCCCGCCTTAAGAAGTTGCTCTCCTCTCTTCAGAGTCTCATCCCTGCCCACATCCCCACCTCTTGCATGGCTTTGCAGTGAACTGGAAAAGGAACCGACCTGGCTCGAAAATGCTGCAGTGTTGAATCAAGCTTTTTTTTTTTTTTTTTCCTGGAACTTCAGCCACTAATGCCAGCTTCTGAGTAAAATATACATATCACAGATTGCACCAGGGGCTGGCAATACCTGATGGCAGGGCTGTAGCAAAGGTGTGAAGCGCCTGAAAACCCAAGGCAGATACGGCAATGAGAAGGTAGGTCTCCACTCATTTCTGTCTGTGAGGTGCAGAGCTGGAGCCTGATGTGGGGCAGCAGGAGACCTCTGGATGTAGGAGCTTCTCATGCAGGACATGAGCATGCGCCTGTATCACCACAGCTGTCAGGCCCTGTGCATGGCCCTGCGTGCCAGCTGTGCAAGGTGCAGGTGCATGAAACGCTTGAGCTGCTGCTGAACGTTGCTTCTCCCACAACACTGAAAATGGTTTTGTAACTGCTGCGTTAAACTAGAGGAGGAGAGAATGGAAGAAAGAACCAGAAGCCTGTGGGATCTTGAAGGCCATGTACTTGATAATGAGACATTGCTGTGTTTGAGCATGCAGAAACTCACAGTTGATGCCCAGAACAGAGCAGCATGTGTCTCCCATGCGCTGCTTTTCCACAAGCTTCCTGCATTTGCAGTGTGCCTGTTTCCCCAATCAAAAAACAAAGGGAACAGCGCTTCCATTCACATAAGATAGTTCATATGAACTAATTCAGTGCTTCTGATACAGAAAAAGTGCCAGGCAGTTCTGGAAGGCTTCTCCCTGGGAAGCTGCCTTAGCTCAGGTTTGTAGCTACTGCTAAGAAAAGCAAAAAACATGTATGTTTTAAGTTACTATTTTTTTTTCTGCCTGACATTAAGCAGTCATGTTAGGGCTTGGTGTTAAAATATCCTCCTCGTTCTGGAGTTTCTTACCCAGGCTCAGATAATGTGGCTGAGCTACTTGCGCTCTGCACTGGTTGGTGGATGAGCTGCAGAACACGAAACAGCCTAACCACAGAGACCTGTTTTCTTTCTGCACCGGAAACACCTGCCAAAAAGGCTGTGTTCACTCAGACCCTATGTAGAAAAGCCCTGAATTAATCTCCCATCCATATATTAATAGGTTGTGAGATGATCTTTGGTACATTGATTTAAATATAATGCAGTTCATTGTTTTACTTCACCAGGTGCACGGCTAACATAATGGTGCCTGGAAATAAACTTCTGTTAAATGCATTTTTCAACACTGCTAATTCACTATGTACAGCCAGTTCACATTTTCTTCACCTGACTGAAAAGAACTTGGAAAAAATAAATTGTATTGGGATGATTAAATGCAACTTGCGAGCAAACAAAGCACTTTATACAACAAGGCATTAGGCAGAGACCTGCTGGCCCCGATCTGGAGGCCCAGTGCCTTGTTCAGCTTGGAGCGCAATCTGTGAGGCCTCTTGGTCTTCCCAAGCCCGGGCAGAAGAGGGTGTTTTCCACGTCTCCCATGTGCCATGTGTGAGCAGGCGCAGGCAGTTTTTGGCAAACTGTCTAGATCCAGTTCATTTTCAGTGTGTGCTATTTGCCCAGTAACAAGATGACAGTTTCAGTGCTGAAGATGTTAGTGGGGACAATATCTATGATCCCAGAAAGCTGCCCCTTTAGTCCTGGAGACCCTCTGGTGAAAACAGCAGTAGTAACTCCAAATGGGCTATTAAGGTTGTAACACCTATGTGAGAAGGGGTAAGAAGAGAAAAGCTGAGTGGGAAAGTCACCTAGGGGAATGCTTTTGCTTAGCATCAATTCGTAGGCTGGATTGCCTTGTGCAAACCCGAAAGTGCTTCAGCACACACGCTTCAATCATGACCTAAGGGAGGCAGCCTTAAGCTGCACCCATCCACCGAGTGTCCTGCCCAGGAATGCAGATAGGTATCAACAGATAAGGTATCGAGTTCCCTAATTAGACTGTGTCCAGGGATAATGCAGATGGGGGACAGCCTGGATAGTGAGCCCTCTATGGACCCTCACGTCTGCGTCGGGTGAGGTTTGTGCATGGGGCATTCAGCCCCACCACCCCGGAGGATGGGGCCGTCCCTCCCTGTCTTGGCCTTGTCCTGAGTTCCTTTCAGGGCTCTGCAGAGATGAAGGCAGTGAGCAATCCTGCAGACAGTGGTGACACTGAGGGCTGAGTGTGCGTGTGGAAGGAAGGTGGCACAGGGTTTCAAGCTGTGGTATCCTGAAGGGCTTGTTATGAGCACCACCCAGTGTAGAGCACCTCTCAGGACATGGTGGCTGTGTCTCCTACATGTCTCCCAGCCTTCTGGTTTGCAGCAGGTGTGCTTTTGTGAAGCTACCAAGTCATGACAAGAGTAGATGATTGAGAGAGTTCCACTGTTGCATTGACAAAATGGATTTTTCTTGGATTAAATTATGATGCAAACTATACCTCAGTGCTAATAGGAAGGAACACACAGCCCTGAAACATGAGTGGGGTGCATCACACCTGAAATACTCCTGGATGTTTTTAGACAACATGCTGTTTTCTTTTTCTCTTTTTATAAAAGATAAACTTCTTTCTTTTTTTGAAGCTTATATGGGATTTCCTCATACACTGTGCACAGGCTAAACCTGTCAATTACATGTGCAGGTTCACTCTGTTGCGTGACTAACAAGAGCGCATTTTAGTAGACTCTTCTGTGCTCTTTACCGTTCAATCTCCTAAGGAATTTTATTCTCAAAGCCCGCAACAGGCAAACCCTGCAAAAGACGCCTGCAGCATGAGCAGGCACGAGGTCTCACACTGCCTAGCAGAAGGGGATGAGAAGCAGCTGGGTGTAAAGTGACCTTGCAGCTGTGCTAACAAGTGTGCTGTTGTGAAAGCCAAGACGAATCCAAGTCTAAACTTGGAGGATCCAGTTCCTAAGGTTTCATTTCCATATAGAGCTTGGTTACTACCCCCAGTCTTTAACTTACATGGACTTCTTGAGGATCATGTTTAAATACAACTTCTCTGTAGACTAGCAGGCGGGTCCAACTGGTGGCACTGCTAGGGTAGTATCTGGTGAAGCTCTCTATTTAGGTCTAAGTGATTCCCCTTCATTAGGAAATCACTTACACTATAACAATGCAAAGTTTTACCAGTCTAATGTATACAGTGCTCATTAACTGGTCCCTGAAACCTCCCTGGAAATTTCAACAACACATTAATTATGGGCAATTTGTGTTCACTTGTCTGGATTTGTTATCCAGTTGTTGCAGTAGTAACTTTGCCTCAAGGATGCACAGGATGCACAAAAATTCTGTAAGAAGACAGTCCTGGGAAGACATTAGGGTGTTAATTTGATTAAATATTTTATTTTATTTTTTGTCATTTGTGTTTGAGCAATTTTCTCCACTAGGAAAAATAACCTTTGCCATTTGGAAGTTGCTTACCTAGCTGATGAGGAGCTATTCTGGGACATCTGTTCCGTACACTGGCATTTAGCAGATTCTTATGCTTTTTTTTGTGCTACATTTTTTTTGTTCCTCCTCCATCCTTCCCTGTTTGATCGGCTTTGCCGAGATCAGCGCTGGGGATGCCCAGAGCGGCTTTCCTGTCTCTGAGCTCGCTGCAGTGAGCTCTCCACCCTTCCCTATTCTAGCTCTCTGTGGGACTGTAGAGAAGAATCATGTTTCCATTTGTTGAGATTCTGTTACTGCCACAAATATTCTGCTTTCTATCTGGGGCAGGCTGGAATCCTTTTCTCACTCGGGAATTTAAAGAGCAAGAGCATTTACCACCACTCAGTGTAGCTGGAAGCATTATGGCCCCTCTTCCTTGGAAAGAATATCCATGCCCTTTTAGAGTTGACTGGAGAGTTGCTGGGTAGGATGGAATGAACTCGGAGCTGCACACCTGAGGAGAGCCTCCAGGCTGGTGTCCCTCATGTCACACTGACCACTGCTGCCTGCTACACTTTTGTGAATTACTTAGGAGCTTTTATCATAGCCCAAGGGATAGCAAAATGGGTCCTCCCATTACTTTCACTCAATCTATCATTGCTACACGCCAAACACCAGGTCAGGATGGAAAACTGTGATCACATAAGACATAAGGCCTAAAAGCATCATACACATGAAGTACAAATCAAATACACACCAAGGAAACAAAATTCCTTGGTCTGCAATTGCATCTTATGGCTTTGCAATACTCTCTGTCATTACATGATATAATGAAAGGTGAGGGAGTTTGCTTATGATCCTGCTTCCCTGATGCTGGTGACTCAATCTGCATTGCAGCTCTGATTCTTTCACAAGTACTCAGTGCTCTCATTACTAAGTGTCAGTTATTATACTGTATTTTTCATAGTGTTCCTTGCTACAACCAAAGGCTCTTTTGATCTCAGATGGGTCTTTGATATTTAAACTTCATTTCAGTTAAAGGCTTTTTCCGGTCAGTACCTGGTTTGATCTGCCCTTTGAAAGTGGGGCTCAGGGAAGGTGCCTAGGAAGTTTTAGGGGAACAAGCTCACGCTGGTAGGGGAAGGACAGGATTGAAGCAGCAGCTCTAACCTAAACTATGGGGCAGAGCAACAGTGCCAGCTTCCCTGGATGTTGTTAGGGTAACAGCTAAATCCTCCCTGTATCTATAGCTTCCCATCACCAATTACTAGCTAGCTTCACTTCTCATTCCATGAGACAATAAAGGATACACGTTTATACCAAGTTACCTCACCACCACCATGATTAATAAAAAGCCTTTGACTGGGCACAGCACAAAAAAATCATTAAAAAATGCAGTTTATTGATAAAATTCAGAAGTATCAAAAGACTGAGATGTCAGAAATACAGAACATATTGTGTAGCATGCAAGCTGACCCACCAGAATTTAAAATCAAAGTTCACAATTTTCAAAACCCTTTGCAGGGAGACTAACTTTCTGCAAGTTCCCCTTTTTCTCTGTAACTTTACAGAGTGTAAACTTTATCCTGTAGAATCATGTCAGCATTGCAGAAGATATCCCTTAACTATGGAGGCCCAAGGCAGCTGGAACTGGGTCCTTCAGGATTTTAATCACCAGCTTGCTATTTGTCTAACAGCTTCATCAGAATACCCATGTGTTATTGCTGTTACAACAGTGCTCAGCCAAAAGGAATGCATGCCGTACTGCTCTGGGGGAAGCCCAACAAGCCCAAGAGTGCAGTGAAAGACTGCAAGGAACTCCCTCCTGCTCATGCGGATACAGTCTGAATGCACAAAGAGAAGCCCCTCTCCTCACAGCCATGCTGCTACATAGATCCAGAGAGCTTCTACGTGACATACCCTCGTCTCTCTAGATGGTCCCAGTCTGACCAAAAACCTCTCCCAGCCTGCACCAGAAGCATGCAAGCAAAGCAGGGCACTCCCTTCGGTCAGCTGGAGGTCACTCAAATACAGGAGCTTTGGCTGTGCCACACTTTGGTGACTCACCACCATCTCCTCTATGCAAAGGGCGCCAAAAAAAGCTACAATCAACAGGGCATGGAACAACACACAGTCATAGGGAGAGTTGCACAGAGACTCCAGAGCCCCCAGGAGAGATCTTAGCACTTCAAGAGTTACAGGTTTGAAGGTCCAGTCCTATATTTAAACCTTCTTATCGTGTGACAGGTAACAGGATCCTGAAGAGGATCAGAATGACCTGATAGCTTGGAAATGAAGGACAACGCTTCCACATATGCTGTTATTTTCACAGATGGCAGATTCTGGGATTCCATGACCACCAAGAACTCTTTCACTTGATCTGCTCGGATTGGCCAGACTGCAAGCAGCACCATGGCTTCCCTAATAGGGAGAAAACTCTTCGGGTCTTCATGGTAGGCCTGCCAAACACGGCTATCCCTCAAGTCCTCCAGCAGGGCCAGAGTCTTCAGGGGCCAAAGACCCAAGCACTGGTTCTCAGCAGTCCAGCTCAGCTCACCTGATGAGAAAAAGAAACTGCTTTAGCAGCAGCTAACAAGGCTGTGCTGTGGACAACAAGCAGACAAAAGAGTCCTCTCAACACCTCACTCTCTCTCTGAAAAATGCTTTTGCCTTCTTAGAAGCCTCACCTGAAGGCTGGAGTTAAGGCCATATCTGCACTGCCCAGCCCTCCACCCGCTCCCCAGGGCTGCACTTACCAGCTCGGCTCCTTCATCACCTCGGGCCTCTGCCCCGGCACACCCAGCCAGCTATAGCCATTCCATGCCGGGCTGCCGCTGCAGCAGCCCCAGCGGCGCCCAGAAAGGCGAAGGGGCGACAGACAGCTCGGCCCAAGCTGCACCACACACAACATGGCAGCAGCACTCCCAAAGCCCCCAAACACGAAGTTAAGAGCCACGCTCGCCTTTTATAGCCGAGTCCCTACTGCTAGCCAATCAGTGCGCTCTGCGTTGGCCCGGGCTGTCCCTTATCCAATCAGTGAGCGCCCGGCGTGGGCGGCCATGCTGGGAACGCCCCGCTAAGGCATCGCGACTCGTTAGGCCCTAACGGCCGCTTCGCACCGGCGGCCGCGCCCCCGGGGGGGGGTGCTGGGGCTGGTGACCCGTCCGGCAGCCGTGCCTCCTTCTGGGAGATGCTGGTGCTGGAACCGGGCAGGGAGTGGTTGGAGCAGGGCCTTGCCGGGCAGGGAGCTGCATGGAGAGCGGCGGGCAGCGCCAGTGGGACTGATGTGGCGGTCGGTGAGTGTGGGCTGGGGGATCTGTGCCCCGCGGCTTGCGGGCGTTGCTTGTTGTTCAGTGTCTGCCTTGACTCTGGCTGGCCTGTTTGCTTGGATATGTTTAGATATCCTTGTGAGGGAGAAACTGGGGAGAGGCTGAGGCTTTGGGAGGCCTTGAGTGAGCTCCAATTTCTCATTGGGGAAGGGTCTGCCTCCTGTAGGAACATGCCTTCAATTGTGTCCTGCATGCTGAAACAGAAAAGTTTGGCTTTAAATTTTTCCTTTGCTACTTTTCTATGGGAATCTTCAATAAATCTGTAAGTTGCAAAAGCATTGCTAGCCTAATGCCTGAAATAGCCTTGGTATCTTGTGTATAGTCTTGTGAATGTGCAAAATGTCTCTGTTCTGCTCCCCCTCTGATGGGTGTAGCTGAACATGAGTGGAATGCCTTGGGGCAAATAAAATCCCAGCTGAGCATTGCTCAGGAGTATGTGGAACTGAGGGTCCCTCTCTTAGCATTGCTTCACTTCTGCCCATTGCCAGGTTGTGCTAATGAAGATCTTTCTTGTAGGAAGGCAGCTTGGGTGGGCTCCCAAGCACTGCCTGGGACCTTGGCCTCTGAAGACTTTGTCACTGTTGGAGTGCTCAGGGAATGGCGGGCTTTGGCAAGCCTGCCTCGAAGGACTGAAGAAGTTCCATGACTTTAGGAAAAACATGGAAATGCCTGCCACATGGCAAATTCCAGAGGATCACATTAGAGGATTTTTGGCTGTGGAATCTCTTTACTCAGCCTCAAAGACACTGATGTATGTGGCTGCGCTGTCTTATGTGTCCAGGTTGACTGGTCACCCTGGTCCTCTGGAAGATCCCCTCACTCGCTGCATGGTGTTACGCTTGAGGCGTTGAGCAGGCATCCTCAGGGATAGGCACTCCTCTATAACCACAGAGGTATTGCGATCCCTTTTAGGAGCCCTAGAGTCTGTATGCCTGTCCTATTATGAATGCTTACTCTTTCGTGCCCTATTACTGTAGCTTTCTTTGGGGCTCTTCGGATGGAGGAGACGGTGACTAAGCACCGGAATGTTTTGCGACCAGAGCTGCTGTTCTCGTGTGACCTCCAGCTGACAGAAAGGGTAGCAGTGCTCTGCGCAGCCCGCATGTGCGTCGGGAGAGACTCGTCATCAGCCTGGGGCTCTCGGGAGAGCCCTGGGTTTGCCCGGTGCTGGCCCTGCACAGCTACTTGTGGGTCTGGCCACGCCGGGACGGGCCGCTCTTCGTGTGCCGCAGCAGCGCGTGCGTGACGCGGAGGGAGCTGGTGGCGGTTCTGTGGGACGCCCTGCGGCGGCTGGGCCTGCGTGCGGAGCAGTACGGGGTGCCCTCCTTCTGACTAGGCACCACTGTCACCATCCTCAGTGGGGCCAGCTGCAAAGCTGAAGCTAAGGATTTAGTCATCCTGTAGTGCGGAATCCTTGTGGTATTTTGCAGTAATTTAGTATTAACATCTGTAAGGGATGTTGTGTTTCAGAATGAAATGATTTCTGCCACTTCTACTCTACGTGGATGTATAGTAGTAGTAAAGGATGGGGAGAGTGTGTCAAAAGGTGCCTTGGTTTTCATCTGTCTGTCTTGACAGAGAAGTCTGAAAATACTTCTATCTTAAACTAATAAAAACTTCCTTTTTTTATAAGGTCTCTGCCTACTAGTAATATTTTTCACCCAGAACACTTGTAGACTTGTTTTTTAGAGCAGTAAATGACTAACAGATTGAGTTTGAAGGAACACTCATGCACTTTAAGGTTATGGGTTAACTTTAGTTAACATTACATGTTAACTGCATGCTCTCTTACAGCAGATTGCTTTTTGTATTAAAATGTAAAAAGCTGCTGTGCTGGAGAAAATGCTACCAAGGTAAGGAAAATAAGTTTCACTATTAGCCTAATAACAGATACTAAGAGTTGAGGTTTTACAAAGCATCTGTATTCATAAGGTACAAGGCAATGGCCTGAATAACAAGGTTCTGAAAATATATCACTTAATCTTCTATCTGCAATTCCCTCTGAGCATAATTAGTCTAATCAGAACTTTAAATAATTAAAATAGCAACAGTTTGCTCAACAGTTAATTATTTCCTTAAGGTGTGTTACTGTCTTAAACCTTTTTTTTTTTTTTTTTCTCCTGAATTTTAAGGCTGTCTTAAACTTGAGCAGTTCTCAATCTTGGTCTTGGCAAAGTACAATGATTTGAGAACTTCTAACCTGGAAATTAGAGTTATATGCTGTTTGTTAGCCTATGTCTACATGTGCTTTTCAGTATTTGGCTGGGTTGGGAAGGAATTGATGGGTCTAGCAGTTTGTTTAATCCGGCCGAGCGCTATACTGAGCAAGTTTATTAATAATCCTTGTTACTGTCACTGCTCTGCATGGATCAATGCATGGATCAATGTAATTGCTAAACTGTCTAGTGTTTGAATCTCACTCTGTGTCTATTTGCTAACAAATTGTTGGGTGCTAGATGAGTCAAGCCTGTCTTAACCTTCAGTAAAAATTCCATGGGATTTCTGTGAGATCTCTGGTTACCAGAAGTTAACACTGTCCGTGTAGGCCACCACCAATGAACTGCTCTTTGCTGTGTGGCACAAGGGAAGTTTGTGTTCACTGTAGGACTTACTACAGTGTGACAAGACTTAAATGATTGCTATCATATCTAACCTTCTCTTGAGATCTTTGTTCTGGCTGCAGTTCAGCCAAAAACTATTTGTGTTTCACTGTCTTTGGTCACTAGAAATGCTTGCTTGTTCAGTAATTTCTGTCTGAGTACCTAAAATCTAAGTGCAAGTGCAGCTTGAGATGCTGTGAATGTGGCAGCCCCCCAGGAACTTGGTGTGGGACTGGTGCGGCTATTGCTACTGTTGATTGGGATGAGTAAACTCTTAACTGTTTCTTATCCAAGTGTGTTTTTCTGCTCTGTGCAAACCTTGATACACTTTTGCTGTCACCTGTGTTCCTGATGTATCTGCTTCCTGGGTTGTGCTATACATGGGCATAATAGACAGGTTTACTGTTCTATACATCTTGCTATGAGCAGTATGGGGTGGGGAGGGGGTCTGAAATTTTTATGGATGCACTTGAGGAGAAAATGGGGATGGCTGCAAAGCACCAAGGATTAAGTAGTTCTAGGCACTGAGTAATATAAGTTATCTTGGCTCCTTCATGGTGGGATGTTAGAAATAATCCTAGAGATAATAATGTAATATGTAGTCAGCCTATGGAAAGCCCCTGGACTATCCTTGTGTTTAAAAGATTAGCTGAGGTCCCATGACAGCAGGTAGTGAGGCAGCATCTGCAACTGAGACTTCTGTTTGGCTGCTGAAGATATAAAGTGGGTGAGGAAGCAGTGATGTCTGCTGGAGCTCCATTAATGGAGGGCCTTCCATGAGCGGAAGGAAGGGAATAGGATTGCGGTGGACACCTGCAAACTGTCCTACTGCAGTGCTTGCTATGGTAGCCTTATCCCAGGAGGGGTCTCCAGCCCCTCTCAGGGGATGTCCTGTGTTACCGGGCAATTGACAGGCTGAGCTGGCTGCCCTGTAGCTGGGTAGGAGAAGGATCTTGGATTGTCAAGTCTGACGTGTGAGTATACTTGGTTCTGGTGCCTCGGTTGGTTGCTGGCTGTTGCACCAGTGCTCTTTCCCACATAGGCTGATAGGGGCCTTTAGCAGGAATGGTGATCCTCATGGTTGGTGTTTTGTGATGTTATAGGGGAGAGGATGGCCCAGAACTAGGTGCACATTAATGATGCTGCTCATTTATCAGATTTTTTTTGAGCAAAGACATGAGCAATGTCTCTAGTGTCATAGGGTCCCAAAACAACTATCTTTTTGCTTTAAAATATTCTTGCAATAAAAATATTCTTTGCCTTAAAATATTCCAGCAACTTCTTGCTACTAAGGAAGTAACTTGAGAACTACAGCTGAGCAGTCAGTTTCCAGAAGGGCTACTGTTGATTTTTACTTTCTGGAAGTGAAACTGTCATGTTCTCTAGAGAGAAATGTTTGCCAAAGCATTGTCTCTTGTTAAACTGCCTTGCTGCCTAGGGAAGACCAGTTTGGCATATGACTTCTTGTTGATCACAAGGCTTGTCCAAGTCAGCTGTGACTTGAACAGTGCAATTCAGTGTGGCACTGTGCTAGCAGGTTGATCTGCATCTCTTTCAGGATGGAGGCAAAGCTGCAAATGGAAAAGTTGTTACTGCTTCCTAATGAGTTAATGCTTGAAGGCGCAGAGCTTGACATGGGAGGAACCAAGTGTAGGAGCTTCTCCCATTTCCCAGCGTGCTTTGTTTTTGACATGGCCTCAGATAGAAACACCTGGAGCCTGGGTGCTTTCTATTCTGTAGAAAACAGTGAAGAGTGTAGCCTGACCTAAAAGGTACATTTGATGTACCTTTTTGATGCATGTTCTATCTGAAGGAATTGCATTCTGGTGAAACTTCTTGTCTTCAGCCCCTGCTACAGCTCTGTCATTTTTCTCTATTTCTGAAAGCTGAGCAGATGCTGTGTCTTCTGTAGCTCAAAAGCGGTCAGGCAGAGAAACACTTGAGTCTTTCTATGCCCCTTTAAAAGGGTAGATATTCCTACAATCCAGTTTGAGCATCAGGCAGCCTGTCAGAGGCAGCCTGTGATCTGAAATAGTGTCTAGGCACAGAGGTTGTCTTTTTGTAGAGCATAGAAACCGTGATCAGCAATTCAAACCATGGTACAAAGCTGAAAATGATCCTGATGAAAGAGTTGCATTAGAATAGGCTCGCTAAAGCAATGAAGTAACTTTGCCCTTAGCTCCTACCAAATACTGAATATTTTTCAAGAGCAGAGAAAATACCAGCAACTTACTGTGTCCTGGTGAGAGAATGAACAGATAAGTTTGGAACAAGAGTTTCCTCTCCACTGGAAAACTGTTAATAAAGCTGTGTATATAAGTGGGTCTAAAGACAACTTACTTTCAAAAAACCTGTAACACTTAGGTTATTTTCCTTTTCTGGAACGTGTGGCTACGATTCCATGACCTGACACTCTGAACGCTTCCTCGTGTATTTCCTCTCTTGTGTGCGCAAGAAGAAGAAAATATGAATGAGCGTGCTGGTTTGAGGTGGGAGGGGACTTTCAGGGGAAGGAAGGAGGCAGCAGTAGGTAGGTGAAAAAAAATGAGGCAGAAAACCACACTGCATCTAAATGAAGTGCTGTGTTGTGTATATAGAGCAGGCCCAGGGAGGCTGTGTTGCTGGCAGGAAGAGCTGCTGCTACCTGTGCTGTGAAGGCTTCAGCTGGTCTGAGGAGAAACGTGGGGCTCCTCAGAGCCATGTGCTGCTTGCCCTCCTCACAAGATGGTAACGTTCGGTAGCAAGTGCTTCGAAGAATGTGAACACAACAGCTTCTGAGATGAAAAATTGGCAAGAAAGCAAGTAGAAGCAGGCTGTGAGACGCTTCTAACAAACTGTGCTTAGAAACCAATCTGTTCTCCTTTATTGTTCTCTGATGAGGGGGTGGATTATAAGTGGTACAGGCGGCCTTGAGGCCTGTGATAATATCTGTAGTTTTCCTAATTTGAGGCTTAATCTTTCATGTTCTTCATGCAGTAAAAGGATGAAGATGCATTTAAAATTGCAAAAACGCATGTCAAAACCTCAGCTTTGGGAGTGAAAGGCTATTTTAGGCAGGATGATAAATACAGCAAGATTTAAAATAAATGTTTTTCACTTGTTTCCTGGTTTGCTTGACCAAGATAAAAATTCAAAGTTGGAAGTTCTTAATATGAAATAAACTCCCATCTGTATTTCAGGCTGTTCTTAAGCAGTGTGTGAGTGTTTGAAGTCAGACCTCGCTTACATGGCAATACATGAATTTCAGAGGTTTTCTGAAGTCCTCAAAGCAGCATGGGTGCTTGTCATAAGCAGTTGTGCAGGACACGAGTGTCAGATAAGCTCAGGGGCCCATATGTGTTCTCCATCAAATGTTTAAATAAAACACATGAAAATCAGGACTGGTTGTTGTGCCCTATACTTGTGTTCTGCATATGCACAACTGCACTGTATGAAACCATGATTTATATCTGCCTGTACTGAAACCTTCTCATGCCAAGTCTCGTGTCTCAGGCAGACCAGAGAGCCAGATTCAACCACTAAGTGGTTTTGTTCCTTCTGCTTATCTGGTTTCTTCTTTAAAAGAATATCTCCTCTCTTTGTCTTGTGTCAAATGTGAAGCAAATAAATGTACTTTAACTGCATCACTGATTAAAAGTGATGTGATTTAAAAACGCCTTGAATGTGTGGGTTTTCAGTAGGGTGGGTAACAGGGACATCTGCTGGTTGATACTCTTAACAGTAACTTTGAATTTCCCTGGGAACCAGCTCTAGTTTTGGAAGAGGTTAATGACTTGATTCTAACTTCCAAGCACCTGTGACCCTTTCTACATTCTCTGTGAGTGACTTCATACTTCTACTTCACAAGCTTGTAGAACATTTTACTATAAAAATAGAGGACAACTTTGCTATAAATTTAAGCCCCCTTTAAGGGATAAATGGATGTTTGATCAGTTGATCTACTGCCATAGATAAAGCCACAATTTAAAGCTATATTCTGATAAAGTTTGTAGATTAATCTCTCAAATCATTAAATAATGGTGCTAAAAGTCACTCTTCTCTCAAAGTATTTACATTAGACATTCTGATTAAAATTGCCAATCATTTTTCCTGTGAAAGCTAAAAAGGCCAAATAGTCTGGCATGCTAAGATTACTAGTATATTTAATAGCGGTAGGGTGGTAGGATATGTTTTAGTTTTCTGTTTTAGTTTTTTTTCTGTTGGTGCACACAGTGTGTAATAGATGTAACACCTCACACAAGATGCATTCTTGTATACGTGGATGCCTGCTTGCCAGTCTTTGTCACATAGATGGCATCTAGCTAAATGCATTTGAAAATGACTGCAAGGTTATGCTATATGCATTCGAGTTCATTTATGCAGGTGAATGCAGGTAGACATGCTTCTTGTTTCTGCATGTTGAGAACACCCTGCTTCCTTCTAAAGATCACATTATATAAAAGTACTTTACAGCTCTGCAGTAATCTTATGTAAATTGCTGTATATCAGTGTGTAGTTACTGTGGTTTAGCTGGTCACAAGCTGGCCTCAAGCCTGTGGCAAAGCAGGCTTGGTCTTGCAGCATGAGTGCTTAGAGCAGCACTAGCCCTGATGTTACTCTAAGCAGTGGTACTCTTAAATACTACATGCAGATGTAATGGCAAACAGACTATAGACTAAAGGTATCACCCGAGAACCCACTGATGGGACCATATCCAATAACTTCCATCTTTGCCTCTCAATTCCTGTCACATGCTGCCTGTGGTCTGCTTTGACCATTTTGACTTCAAAACAATTTTCCACCTTTTATTTTTTCCCCTTTTGAGAATTTGGCAAATGAAGTGACAGAGATAGATTTCATTACAGGTGCCTTTACTGAAATTATTTATTATTAGCCCTTAAATCTGGCCACAAATGTCACTGATTTATGGACCCCAGTAAAGAACAAACTTTAGGCAGTGAGTTCAGGGAGTGCTATATTGTGTGTATAGAGGGATCAATTTACTTCTAGCCTGAAGAATGCATGAGCAAAGCACTAGCTTTTAATCTTTGTGTGGCTTGAAAGTGTTTTGAGCTAATTCTTCTTGTTGATAATTCATTCTACTGTTCCACCTTTCTACTTACCTTTTTTTTTTTTTTTTTTTAGTGGCTGCTGTCTTCTGTTACTTGGAGAGCAAAGATCATGGATCACAGGATGTAAGGGATGGATTTAATTTGCCCATAGGGAAAAGAAGTTACCACCTCTTCTCTGTGAAAAACCTGTAAGAAATGCCTGCAGTGCTAGGAAACTAGCTTGGCAACATGAGGAATAGACAGAGCTGAAGATGAACATTTCTTGAAGGCATTTAAGGTAGGAGGGAGCTCAGTTATGGTAAGCTTGTGCTCCTTGTCACTTCTCTTCCTAAATATAGGAGCTGTCAAGTTCTGTAATCTGTTGTAGTTTTGCTAAGTTCTCCTGGCAAGCTGTCTTGTACCAGAAAATGGCACTTTCTGTAGGGTTCCTTCCCTCACATTGAGTAGTGGTCTTGGAGTTGTCCACGCTGCTGGAAGCTCTTGATTGTATGGCTATGGTGGCAGTGCCCACTGCTGCAAGTGCCACCTGTGCTGTCCAAAGGAGAAATTTTGTTGTTCCTGTGGCTGCAGCCCTTCTACATGGCATCAGTTTGGTTGAAAAAACATTGTTTTGGCTGCCTAGGGGTAGGCAGGGAGGGGGTATTTCCTGTGTGACATGTTGGCTCTATGATGTACAGTACTACTTTCTCAATTAGACTATGGAGCCAGATCCTATTTTTGAGTGAGGTTCCACAGGCTTCAGCTGACTGGCTCTGAGTGGGCACAAGGGCAGCAAACCTTGACCCCCCCGCCCCCCCTCCCTGCTCCCTCCGAAGAAGTGAGAAGGGGTTTAATCGTTACCTGTCCGTTGAATGCTGCATTTTTAGTAAGAAAAGGCAGTGGAGTGCAGCTCACCAGCTGATGTCCCTTCCATTTGTCTTGTTCAGCATCAGCGCTGGCAGCTCTCGGGTTACCTGGAGAGGAGGGTTCTTTGGAGCCCGTGGAGGTGGCAGAGACAAAGGCCGTAGCAGGACCCTGGCACTGCTGAAGGAGGACAGAGCTTCTTCTAGCAGCTCCTCTGTGCCTCAGAATAACTCTGTGCTGCTGCACAACCTGTTTTGTCATTTTGGATGGTGATAAGTGTCTTCGTGGCCCTTGGGTGGACAGGATTCTACTTATTGTCCAGAAATGAAGAGAAATAGTCCATTTTCCTCCTGCCTGTGTCTCCTGTGGCTGTTGACAGCAGTCATGCTTCAAGGTGAGAACACTTCTTAGTACCTAAATGTTGTGTTGAGTTTTACTTGGATAAGAGCTTGTATCTAATATGTGCATCCTACCCAGCTGAGCTCCAGAGCTTTATCTGTTTTTACTTTCCTCACTGATGTATAGACAAAACAAAAACCATCCTGTAGGTCAGATCTATCTGCTCTTTGAGAAGCTTTGTTCGGATTTCTGCTTTGAACTCAAGTGCAGGTAGTCAGTGTGAGCCACCAAAGAGTAAGGTACTCCAGAATAGTTATCCCTAAGTTGTGCCATCTGGCTCTGTGCAAGCCTTGTAGATGCTGCAGTCCTTGCCCATAGCTTGCAGAAATGTGTGAATCCATCTGCAGGTGATACAGGCATTCTAGGAAACCTGGTACACAGAGTGGAATGGTGAGATAATTACTTTA
The DNA here is from genome assembly GCF_000705375.1 of Tinamus guttatus. Next base: position 36,894 of record NW_010583046.1, on the reverse strand, counting down.
AAGAATACATTTTAGTGGATTGTCCATAGTAAACTTGTATAGCAAGGATATTTCCAAATATGTGTCTTTGGAACCAGGCAATTGAAGGTTTTATTCCAAGGATGCATGTGTGCTCATATGCTTTCTAGGGACTGTTAAAAGAGGAAACTCTGAAAGCATGAATCTGAGTGCTGCATTTCAACTTACATAACAAATCATTAGCTAGAGAGCAGCTTTGACTTCAGATTTTGCTTTTAATTCTAGCTTGGCAGGCATGTGACTGTCAATCTTTCTGTACACATGAAAGAAATCAGTAAAACAGATAATATTTTTCCAAAGAAACCCTCTATTGCTGCTGCTTATTTGGGGAAGATAAATAGTAAATAGGTGTGAACGATTGAAGCTCAGCCGTGCATCTACTACAGAAGAACAGTGTGCTTGTTTGAATAGTTTCAGGGTTAGTCTGTCTGCATTAAATGATATTCTAGAGTATATGGATGATAAAGTATGGTTATAGTATAAAGTATAGTTTATAGTTACAAAAGTAAAAGTTAATTGAACTTTTGATGTTTTCTGATATTAGTACTTAATCTGATGTACTGAACAAATCTGTTATCTAGCTGTAGAATCAGCTAAAGGAAAATATGCTCACATGCTGTTTAATGAGCTGTTTGAAGACTATTCAAATGCTCTAAGACCAGTGGAAGACACAGATAAAGTACTGAATGTCACCCTTCAGATCACATTGTCCCAGATTAAGGACATGGTGAGTAAAAATTATTCCATTTTCTAGAAAGATGCACAAATTGGTGCACTATCTCTAAACTGTAGTAAATATATATGTGAGCATGTTTGTTTGGAGTGGGAAAAGTAACCTGTTTCTTATTATGACAACTTCAGTAACTCTTTCTTTTTAAGTAAAGCATGCTTAATAGGTACTTAACCATTTGTAATACTGGACTTCTGTTATATGGCTACAGGCTGATAGCTGCTGAATTATTAAATCGTTTGTAATAGCCATTAAGTATTGATACTGCATCCTTCAAAAGGAAAAGTGTTTTAAGAAATTTAGTTTTGATGGCTTTCTTTTTAAGACCAAAGAGAAGGTGTCTGGAAGAAAGGAAAATTGCTTCTGTGACTTCTAAATTGCAATTTAAAGGTCTTTACCAAGTTTCAGAGAATCCATTGAAATGAATCTGTTAGCTATTTTTTTCTTAAGTTGGCAAAATAAAATTCTTAAGATGGTGGAAGCCTTAAGGAAAAGTACTTCTATAGCAAGGATTAAAGCTAGGGAGGATCCAGAGAAAAGAATCCTCATAAGGAAAGTATTGGGATGAGAAAGTCTAAATGTGCAAGTCCTCTGTATGGACATACATACTTGTCTGAGAAGCACTGTTTGTTTTTGCCTGCCAGTACACTGGCCTACTTTGAGTGCTATTTGATGGCTATAAAACAAATGCTGTGTGTATCCAAGATGTGCATTTGTCACCTTTATCAAGAAAGTTCTGCATGTTTATGCAGGATGAAAGAAACCAAATTTTGACAGCCTACTTATGGATTAGGCAAAGCTGGTATGATGCATACCTCACGTGGGACAAGGATAAATATGACGGGTTGGATTCCATCAGGATCCCAAGCAATTTGGTCTGGAGACCAGATATTGTCTTATATAACAAGTAAGTAAGTGTAGCTGAAAAGAATCAGCTTTGCCAATGTTTGGCTAAAGGTGGAGGTGAAAGTAGGACCAACAGAACCTGAATGTTAGTCAATTCACTTTGCGTTAACAAGAGGAATGCGTGCTTTCTTAAGATTTATCGTTCTTCATCTAAATATTTTGTGTTATATACTGGACTATTTGACTGTTGTTCACACTACATAGCAAAGCTATTTGGCTCCCAGTGCAGCAGAGAAATTCACAACATCCTTCTCCAGTGGAAGTGCTTTTTGCTGAGACTCCTGAGGAACTCTGGAAAATTGTGATCACAAATTAGTACACATTTCACTCCAGAACAGTAGCAAACCACACATTCTGATAATCTTTGAATAGATTTTGTATCTCAAATGTATCCCATTGAAGTCAAGTTAGAAGAAGCTGTGGCCCAGAAATACAGTGTAGTTTAGCAGCACTGATGTTTAGCACATCATAGCAATAATTCATCTGTCCAAAATCAAAATGGGCATTGCTACCTATAAGAAACAGTTAATAGTGAACTCTGATGATGCAGGATAAATGATACGATTTCAGAAACATGCTTTTAATGGTCTGCCTCCGGGTAACTGTGGAGGGACTACCACAGTAATTTGTCACATATCAATTTGTCACTTTTCTGTCTCTTAGAGCTGATGATGACTCCTCAGAACCAGTGAATACTAATGTTGTGTTGAGATACGATGGAAAAATCACTTGGGATGCACCAGCTATCACAAAGAGCTCATGTGTAGTGGATGTATCTTACTTTCCTTTTGACAGCCAGCAGTGCAACCTTACATTTGGGTCCTGGACCTATAATGGTAATCAGGTAGACATCATCAATTCTCTCGATAGTGGTGACCTCTCTGACTTCATAGAAGATGTGGAGTGGGAGATTCATGGTATGCCAGCAGTTAAGAATGTAATAACCTATGGGTGCTGCTCTGAGCCTTATCCAGATGTGACATTCACATTGATTTTGAAGAGGAAGTCATCTTTCTATATATTTAATCTGTTGCTCCCTTGCGTTTTGATCTCTTTCCTGGCCCCACTGGGATTCTATCTCCCTGCAGATTCTGGGGAAAAAGTATCTCTGGGTGTTACGGTTCTTCTTGCTCTGACTGTGTTCCAGCTGATGGTTGCAGAGATCATGCCACCCTCTGAAAATGTGCCTTTGATAGGTAAGCTTTACACTTTTTAAATATATGACTTATTAATTGCAAGGCTTTATGACAAGGAGATCATGTCACAGGTGTCTTTTGAGAACGTAAATATGTTGCATTTCTAAAGCCTAGTAAAATACTTAAAATGTGTGTGGAACTTGTACAGGTTTTAGGTATGCTAGAGTCTATGCTCTTCTATTTTAGATTATATGTTAGCTGTATCATAATAACATATTCCACATAGTTAAGATATTTAAAGCAATTTTATCACTTACTATTAAAAAAAATAGCACCAGAATACAAAGAGCAAGTGAGAGAACTATAAGCACAAAGGTTGGACTGTTTCAAGATGTAAGCCTGCATTAAATTTTTATTTGGATACTTTTGTTAATAATATAATGTTGCTTTATGTTCCAGGCAAGTATTACATAGCAACTATGACGATGATCACAGCTTCCACTGCACTGACCATCATTATAATGAATATCCACCACTGTGGCTCAGAAGCAAGGCCTGTCCCACAGTGGGCCAGGGTGGTCATTTTAGACTACATGTCAAAAATCTTTTTTGTTTATGATGTGGGTGAAAATTGCACAAGTCCGCAAAGAAAGAAAGAGCAAGAACATAAGTTAGAAAGGGATGACAATGGTCAGCGGAGGCACAAAGAAGAAAGTCACCTTTGTAGTAGAAATGATGACACTGATCTCAAGAAGCTGAATGGAAATTCAAATAAAAGCTGTGAAATTCATGGTGAAAATGCTAGGGTGCCTGTTAACTGCTGCTCTTGTTATAAAATACTGTTAAAAAATATCGAGTATATTGCTAATTGTGTTCGAGACCATAAAGCAAATAAGGCCAAAGGAATTGAGTGGAAAAAGGTAGCAAAAGTGATGGATAGGTTCTTCATGTGGATTTTCTTTATTATGGTGTTCTTTATGAGTGTGCTGATCATTGGGAAAGCAGCTTGACTGAAGATCTGAACACGCTTGTTTTTGTAAGTATGAATCCACTTGGATAGCTTGTTTTTGTGGAGTTCTGTGATGGATGCTCACTCCATGTGTCCTTGTCTACTGTTACACTCTTTAATACTTAACGCTCACAGCAACCTCAAATTGTGAGCTGCCTGGAAGAATGTTATCTAGCATAAAGCATGATCCTACAGGCCCAGTAACACAGGATTATAATCAACATGCTTCTTGCAAAGTGCCTTCAGTACCTGTGTGCACCAACACGTTTGCTTTGCTGATAACAGCACTCTCTCTTCTGTGTGTTAATTTCTCTTAACCTTCTTAGGCAAATGGAGCTCTGGAAGATGTGTAGTAAAGTGAGAAGCTAATACCCTGGGTGTACCCTGGGCAGACGAATTGCCTTTACAAACTGAACTTTGAAACCGTGATATTCTAGATGCAGTGGGAGAGGCAGAATGGCACTGTAATGGATCCCAGTCAAAAGTTCAGGTGATAAAGCTTGTTTTTATAATTGTTACAGTTAATAGGGAACACACCTGTGAAGCTGTAATTTAAGGTAGTGAGGAGTCAAGATGGCAATGTGATGCCATTGTTATGGCCAAATTTATTAAAGGGATTTGTGATTACTATTCTGTAAATGATGCATTGAATACTTAATTGCAGGTTTAATCTTTTGTATGGAATACTGAAAGCTGTAAGCCTATCTGGAGCTTCATAAATAATGCAAGGCATTAATGCCCAGGTTCCAATATAAAGATGAACTGGGTAGCTAGCCAAGAATTAACTTGGTAAGTGGAAAAAGTCTCAGGTGTATTCCTTATATATTATCAGCTCCCAGGCAACTGGGGCAACTTTAATGAGTCGTTCTTTTCTGCACAGTGAAAACAAACAGCATGTTTTCTAAAAATGGTCTCACCTATTTGTCATGCAGTTCAGAGTTTAGTGCCTAGTTTGAGGAAACTGCTTTTGTTTGTGGTGACTGGGGGGGAAAAAACATAATCCCAAAAACTGGAGATGTGAAGTATTTATAGATAAGGCTAACATTCAGAGCATGAGTCTTCAGAACATCAAACATCATGGGTCATCAAACAGATGAGTGAGGGTGTGTGTGTCCAGTGCCTGTACTGGTGGTATAAAGTGTAGAGAAATAATTGTCCGCTGTTTCTTGGAGTATAGGACTCAGATACATCAAATGCAGTGAATGACTATGGGGGGAGATTGATTGTACAATGTGAGAAAGGGGTTCCTTGCAACAGGATTTGTGATGGTAAAAGGTTGCATAGATTTGAAGAATCAAGAGGAAAACAGAAGAAAAAAATCTATCAAGTATACTACTAAGTACAGTCTCAAACTGAAGAAAGCTGGGAAAGTGTTTTAAGGAATTATATAGCTACATGCCTTATCTTCCACAAGGATCTGCTGGAGATGGTTCATTATCATTCAGATTCATCAAAACCTTTGGTCTGACTCCAAATGGCAGTTCTTAAACTTTGCTCTGCCCACTCTCTTCTGTTTGGAGTAAGCTAAAACATGTGTTTATAGTGGTGGACCTCTTATATGTGAGGATGAATACTGTAACCATGAGTAGATCATGGGACTCTTTTGTCATGCTGGAGCCCTTCAGAAGTTTCTGCCTCATTGCTTGAAGATGTTGAAATCATACACTGTACTTTCCTAGTTTGTCCTCTGTAATGATTGATAACACTAAAGGGTTCTCCTCTGTAAGAACATGGTAAGGTTTCGAAATTATTTATAGATGCTCTTTTGTAGCTATAGACTACATTTGCTTTTTTGGATTATAGTTTGGGTGGCTCCAAATCCATTTGTGTTAGCAGTCAAAACTGCGCATGACATCTCGAGTGCTGAGTGGAGACAGGAAACTTCAGTTTCAGCTGTCTTGCTGTCTTCTTCCCTTTGCATGTCTCATGCTTAGATCCAGTATCCCATGAGAATTCAGAGATGATGAAAGACTAATTATAATAACAAAAATGTTCATTTGCTTTTCTGAGAAACAAGCCTGTATAGGCTGAGTGTAAAGGGAATAGTGTGACTTTAATCAAGAAGACAATGATGCTGTAAATACAATGCAGTCCGTTTTCTGCACAGGCTATTGGTGAGGAACGGGCAGACAGCTTGTTCCTGTACTGTCTCTTGGCAGAGATTACCTCTCCCCTCATACTGAGTCATTGCAGAGCAGCAAGCGAGGAGGAATATGGGCTCCCTTCTGCACTGCTTTCCCTGCCCTCTCTACTTATGCTACTGTCCTCTGGACACTAAGGTGAAAGCAGTTACTGCAGTAGCTCTCCTTTGGGCTGACTCTTCGGAGCCATCAGGAGCACAGTGTCCTCAAGCCTGATCTGAAGGTGAGTCATGCAGGCCGTGCAGCCTGTGTGCAGGGACAAATGTGGCAGCCGGCTCGTGTTCCTCATCTTGCAGGGTCCCCTGTCTTTCTGCTAGGCAGGTCAATGCTGTGCTTTCAACTGTAGCTCTAGCCTGTGTGTTTCAGACCATCTAGGGGTATGTTCACTACAGGACTCATTGAGATATGACTGGAGGAATGTCAGTTTATGGGGAATATAACAGAGTGGAGAATGTGGTCTGTACATAATTCTGGATGTGATGAATGTTTTGGCATAAAGCTTTTTCTGCTTTTACTGTTTTTTTCTGAGCTGTCATCCTTCAAAGGAGAAGCTAGTCTAGTGAATAACCAGAAGACACAAAATTAAAATGGCAGTAGCAATTTTTAAAATAGAAGAGGGAGCTCTGTTCTACTGTGGGTTTGTGCATTCAAATGTGATTCAGAACAACTTTCTACATCACCCATCTAGAATTAAGAACTCTTCTGCAGAGCCTGTAATGCTATTTGCTTTCTTTGCTGTTCTGAGCAGAGAAATGGTCTATGCCGAATGGCATCCATACTTGCAGTACATTTTCATATTTGTTGCGGGAGAACTTCAGACATCTCCTATACATTTATTTTATTGAAAAGGATTTTAGTGATGTCTGGAATTGTTGGGAACAGTGCTGCTTTCCGAAGAGATTCTCTCTGTCATTTTCCTTGAGATTGAGGGTGGTTCTGCTTTTATTCTAATGTAATGTTCTGCTTTTATTCTATTTCTCCCTGGCAAAGGGAGAAAGTGTTTTCTATGGAGCCAAAGCTGGTATGATTTTTCAGTTACTTAAACACAGCCCTGAGAATTGTAAGCAAAGTACATCAGCAAATAAAGTAAATTAGGTTTCACTGAGTGCTTGTTATAAGTGCCCAATAACATTAACACTAAAACTTTGTAAATGTACTGTATAATGCCTTCAGATACTGTATAACATTCTGTTTTTTGTATTTGTGAATTTTCTTATATTTAATACACTAGCACAGAATTTCAAACCAGTGTAATGTGGGCAAATAAATAACAGTATTATAATTAATGAACACATGTGTGTGGCTCTGTAGTTAGTGTGTCATAGATTTGTTATCTAGCATTTAAAATACAGAACAAGAAAGCCAGAGCTCGAAGTGCCCACTTCATGTCAGCAGCAGAGCAGAACTTCGCTAGTGTTTCCTGACAACAAAAATGGACTCTATGGTACATAAGTATTAGTACTATCCAGTGTAGTCTCCAAAGACCAGAAAACCCCTTTTGCAGGTGGAGCATGATGTGAAGTCAGTGATGGTGTGACCTAAAGCTGGAGCTTGTAGAGCTCTATCTATGCAGCAAGACTGCTACATGAGGTTGGCAAACAGTAAGGGGAAGGCAGAACTGATGAATAATGAGGTAAAGGATGTAAAATTACTCAGACCCTGACAGTCTGTTCCCTGGAGTGCCTTCTCCCTGTTGTATAGCTATTTTCTGTTTGCATCCCACTCACTGCAGGGAGCAGGGGCGAAGTGGGGCAGGCAGAGGGCGGCTGGACTGCCAGAGTTGAGATGCAGCCCTTTCCAGGGCTGTATTGCAGCAGTACGTCTGTTCTGGGGCAGGGGGTACTGGCCAAACTTCCAGCAGTGGAAGGAAAAGGGGCTGCTAAGGGCAAGTTACATGTGATGAGTGATCTGTCCAAATCGGCACTGCTTGTGATCACACAGTGAGACCCTGCGGAGCTGCTGTCACTCCCAGCCTGTAGGCCATTCTTACCACCACCTCTTTCAGCTCCCAGAGGTAAGTGTCCAGTGCCTTGTTTGTATGGAGATAGGTCATTGAAAGTGGCTGTCAATGGGCTGCCTAATTACTCAAAGTTTATGCTAGCACCAGTGTATATTCAAATTCTGTCCCACTTTTTTCCATGAGAAGCTTGAGATGTACTTTCTGCATAGGTGGTCTGATATGGTTCATGGCATTTAAAGATAGTTTGTCTATTTTGTTAAGCATGAAAATAGCTTAGGTGATCACCAATAATATATCTGTGGTGAGTGAAATGTTTGTTGCTTCTGTCTACTGTTTGTCATATAACTGAAGGCAACAGGACAGTGGTAGTGACAGTCTGTTATGATCATGTTTCCTCATGGCTAAAGAATGGGAATTCTTAAAGTTTAACACCAACATTACAGAACTAAGGAAAAAGCAAATGGCCCCCTACCCCTTGCACTTTTAACCAATAGTGCAGTGTAAATGAGCTCTGGTGTCTGATATTTTTGAAGCTTGCCCTTGGCTACACTGCTCTAATTCTGTTTTTGAAAACAGCTCTTACTACTATGCTGAGATGCTGTTTGCACTATAAAAATCGAGCTTTTCCCAAGTGCTGTGGTTCAAAATGGTGTCATGTGTTGGGCATGGCCTGCAGAACAGGTGCATGATTCAGAGCCAGGCTTCAACCCAGTGAGTTTTGTTGTGCCTGGAGCCTTGCACTGAGAGGCTTTCCTGCGACACTGGCAGCAAACCAGACTCCAGTTCCCCGCTCGTGCGCCAGTGTCTGACTGGCGGTCGCCTCTGCTCCTTTGGCCGCGCAGCCTCAGCGCTCGTTGAGGCGGGGAAGTGCGTGGCTGCCCCGGTGAGGGCGGTGAAGGGCCCGGGCTGGCCGTGTGAGGGGAGCAGAGGCGAGGCCGTTGGCGGATCAGGCTGTGTCCTTCACAAGGTGCCGCCTTCCACAGCCAAGCACCGTGTCAGACAGTTCCTCACTTAAACCCTTGTACCTCTAGGGGTCATGCGAGCCCTGTTCTGGTGGCCTGGTGCTTCAGGACTCTTGTGGGATTTTTCTTCTATAAATGAGCAAACAAAAGCTCCTAACTGTAGATATTCCTATTTTTTTCTCCATGTGATGCAGGCGTTGTGCCTTATCATGGTGTCTTCTGATGTTTTAGAAAGGACCAGATAAAAAAAAAAGTTCTGAAAAGCAGTTTTATCCCCCAAGAAGTTAGACTTTAGCTTACAATGTGATGGAGGCCTGCAGTCTTACCAACAAAATGGATTTGATTGGAACTTGATTTGTCATATCAGTCCCCAAAGTGGTGGGAAATGAAAGCTTTGAGTGGTGGAGGCTGTGGGCCTGCAGCTGATCAGGGCAGTCTGAGACCAGAAAACGGCAGCTGAAGTCAATGGACGTTAGAGCAGGGTGAACTAGCTCCCTGAGCCATGTCAGTGGAGATATATCAGCTTAATTCCTAAGCAGCTTCAAGCTTGGTAGAGGCTTTGTGCAGATAGTTTGTCCTTTTCCACTGTAAAAGTTTATCTCTCTAGATTAAACTCTCTTCTCTCGATAGCTTCAGAATTGAGCTTGTTTCCTCCTGCAGTAATTTTTGCTCTCTTTTTGCAGTAGAAAAATCTTATTTTGGTGGGCAGGCCCATAATATAAGGCTCAAGAACCTACTTTAGTGCCATAGTCCCCGTCCCCTGTGGATGTGTCACCTTGAGTTCAGCAGCCACAGATGTTGACTGGATAGAGCAGCATCTGTGATATGGAAGAAAGAAGCTTGTTCTACAGCTAATATGCTCTGCTTGCCACACAGATTAGCAGGGAAAGGTGGTATTGTGTCTATGCAAATGGCTTTGTTTCTACAGAAAGCTATGCTGAGAAAGGGGGAATCACTGAAACAGTTCAATGCATGGCTTTGATTTCCAAAGGTGGGCCCATTTGGTAGATGCCACTTGTGACAGTTCTAAAGATGGGAGAATTGGAGTAGGATTCATCATACAGGCTTCCCTGCTTGCTCTGACTGGTTCGCTATGTTCATTAGAGCCTGCACTAGCACCCAGAGATGATGATGATTCTTGAAATGCCAATATGAACTGATACTGTCATCAGACTGCAGTCCCCTGTTGGAAGATTCCTGGCGTGTGAAGGCTGTACAACTCAGGAGATGGCAGTGTTATATGAGCATGCTGGAGGCACTTGTTAAATCACAGCCTGCTCCTGTTGTGTGTTTTGATCTTGCTTTATGATACCTCATTCCTAGCTGCATCTGCCTGTGTTCCCCAGAAGTGCAACTCCTGAGCCAATGTAACTCTTGGTTGCTTCTCACCTCCATCCCAAAGGGGATCCCAGCATATGGAAGAGAATAGAAGGCAATCCTTGAGTCTGTCTTGAAGCAGATGTTGCTGAGAAGATGCTGAGAAGAATGGCTGAAGATGCAAGAAGGCTGTGTCACAGATGAAGCCTTATTTGCTTGAACGATATTTAGGGGACCTACCTGTGATCAGATCAAATTAGGAGCTTACTAAGATGAATACAGCTTCACCTAGGGCAAAATATATTGCCTCTTAAGCACGATGCAATACACTTGCCTGGCATTACTGGGTCAGTATTGTTCCATGTGATTATTAGTACAGTCTAGACCTAGAAATACTAATGAGCAGCAAGGTCAGCTCAGGGAGTAGACTTATATTTGTGCAGGAGGAAAACATAAATCATCATTCTTTTCCTTTACACTGCAGCTGGTACTGTTACATTGCTGTTTGGTAGCATTTTTTTAATCATTCTTTAAGAAAAGAACCCAGCCAGGACAGTGGGGTAATTATTAACTGCTCAGATCTGTATGAGTATGGGTTTAAATTTATTAAAGAAGCTGAGCTTTGTTCCTTAGTAAAAGAACACAGAAGTAGATGGCTTGCAGGGATGCAGTGGGACCTGGAGTTGCACTCTTTGTATGTGGGGCTTTATTGTAGAGAGAGGCCAATGGGCAGATTCACAATGTTGTTCTGGCATCTAGTTTCATTGAGATGCTTTAGGGTCCTGGAAATACTAGAGTGTTACAGGTCTGAATCATGGGCTTACTGATGATATTGGGCCTCAGTCCTGGAAGGACCCAGGGGTTTTCTTACAGTGTGTGTGGATAATTCACTCCGGATTTAAGGTGAATACAAGGCAATGTGGAGTGATCCTGTCTTGTTGCATTGCCCGATACAGCTAAGGGTTGTTTGGCGAAGACAGTGTGTATCGTGTTAATGCTTTCCCTATTTCTTCTGCTTAATGATAACTTGTTATTCAAAAATAATAATAAAGCATTCATTGAATTTAGAGAGGTGGCACCTCTAGAAATAAAGCATTGTGCTAGAGCATAGCTGCTTTGGCTAAGTTAAAGAGCCTGCAAACAGGCTCCTCACTGGTGCTTTACATCTAGATCTAGTTAGGACTAACGGTACTTGTGGGTGTGTAGATACCAGTTTGGAGGTGCACCAGGGTGAGGATATGGAGCTTGCTTCTAGCTGTGCGTCGTACACGTGCTGACCCTTTGGGTACGTGTGGGTGATAGAGCCGAATAAATACAGACAATTTGTGTTGCACAGATAAACATTTATATTGAAAGAACTGAATCCACAAAGAAGGGGGAAAGATTTAATTTAATCTAGAAGAGAGAGTATGTGGAGGAGAGCGAGTACTCAAGAAAAAAGCCTGTTAGGATCTCATTACCATTTACCCTGTATGTGAGCCTTCCCTATTTTTATCGCTTTTATGGATTATGGTATCTCACTGTAAGTAATATCTCTCCAAAGAGCAATTTTATCTATGATAAGTAATTTACCTAATTGCATGCTATTGAGAGAAAAGGGTTGCGTTCAGGTATCAAGCTAAAAGTTCCAAGGTTCACTGCAAAAGTGGGTGAGAAAGTATCTTATCAGGGATCAGTCATTTGTAGTTTGCTCTTATTTCCTTAACTACTGTCCAGCAAGTCTAGATCCTGGGTAGAATAAATGGGCTTGGTTTTGTGCAAAATATCACACAGGTTTTTGTATATAGAGGTTATAACTACTCTGAGAGGATCAGTAGTAACTCCTTTCACTTCACATGGTGGCTGCAATATGTGACTGCTGTTATACAACTGTTGTCTTGCTTTTTCTGTTTCAACCTCACTGTCTTAGAAAGCACATTATAATCCTCTAGTACTGATCTGGGTTAATTTTTTTTGCCCTCTGAATCCCTTAATTGCTATTCGCAAATTTTCCTGCCAGTAAAGGTCACAAAGATAGCTTGATCTCCAGCTCAGCCTGCATTTATGAAAGGCAGTGTAAGTAGTCTGCTGTTTAAATTCATTATTCTTCTGAGGCTTCATCAAAAAAGTCACTTTTCCATTATAGTTCACTTCCATCTATTTTTGTGGTGTTTGAAGCTTGGGGTAGGAACCTCTAATTTTAGAGGCACAATCAGGTAGTAACAACAGCTGTCAGACCTAAACCTGACCCTGTGTTGTTCTCATGCATAGGACTGTCTCTTCTTCTTGAGACTGGAAACTGTGCTGTTCTCCCTCCCCTCCGCATCTTTCTGCCTTTGCTAGGAACATCTCCAGATGGATGAAACTGGAGCCGAACCTTAACATGACATGGTAGCGTTTCAGTGCCCAGTGCAGGCAGTGTTGGGTGTTCCCCCTAGCCCCTGCAGACAACTTATGCAAGGGAGCCTTTGAGGGCTGCTTTGCTTCCCAGTGAGGGAGTTCACTGCCCTAAACCAACTATTCTGGTTTGAGCGAACCAGTAGTTGGCATCAAGTGCCCTTGTAAGGCCTTGAGTCACCCCGTTCCAGCACTCCTTCTTAGCCTTTGCTCCCATACGCTATAAATGCGCTGGGCAGTCCCTGCTGCTTGTCCTGGACATCGTCCTGGCAGAGGCCAGCAGGGCAGGTAGATCTGAGCTGATCCCAAATCCTGTAGAACAGCCTTTTGTATAGGCTGTTTGGAGCACAGGCAGGGAAAGGACGTGTCCTGTCTGCACCCAGTCCTTGTCTGTTCCCTCCATGTCTTTACCAAGGCAGTTCTACCATGTTTTCTTACTGGGGGCTGCATTGCAGCGGTGACTTAGCTGCTTTTCTACGTCTCTTGCAGGGTATCTGGTGCTTGTCTGCTTATCTGCTTATTGTGTGTGTGTGTTTCGTTCTGTTTTGTTTTCCCCTACTTCACCATTTGGGCAGCAGGATTAAGCCTTTGATATCAATGCTGAGAGCCTTGACCCATTTCTAAGGCTAAGCCAACATACTCTCCAGGTCCTTTAGTGTGCATTTTGCTTGTTGCTTCAAGGAAAGGCACCCTGCCAACTGTGAAATGCAGCTCATGAGTATGAAACATGGCTGTAAAGTACCTCTATGACTATACAAACCCTTCAAGAAGCAAGATGCAATTTATATGTCCTGTGGAGAGAGTCCCGAATTGTTTATTAGAGTTCACTAAAGTAATATCTCACATGTGTGCAACTTTTTCTGCCTTCAGAGTTCTTTGTAGTTATTTTATGTATTTGTAACAGTGACTTAGCTAGAAGCTAATCCATATCCTTGTTTTACAGCTGGACAATACAAGCAGCATGAACTTCCCAAGACTATGGGGATAAGCAGCCTCTCCAGCCCCTGTATCTTTCTCATCCTTGATTGCTCTCAGTGCATGTAACTTTCTCAAAGCCCAACTTTTGGGCTCTCTGTTACATCCTCCTTGTTTTGGGAATGCTTTGCAGGGTTTCCCATGTACTTGATCGTGGGTAGATGAGATTCCTGACTGCTTTGTTTCGCCTCGTGCAGAGTTAAGATGCAGGGTACACTCAGTGTGTGAGCAATACTGTGCCCAGTGTGCCCTTTACATGGGCTTCATTTGTGCTAGATGGCAGGTTATGTTCCCCTGCAGTGCGACATTCAGTAAATAGCCTGAGCAGCTCTGATAACCTCTGCCATTGAAGAAGCAGTCTAGCTTCCAATAGGAGTAATGTTCTGCAGTACTGGATAAGTATTAAGCTTTAATTGTTCACATGGGCAGCATGTCTGCTATTTCTCTATGCACTAATCTTGAATTGCCTTGTGGAAAGTATCTCTTTCTGTAATTCTTTCCTTAAAATAATTGCCAACAAACAGGAACACTTTCAGTAGTGCTGAAGAAAAAGGAGCACCTTGCCCAATACTGAGATTAGTGCTTTTTGCATAAGCATCAAAATAAGGGCTAAATTTTCAAAATTGCTGATCAGCCACTTGTGGGGGGGCGTCAACATGTCAAAGTGAAACGAGAGTCTCCTGGTTTATCTCAAAGGATAGAAGCTGCTCCCATCTTTTTGAGGAGCATTTCTTCTTTTACTTGCTTTCTACGCATGTTTTAGAAAATGAAATTATTCTGTTTCAGGCACAGAAAAGTCACATATAGTTAAGTGGAAGCAACTGTGTGATTGTAAAGGGAATATACAACATGCATGTGCGGAGTAAGATAGAAAGTTGTCTAGTTGAACGGCTTTTAGTTTGATTTCTAGAAGTGACTGTACTTGGAAGAGATGTTGAGAGCTGCTAAATAAATAAAGTATCTTCACCTCAGAAAGAGGTTATTTACCTGAGTTGGGAATACCTGGAGGCTCTGGGATGGGGTTGTGTGTGTTTGAGCAGAGTAGATGCAACTTGTGCTGTTCTTATGCCTTGATTATTGGCATACAGCAACTTAATACAACTTCTTTCCTTCTTTTCCTTTCTTTGATTGTAACAAATTAGATAAAACCAAGCTATTTTGTCCTCAGCATGTGTAGAACCACAAGAGTTGGCTCTTCTGAAAGGGAAAAAAAAAATCTGTTGGGACAGAACAGCCCAACATGGGTCTGTTCCCTATGGCATGTCCAATCACAATCAAATGTCAGTGTTAATGGTCACTGACAGACAAGCTGTCACCCAGCAAGCTGCCAGGGTGGCTCTTCCCCTGCCCCAGGGTTGGCAGGTCAAACTTGCATGACAGCATGCAAGGAGCCAGAGTCAAAGGATAAGACCAGTGTGGGGGCTGACACTCTGCTGCCCACCACTCCAGTGCTCGCTCACTCTGTCCTGCTTGGGATTCAGCTCAAGTAGAAATATCCTTAACAGCTTTTTGGCAGAAATCTTACAATTTGCCCAACTTTATCACTTGCTAGTTCCTGTGACATTCATAATCGTATCAGTTCATCCTTGATGTTGATCCTTGTATATCTGTTTTTAGCTTCCATCAGTTTGAGCTTGGCATGCTTATGAATGTGTTTCCATAAGAAAGTCACTGTCCAAAATTTCTTACCAAAAGATTGCAATCTGTTTTGTTTACCCTTCGATTACATTTGCTCCTCTGAACCTGTCTGATTTTTTGATCAATAGCTTCTGTACATTCATCAAAAGCTTTTGTCTAGACTGATCAAAGTGTAAAAACGAAATGCAGTGAATTGCCTCCCTTTTCCTCAGTAGTCCTTTCTCCCTGAGAGGGAGGGCCTGTTCCTTACCTTCTTTCACCCTTCCAAGTCTCATCTACTATTAAATATTTGTCTTTTGAGTCCCTTGTCATTATCTTAGTATAAGCAAAGCCCCAGTTACACTGAATATCTGTGTTAAAAATACTGGGCAGTAATGCATTGGCTAGCCCTATCATTTCTGGAGCAAAATAATTAGTTATACAAAGCTGCCTTTTGTTTCTTTTGTTGACTTTCTGGCAAGTTTTTCTACTCCACTTTTTTCTTCCCAAAGGTTTCATTAGAACAGGAGCTTTCATCTTTTGGGGAGGTGTGTGATCCCCTGTGCACTTATGTGTTGGCATTTCACTTCAAACAAGATGTAGGTAGAAAATACGCAGAAGACAAGATCTGGGACCTCTATGCCCAGTTCAGCCTCTGTGTGAATGTCCTATCCCACCACCAGCATTAAGACATTAAACTCCAGGGCTGGAAAAAAAAAATCTGGAAAAAATACAATTTTGTCAGATGAGCCTGCTCCCCTGCACTCCTTTCCTCATGCTATGGAGTTTAAACCTTTCAGGATGTAGGAATTGATATGACTAATGAATAGGCAGGTAGCAATCATTACCAAAGGAGGGGGAAGAGGAAGAAACGGCTCTGCTAAGGTTAGGCTTCTCAACAGGAAAATATTGAGGAGCTCTGGGAAAGCCGACTAAGTTATTATAGTGCTTTTAAGTTTGTAATGGGACATCACGAGGCTATTCTGAAATGATCTTTCTGACAGACAGTCTCTTTATTTCAACATAATGTGTGGTGTCAGGATGTTTTAGTAGTGTCCTTAAAAACTTGTCTTAAATTTCTGAGTTCCTTGAGTTACGAGTGTTTAAGTGTGTTATTATCCCTTATGTTACATTGTGCAGACCATTTGGGGTGCTCCTAAGTTTAGCCCACAGTGGGGGATGCTGGGCGCTGGTGGCCCGGAGCAGAGTCACCGGAGGCTGCTCTAGCATGAGGGAGGAGGGCAGAGCGGTTTTACCTGCTCCGCTGGCACGAGAAGGGCCTGCGGGTGCTTATTCTGCCCCATCCCCTCCCTGATTGCGCTTTCCACAGCTTCTAGGCCCTGCCAAAGCTCTGAGAAGGTCTTTGGTGAAATTACACAAGTGGCAGGGAAGGATCAGAAGAGCAAATGAGCAAAGTCCCCAGGCCTTGGAACCTCCCTGGCACCACGTATTTGTTTAACCCTGGCATGGCAGATGAAGCAAAATCCCATGAAAGTTACTGCTTGTGAGGGTGATAGGGTGTTACAGAAGTTTCTAGCCTCTTTATATGGGTAAGTGCTGTTGCTTTGGGGAGCTTGACTTTTGGTCAATAATTTTCTGGTTGCAAAAGTGAATGGTGGCCAGCCCTCATCTTCACCTGAGTGCCACAGCCAGGGGGAAGCAGCGACGCTCATGGAGAAAGTTTTCAAGCTGAACAGGAATGCTTAGTCACAGGTAGCTCCCATTTCCAGCCTTGTCTAGCTCAAACCATTCTTTTTCTTTTTTCCAGCCTTTTTTTTTTTTTTTTCCCAACCTCTTCCTCTTTTGGGCAAATCATTTACTGCAATTTAGTGATTGCAACCACATAAAACTCACTTCCTTGTGTTTAAAAAAAAAAAAAAAAAAAAAAAGGAAAAAAAAAAGGATTAGATGTCTCCGTTTATCTTTCCACACAGGTCACATGGCCGGAGCTGGTTGTAAAATGTTGAAGAACAAGTTTAAGGTGTGCTAGGTGCCAAGTGCGGTACATTTCCGTATTCTGTCTCCCCTGCCTGTGGCTCACAAAGACACCACAGACAGACGAGGAAGTTTGCTTTCTCAGGGAGTGGATTTTTTTTATTATTTTTTAATTTCAAGCTGTGTTTATTATTCTTGCATCTAATCCTTTAAGACCTCACTGCTGTCCCAGTCCCAACCCCAAAAGGAACAAGCTGAGAAAAACCCTTACTTGACGATATGGAAACCCAAACATGCAGCAGAAGTTGGATGTGCAGCTTATAGCCAACACTTGGGAGAGTTTCAGGAGTCCATGTGAACTAAATGAATCTGATAAATGGTATGTGGGTGCAAAATGAGACTATTTGCAGGATGATCTGTCACTCTGAGCAGTGACAGGGTCTCTGCAGCCTCAGGCCAAGCCTCGTGGCTCAGGGTGCCCCAGTTGTTGGAGACCCTGAGACAGCAAGGTGCCAACAATGACTTGTTTTTTTTTTTTGCCAGTTGCCTATAGAGAATGATAGCCACTTTGATTAAATGGCTTTTTTCACTTGTGAGGCTCTTGTGTGACTCTTCAGAAATTCAGCTTTTCTTCCAGAAGCTGTGGAGAAGAAACATGCCCCATGCAAAGAGCCACTTTTACTGGCATTTCCAAAGAGACATGATAGTTAAGAAACACTCAGAGATGCAGCCAGGAAGCGTAGCAACCTTAACAGCTGCTGTCCTCAGCACAGAGCCCAGGGTTTTGCTGGGCTCTCTAACTGGAGCTTTTGGGCAGCAACTCATGGGATGCAAAGACATGGTGACACCTTGAGGGCTCTGTTCCTCATGGGGCTGAGGCTGAAACACTTGAGTGTGGGCGAAAGTCTGCCCTGTTGTCTGCTGAGGTCTGTGCCCCACTGAAGACCTCCCGTGTTTCTTGTGAAAACCGTGCAAAGCCAACGAGGCGAAGATGTTGCTGACTACAATGCCTTGTACGTCCTTTATTTACAGTACAACTGACAACCCGGGGGGCAGGCTATTGACACCATCTGCGTTCAAGTGACATGTTTTGAATGAGCCTCTGATGGTAGCTGCAGGGAAGAGACCTTGTTCCTGAACCAAGATACACTTAAAACTGCATCTTTGATGTCTGTGGTGCTGATGTCTGTAATGATTTTACTGTAGTGATGATATGTGACTGCTCAGTTTCAGGGCTGTTTTAAGAACATCCCTCCTGCTTCATTATTTGAATACAAGAATATCATTTGAATTTCAGTCATTTTGCATATGCATTTAACTGTTTCCATCTCCTGTTGAGAAACAGATTTTCTCTGCTGTATGTCACGTGTGGTATATTCTTGGGCAAAAGACATATAAGCTATAGGACTCAAAGAGACTGATAGAATTATTTCTTCCATTTATTTCTATTTTTTGGGACATGGAGAAAAGAAATGGGACCAGGGATGGAGTGGGATATCTCACACAGTTAAGTTTTGCCTACTGTCCTCACTGTCTACCTATATGAAAGCTTGTGTAGAGCTAGAGGGACAACAGCTCACTCTCTTCCCCCATGTGTATTATGGGGGTACTGGCTTAATGACTAATGTAATACTTGTTAACTGAAACCAGATCACCCTTTCTGTGCATCTCCTGAGAGGAAAGAGGAGTATACAGCCCTTGCATATCACTACCATTCAGAAAGAAAAGTAAATAGGGACACATGGAGCTGTTGTTCTGCCTTTTTGTAGCTCATCACTGCCTATGCAGCCAATATCTTGAGTTTGACTAGGTGGTGGTGGGGCAGATGTGCTCTGCACCCTCCAGAGACGATTCCAAAGGAGAGAGATGTGCATCCAAATTTAGAGTACAAAGTATGAGTTTAAAAGCACAAATTTAGAATATAAAGCTCTCTCTACCCTGCCAGTGTCAGCTGCCTTATGTCAAGCTGCAGCTTCAAGTCAGATACACTGCTCTTCCTCACTCATCAGGCCAAGCCTGATGTACTTTACCCATGCTTCTTGGAGCTCAACTGCCTTTGGATGTGCTCCAGGATTTCCCCAAGTACCATGCAGCTGTGGGATGGCCACCAGTATCACCAAGATGTTGTAAAAGGCAGAGTATTTCCATGGAGTGGGGAAGCTTGTCTCAGTCCCCTCAAGCCGTAACACTCAAGTGAGATAAGGAGAGATGTGAAAACAGAGATGGATGATCTGTTGCTTGGAACTGGTTACTCCAACAGTTTGGGTTATAATGAAATTTACCTTGGTGGTAAGTAGAAGGTAAGCAGGGGTAACCTGATGTCTTCAGCTGATCAACTTATGTGAAATCATTGCTGTCTTCCCAACAGTTGTTTGCTAATTATAGGGTCCTAGTGATGGTATTGGGAGATTCTTTGCCCAAAAGAGGCAGTAAAAATGTTGCCCACAGAGGATGCTGCTTCCTTGTCCTGCAGAGTATTGGGGACTGAGAGGTGAAGCCTGGAGCGCACAAATAATGCCAAAGGGCAAGATGATCAGGCATTTGCATGCTTGGATATGCCTTGGTGACATGAGCATTGATGAGGTGCTGATGGTCCCCAACATGTTCTCCGTAACCTGCAGAACCAAAATTTGGTGGGCCGAGGTATCTTTGCCTAAAGAGCACCCAAGCTTTGGGGGAATTATTTATGGGGCTGGAAGACCCCCGTGGAAGTGACAGCAGCCTAAGAAAGTCCAAGACTACAGAAATTAAGGATGCTGTGTGTACAGCCAGAACATGTGTGACAGAACCATCGCACATGGTGCTGAGTGACTGTAAGATGGTGCTCCATATCCTACAGATGTATTTACAGGAGTAAGAACTGCTTATTGTAGTTGCCGATTTAAAATTTGGGAACAGAGGAGCTACTAATAAGCATAGGCTGTTTTGCCTCTGACCAGTTTAAAGGCAGCTCTCTCTCTGCTAGTTGTTTGAGGTCACTTCTGTGGCCTGTATAGGTTGCCTGCAGTTCTTTTCATGCTTCGGGAAGATCTTTAGGCTGACCTGTGGCTTCCACTTCCCACAGGGAGCAGATAGCAGACAGTGGTTGAGCTAAAAAAGTACTTTGTGTTACTGGGAGACTGTATGGAGGCTCAAAGTGTAGTCAGGCTTATTCCTCTCTGGAAAAAATTAAATGTGCTTCCTAGTTTGGAAAGAGGCAGGGAAAAAAAAGAAAAAGGCATATTGTGGTTCATAGTGAAGCCATGGTTATGGGCAACCAGACCATTGAATAGAACTTTGGTGTGGGGAGGCAAACTGTCAGTTTGCTTGTGGGATCAAAGCCTGGTGACAAGGAGGTCCTGGGAATGGACGCAGAGTGCCCTGGCGCGTGGGTCAGAGCACCCCGTGGACACAGGCTGTGCTGCATGTGGGTCAGAAACACACGGATGGGACAGATTGAGTCCTCTGAGCTGTCTTTCCCACAAGGAAGCATTTTCTAAAGAAGAAACTGGTTCCTGGACTGAGTCTTTCACTGAGAAGTTGAGTCCTTGTTTGCTCCCCTTCTGTGTGCATAATCTGTTGGAGTATTGCCCACGTGTGGGCTGCAAGATAGAGCTTCTGTCTTCTTTTATTAGAAAACAAGTGAACTTCAGGTCTGGCCTTCTAGTTGGAGGAAAAAAAAAAAAGAAAATCTGATGTAATTCATGCTTGACAGGAGCTATTTTGTATGGAAGTATTTCTACAGATAGAGCAGCCTGTGCCAAATTTGTGAAGATGTCCATATTCTCTCTGCTTTTTGGCACCTTGAACACCTCTAAATGCATGCTGCAGTCTGCCCTTGTGCCCGGGGAGAAGGCGCTCCTGGGGCCACAGAATTGTGTCTTTTTATTTTCTACTTTGCAGCTTTTCCTCATGACACTCCTCCTACCATTTTGGTGCCAGGTAGGACTTAACCTTTAAACTCAGTCAAGTGTGATTCAGCATTCCCTTAACACGCTGCAGCATAAAACCGGGTCCTGCTGACTTTCAGATGCACAACAGTGGTAGTTTCTCCTGTTATGAGGCAGGTCTTAGTTTTATTTATTTTACAGGTCAGCATGACAGGCCATATCCATGGCTGATATGTATGAAAAGGAATGTTGATCTCTATCTGTAAAGACCTAACCAGAACCCAACGTTAGAGGTTTAGCTGTAGCCACAGAACATACCATGGCTATACCTTTTCAGTCAGCTATGTATTTTGCACATACTCTGAGCTCTAGTGCTTTTATAAACAAGATGTTGTGATATCAGAATGGTGTTAATCCACTTGAATTTCTTGTTAATCTGTTTAAATAGGCACTGTACCATGGTTGTATTAACATATGTTGTTTCCTGAAAAAAGTCAAAGCTGGTTTTAGCTAGCCATTTATTTTGGTAACAGCCAGAGCAATGCATGTCTGCTCTTCAAGATCATTAAGAAATATGTTCAGAAAGGGAAGGGGATCAACTAGGCAGCCTTGGAGCTGTCACAGTTCCCGTTCCGTGTAGCTCTTCACATTTCCAAGGCAGCAAGGTCATCTTAAAGACACAACTGTTCCCTGGCATTGTTTATGTTAATATCCTGACAATGACTTGCATGTTTGAACCTTATGATGGGTTAATCATTAATTAGGATCTTACAAAACTGAAATCAGAAACCAGCAATCTAGGAAAGCAATAAATTCTCTTATAATGTGTCTGTTTAGAAAAAGCAATCCAATGCAGTATAGATTCATCTTAATCTTGGATAACCTGGATAAAGAGAAAGAGGAAAATTCCACAGGTGCAGCAGAGACATATTTTACTGTAGCAAATGCTTTTGACTCAAAAGTCAAATGTTTGATTTTTGCGGAGTCTATGAACACCTGTGAAGAGCCATGGTTTGAGGTTTGTTTAATCCAAAGGGAATGTAGGTGAACCTCTGGTGAGTGGGAAGATTGGCAACAAATTGTAGAGAAGGCATCTCTTGTGTGACTTGAAGATTTGTGTGAGAACTGAAGTCCTAATGTGGCTATTTCTCACTGAAAGCTGCTTTTAGCATCATGTTGCTTATCTGTTCCCTGAGCAAGATAGACTGAACTCATATAGGAAATGGTTCCTGGCTCATACGTGTAAAGAAGCAAGCAAAATTAGGGCACTTCCTATCACCTTCCTCCGCATCTTACAAAGAATAAAAATACATGTATTTTCAAAAAAAGACTATGGAAAACTCTGGTTAATATCCTTCAGGAAGCTCAAGACATATAAAGTACAAATAAGTTGCCCTTACTGTAAAGTGAAAAGTGATGTATAAAGAGATGCTTGCAGATGCTTTACTTTCCCTTGAGGGATGTAAGTGATGTTGCAGTTGTGTTCTGGTCTTTTCTTTTGATTATTCAGTAGTGCTAGTCCCTGTCTTAGCAGCCAAGACCTCTCACTTCTTTTTGTTCTACCTCAGGAGTTTAATTCTGCTCCCTCACACTATTTTTCTCCCAAGACTTGGTATTTCCCGCAAATTTTCTTCCAAGGGACTTGCACTGAGGAAACAAGCAGGGATTCTGCAGGGCTGCGCATATTGCCAATAGGTACAGTTTAGCCTTCTGGCCATAAAAGGGCTGAGGTTGAAAGCTGAATCATGTGGGGATGAAGGCAACGTGCCCTTTCCCCTCAATGGGGCACTTCAGTGCCGGACTCCACCAGGGATGTGCAATAACGTGCTCGGGGTTGGTGTGTGGGGTGGTTGTAAAGCACGGAGAGGCACCAACCCCAGTTCACCCCGGTAAACTGCACAGGAGAAGAAAGTGAGGCTGATCCTGGGCCTGCTGGGAGAAGGGCCCTGTCCTCGGCAGGGGTGGCACAAGGACAGTGGCTCCCTGGGGCAGGACGTCCTTCTCCTGAGGCGTCCCAGCTCTGGGGGAAGCCTCCCCGGCCTCCCGCCTGCACTGGCAGCTGTACTGTGCTGCAATGAAATAGCAGTCTCCGTTTTCAAAGAATGCTTTATTCACTACATCCTAGAAATGTACCGCAAATGGAGCAAGAACTAAAGAAACTCAGAGGTTTCCAACAGTACAGAGAACAGAGATATAATAAAACACCTAAAATATCAGCTCTTTCGAGAATAAGGCACACTAGTTTTTTATATATATATATATACTTTTTTTTCTTTGTATAGTTTGTTCTTAACCTACAGCTGTTCACATTTCAAGTTACCAGACTTACCTCAGTAGTAGTGTACATGACATGGTTTAGAAACGAGCGGGAGGGGCAGGGCGCCGCTCAGGCCCACGGGTGCCTGGGACTGCAGGGCTCGAGGGGCCGGGACACCCTGGCACTTGCGGCCTTGCGGTGGGGCCTCCTTTCCCTCCCTGCCCCGGATAGAAGCTCTGGGTATGGCACAGGGCGAGGGGCACTGGGGGGTGCTGGTGTGGGGCTGGGCTGGCAGGGACCCCGGCGCTGCGACCTCCTTCCCTGCCCCAGGAGGTCTGCGTGGAGCCGCCGGCGTTTCCGAGGCCTCCCTGGGGTCTTGCCCGCGCCGCCGCCTCTCACGCTAAAACCACGCTAAGGTCTAGGTGCGTTTTCAGCAGGTCCCCTGCACGGGAGCGTGGAGGGGCAGAGTCCGATTTAATGGTTAACGTCCTCGCGGCGCTTTCAATAACCGTTCGATAGGTTCAGACAGAGCTCGGCTTTGCTGAAGAAAAGCACCAAAAATACAACTGCTCTGTTTTGAGGCAAGAAAAGGACATATCAAAAGGCCACTTAGTGCTGAGCTGGACATGATCTGGAAGTGGTTCAGTGGTCAAAATACACCTTCACGTGAAACCTCTTCAGTGGGTATCTATACCGTAAGAAGGAAATTGTTTACTCGCTCCCTGCTTCACATCTCATTTCACTGGAGCCGTGTTTGCAGAGCCAATGCACTTCATAGAATGGGCAAGATATTTCTTTAACATTTTACTATACATTCACTGCACTACTAAATAAAAGCCTTTAAACAGGCCACAAAACACTGCAATAATATATTTACTTCTTAATAAAACAAACTTTTTATATAACATCGAAATAAAATGTTTTTTTTGTTGTTGTTTTGTGGCAAACCACATACCATGTAAATTTGCAACATAAAAGGACTTTAAAAATGTATATTAAAAGATATTTACAAGCTCTATTTCTTAAAATCATGGGGTCTAATCGCTCCCATCCCTGATGTGCATGCACAACTCCAGTCAGGGCTGACTGGGGTCAAGTGTGGAAGGGAGGCTGGGAGGGAGGCTAGCCCGGGTTTATTAATTCCAATATCACTAACACCCCTAGTACCTCAGAAATTTGTCACGGAACATGATGAAGCTATAGGTAAATAGCGCTGTACTTCCTGTTGACAAGAGCCCGCTGGGTCTTGCCGAGGACAGCATACATTCGCAGTCACTACAACATATACTTCAAAGAATAAAATAAAGAGCGTTTAAAAACAGCCTAGGTTTTATACTGGATGAAGATCTAAGTCAAGACATCTTACATGAAATACCAGATGCTCATTTCTGCTTGTGCTCCAAGGCTGAACTACTAGTAGCTTCAATAAATAGAAAATCCAGTTGTTAAGGAAAACTCACAACCTTTTCTTTCCTTAATAGGAAGCCTGCTAATCACACTAGCAAGAGGTTTGTGTGATAAGGCTTTTTCTCCTTCCAAAAAGGAAATATTTTTTATCCCAAATAATAACGAAGAGATTGTATTAATGCCAGCACAAAAATGCAGAGGTCTTGCACGTTTCAAATTGCACTTTCCAGTATAACTTTTAAATAAGATACTTGTTGTTTTTTTTTTTCTTAAAAAAAATTCTAAGGTATGTATTCTTTAAATATTGAATATATTCTTCAAAATATATTGTTTAAACTTTTCCTAGCTGCTCAAGTGGGCTTTTTAATATATAGCTGATATATTATTAAAGGCACTACAAAATAGACATCTCTGGAGTGCAGAAGTTACTAAAAAATAACCTTCATACCACAAATATATTGAAAATATAACTGCTAAAAAAAAGACCAATGCAATCCCACTCTAGTGCATATAAATGCATATAAGGAGTGGGATGAATGCAGAGGTCACTTAGAAATGTATGAATACAGGCATGTTAAATTTAAAAATAGCCTAAAAAAGTTAGTGAAAACTTCATGCGTATAAAATCTCTCAAACGTATCCTTTGACGTGCTTCACTTGCAGGTTCTGCCTCAGTTCGCCGAGTCCGAATGTTACTACTCTCTTGCAGCCGGTTCTTTCTTCATAAATAGTAAAGTGTTCCTTCAGTGTTTGCTTTCCCCGCAGCCTTGGCGCGGCCAGTCTCAGTACGTCTGGTAGACGTCGTGTATGGGCACCTGGATGGCGGCGGCTGGGAACGCCTGAGGTATGTAGCCGGCGTAGCCGCCGTAGGCGGCCGCTGCTGCCGCTGCCGCGTTCTTCTGTAGTGTGGCTATCGTGGCCGTGGCCGCGGCGGGTGCCGCGAAGGGCACGTAACTTGTCCCGTAGATGCCGGCGGCAGGGATTCGCGGCACGTTGGGCGCCACGGTGTACACCGGTGTGATGGGGCGGGCCTGGCAACGAAAGGTGAGATGCTGAGGCGCTGCGAGCTGCCCCGCTCATGCGGCACCCCAAGTGGAGAGTGCCGCCTCCCCGCGCTACCTCCGGCTCACCACACACCACAAACCCCTCAGCACATGGCCCGCCCTGCAGCAGCTCGTTCTCCACAGGCGGGCAGGTCAGGAGAGTGGTGTTTTGAAGCACCCACCGTCATGAAGACCTGCCTCTGCCCTGGCAGCTTTTCCCAGTGGGACAGGGGTGGAACTAGCGAGACAAAGTGCCTCCTACGAGAGTATCCAGTCACCCCAGACCGGGGCTCAGTCTCTACTAAAATGAAAACGGTGCATGTTAGAAGAGCAGTGACTTCCAGAGGTTTGTAGCTACTCAGTGCACAGTGGATGCATACATGCCACACTGGAGGGAGGCCTCCAGTCCCATCTTTGGAAAGGAAGGGATTTAATATGGCTTTGCAGCACTTAAAATGCCATACTTCCTGAATGACAAATTTCCTAGGACAAGAAATTGTGAAGTAAAGGTTGAAATTTGATGCCCTGATGTTGGACAAAAGCTGCATCACCCTGTGGGGACAGCAATTGTCTGATACGCAGATGTGTAAGATACATCAGATAGGCTGCACTTTACCAGTGCCACTTCCTCTGCTTTGCTCTACAGAATGTTTTGGCTTTGGATACAGAGGAAGGCTTGAAAGGAAAGGAACCTATGCAAATGTAGCTCAGGTACTGGCTCAGCTATCAGATAAGTAGATGCCTGCAATTATGTGAGATGAATCTCATTGGGCATCTTTTTGGAGAAGGGAAGAGGGAGAAAATAGAGCGTCTCTGTCAGGAGCACAGCCAGATGTCAGATCTGGGACAATCCAGCTACATGGGGCAGGACACGAGCACTGAACCCACCTGGAAGGGAGGAGGCGTCGAGACGGCCGGGATCACAGCTGCAGCCGCGGCGCCTCCCGCACTGGCTGGGTCCTGCTGGACGGCGATAGGGTTGATGATGTGCTCGACTGTGTGGATTTTGCCATCTTCCATCATCTTGGCTGGCGGGGCGGCCTGAAACATGGAGTACTGGGCCCCGATTGCAGGGATGGCCACTAGGAGAGAGCAGATCCGTGGAACTGTGTTGGACGAGAGCCCCCAGGGCCTCAACTCCGCACGCAAGTGGCCCTCCCACGGCACACGCCGCTCCCTCGCCATGGATTGGGGCTGCAGCCTGTCGGGTGCCTCCGGCCCCTCCACAGTACGGGCACGGAGCCTGTGTGAGCTGTGAGCCCAGCGCAGCTTGGGGCGGTGTGCGTGGCCGCGCGGGTCTCCTGTCATCCCCAGCCCAGGGCCACCGTGGGCAGCCACGCTGGGCTGCGTGCCAGCTCTGCACAGCCCTGTCCTGGCCACTGTCCTGCAGCTGGAGAAGCTGCAAGCGGCAGCTGCTCTAGGCTATATGCTGTCCTTCGGCCAAGCCTGCAAAATACCCACTGGTTTTCTATTTTGCATTTGCCAGGCCTAACTTGGCTAAATGCCTTTTTTCCAGTCTTTCTGCTGCAGGATCAATCTGTTTAATGACACTAAAAATGAAATTGCTCTTAAGAGGATTTCCTCTCATGCCAAAATAGGACAACATGGAATAATTAAAGCTTCCAGACGAAGGGAAAGTGTTCTGGTTATAATGATTGTGAGTTCAAAGACAGCGAATTTCTACATACTCCTAAATGGAGCTTGGTGGCACTGCTGAGAGAAGGAAAGTACTTGCTGAATGTTCCCAATAACCGTATTTATAATGGTGTTTTTTTCTTCATAATGCACATTTCAGCTTTCAGTTCACAAGCATTTCAGCAGTAAGATTATTCACAGGGAAAACTGAGTGACTAATAAATGATGGACTAAGATCTGGTGATGATGGCATTTTTGAGAGTTGCAGCTGATAAGCCCAAAGTGAAACCAAATTGGCTATTTTTGTTGTTGTTGTTTGTTTGTTTTTCATTGGGAAGAAACTTTGGAATTCTACCTATGGGAATGACAGGTCCCAGCAAGCAATATTCTCATTTTGATCACGGTGACTGCAACAAAGGATCTGATCAAATCCCCTCCTTCAGGCAGGGACGTTCCCACTGAAAGCTACTGCTGCTTCCTCAGATGGAGAGCTCTGTATCCAGAGAGCGTTTCTTGTTCTCCAATGCCATGTGGTCAGCTCAAACCAATTTTGGCACTGATGTAATGAACCTGTGGAATTTCTCACTGCAGCAAAGGCCACACAATCTGTTCTGTAATAACTTCCACTAGAAAAGCAGGGGCAGGCAGCTGGGGCCTGGGACGATGTCTCAGAAGTTTTGTAACTTTTTGCGGAGACAACGCGCCTCAGAGCTTTCAGGTTATTCTAAGCAGCTGTAAAGGTTACAAAGTCAGACCATCTCAACTCCTCCATTCTGGTAAAGTGATTGCAGAATAATATCCTTTTAATAAGAGAGGTAAGGCTGGCAGGTGATACCTTTTACTAGCTTGGCTGATTTGGTTGGGAAAAACAGACCAGGTCCTCTGTGCTTGAAGTTTGTGCTGGGAGTGTACGAGGGGCAAGGCCAGATGAAAAACTCTAAATCTGAAATGTGGAAACATTCAGAGTTGAACATGAGGCCTCTTTGGTAGTGAATGAATTACACAGGCCTCATAAATAAAGAGTTAAAATAAAGTGTGCATTTCAAAAATTAGTTTTCAAGCATCCGTTAGTAGTGCCTGGAATTCCTAAAATATCTTTACAAAAATGCATAGTGGTAATATTTTTGGGCTATGAGTGGACAGTTTTCTCAGAAAGTCTGAAGATAAAGGCAGAGTTGCTGCAGATCTTCCTTTGAAAATTGCTCTCATCTTTTTAACAATGTTCCTTTTTCTTTAGACCTCTCTTTTCATATTTTCTCATCCAGCTGATATGAAGGACTTTTCACAGCGTTCATTAGGTGCAAGTTGCAGTTTCCACTTCAAATTGCACAGTCACCAATATGGTACAGTAGTTTCTGTTACGAAGCATGTTCTGATAACCCGCTGCAGCTTTGTAGGTGGGGGACACCATGTAGGCTTTGCCGTTATCATTACACAGAGGACTTTTGCAGGGGAGCTTGTCCTAGTTACCGTAAAGGACCTTCTTCCTCACGCTACTTTTCCAAATAAAAATCTTTCCAAACAAGATCTTGAGGGATTTCAGGGCTTCAACCAGCATTGTATTAAGCTAGGAAGGGCAAGGGTTAGATGCTGAGGTCTTGCTGGGGAGATGGCAGAGAGGAGCTCGCTGCCCTGCTCTCTGGGCAGGCCGGCCATAGCCCAGGCGTAGGGATTGCTCCCCGCTGGGGCACTTTGCTGCGCGGCTGCAAAAGGTGCCCTGTGCTGGTGGGGACTTTCCCACCACAGGAAAGCCCAGGTCCTTTTCCCAAGCCGGCTGCCACCCCGAAATGCTGGAGGCCAGGCCCGCGTGCCAGCCCGGCGTCGCCCTCCCCACGGCCCCACAGCCCCAGCACATGTACTGACCTGCACCGGGCTTAATGGCCACGGGACTGACGGTGGGGAGCTCCAGGTTGGGCACCAGCTCGTATCCCTTCTCCTGCTGCTTTCCTTTGCCTTCGTGGTACCTGCTGTAGATGCCACGGCCGGCAGAGTATCCTCCCAGGTAGGAGCCTCTGGGGCCAGGGGCTCGGTTGCCGGCTGCTCCTCGCCCTCTGCCTCTTACGCTGCCTGCTTGCAATGACAACAGCAAAGAGGGTGGTGAGTAACATATACCAACAGCAGTGGGGAGGGTCTGGACGACCTGGCACCAAAACCTGGGGCATAGGCTTAGAAACAGCGCTGATGAAATTAGTTTGATCTGAATTCTACTGATTTTGCTCTTGGCAAATTTGGGCCAAGCACCAAGTGCAAGTTTTGCTCTTGACTCTTCTGACAGTTCATAAATCAACCATTTACTCATAATATTGCAAACCTTGCGGCCCGTTTTGTAAGACGGGCTTTGTATTCAGAACCTGCCTGGGTGGTTTCTATGCGGTTGACTTCCCATTTCTACTCTTCGCCATCCTCCAAAGGAGACCCAGCCTTCCAGCAGCCTGTGACGAGGCCCTGCAGAGACACCTGGCCTTTAGCCAGCTTTGTCCCTTTATGCTGATATATTTTTGCTAGTGTTTTTTGTTTTCTCTGTGGTATTATTAGTAATGTGAATATGCCCCTTTTCCACAAATATCACCTCTGTTTGTGTTAGCGACTCTGTGCACATTATGACAGTGCTTTGTGGTGTTATTAATGTACCCTGCAAAGACCTTTGGACTCTGAGTTAACTCATTTGTAGCCCACTGCAAGTACAGATCTGGAATTGAGCTAAGGCTGAAATTTTTGATCAACCATTGTTAAAAATATTTCTTTTCTATGTGTGTGATTAAAGAATATATTCATGGTAAACTGCCTGTTGTATGGAAACACACATTAAGGATTTCAGGAAACTCTAATAGCTGTAAGCACAGGATAATTTTAACACGAGTTATAGCTTCCAGGGCTTTTTATGAATAACATATTCTATTTTGGTTAATTTTAAATATTTATAATCCATAACTAATTAAATTATACATAACAAGTTCATTTGGACTCATGTGGCCCTTTCTGCTCATAGTTGTTAATGGTCTTTAAAAGATGCTGCACTTAAACCATTTTAATGCAGAGGGCAAATGACACCTGGAGAGTTGTCAGCTAAGACTCTCCCAGTGAGCGATCCCTCTGGATGGCCAGCCCTGGAGTGTGGATTTCACAGGAGCTGCCTCCAGGCGCAGGCAGAGGACCTAGCAGTTTGGAAGGAGGCACGAGAGACTGAAGTCCCTGCACTGAGCATTTGCCCAGACTCACTGCAGCACCTATGAAAAGCAGATCACTCTCCCATCCCATGCTCAGTCTTTTAGCTCATTTTTAATGCCTC
The DNA here is from genome assembly GCF_000705375.1 of Tinamus guttatus. The sequence goes on along the minus strand of NW_010583046.1, from coordinate 6,312 downwards.
CATTACACTGGTTTGCACATTAGCAATTATTATTACAGAAATACAGTCTGCACGGTCATAAATCGAGACTGATCATAAATACAGCAAAAGGAACTATAAAAGAGTGCTTAAAAAAGAAACTAATAGCAGCAGCTGTTATCTGGCTCAGGCAGGATTTGGGCCACCGTTGCCTGAAATCAAGCCTGCCCATCACGTCTCCTAATTGTGCTTACTAACCTTTCACAAAGTAATCTCTGTTGGGACCGATCAGGGCATTGTACGGGTAGCCGTAATATGCAAGCGTGTA
>NW_010583045.1:306942-344041 GCF_000705375.1 Tinamus guttatus | reverse complement strand
GATGACTCCAGCCCTTGCTCTGTTTCGCTGGAGCAGCCCAGACTGGAGACTAGCTCAGCCCCTCACCCTGGCTCTGCACGACGTGGTGATAACCTTCCACCCTGACGCGTTTTTGGGGCCCTGCTCCTCCAGTGCTACCCGTCACCCCTGCTCCCCTGAAACCTTCTGCCAGTTCACAGCAGCCAAGAAACTCCCTTGCTTCATCCCTTTGCCACCACTTATTCACTGTGGAGTCTTACAGGTTTGTTTTCCTTAACAACATCTCTCTTCCTAATGCTTCTAAGGATATAAAAACATCTTATTCTTCCCCACCCATCAGTCCTGACAAAGAATGTTTATGAGCCCTGAAAGATAAATTCTTGTCATTTAAAACCTCTTTTTCCCAGTAACTTCTGGGCATCTGGCCTCTGTTATTTTGTCCCCAAGCCAGATAAGTTGTCTTCCTGATTTCACTCAGCTCGTTTTCACACTTTGAAAAACTTACACGCTGCCAAATCCTTGAGATTGATTAAAAATTGCCCATGTTAAGCAAAAATACCAGGGAGATTTTCTTTGTGCAAGATGCAAGAGCATGTTGCCCTATCGTAATTTCATACAACACCCAGTCTAACACTATTTCTGCTGTCACTTCAGAGGTCAGCACTTCTCTTGGGTCTCTCAGAAGGATCTCCATATGGCCCTCCTGAAAATCCACTCCATCATCAGCATGGAGAAGGAGAAAAAAAGGGGAAAGAGGTTGATTAAACAACAAAAAAAATACAGTTCCTAATCAAAGGAAGAAGGGAGATTTGATTGCAGCCATGAAGTACCCGAAGGCAGCCCTCAGCCAGGCAGGCAGAGTGTGCAAAGCTGAGAATCATGACAGAGCAAGAGCAAAACATTCTGCAGTAATGCCATGACTGTCTTGAACATTTGTGGCTTCACAGGCAAAAACCACTACAATCCAAAGCTGCTTATCAAACAGTGCGAAGGAGTGTACTTGCATCTTCACCCTCACCCTGACCTTTTAATCTCCAGCATTCTCCTTAACAAGACATGCTTGGAATGCCCAGCAGAGACTAGCACAAATAAATCCCTGGCGTGCAGGGAATTTCAGCACTGGATGTGGTGTGTTCAGTAGAGCTCCAGGATTATGTGCAATTAGACCGTCTAGACCAGATTCAGAGGGGATGCGGAGGGACTTGAGGATTACCAACTGGGAAATCAGGCTGAGATATTCAGTGACGGGGTGGAGAGCTGGGTTGTGGCAGAAGAGGAAGCCAAGCGGAAATGTGAGAAAGCACCAGATAAATTGCCACTAGGTTTGATTTATTTTACACCTTCAGCGTCTATGTGTTAGCTATGTCAAGCACTGGAGCAACGCACAGCTTTCTCCCACTGCATGGCTGCAGCAAGGATAGCACCTTCATTAACACCGGGCCACAAGACACAAATGGCCTGATGAGGTCCAGGTGTGCTGAGCTTCACAAACCATGCGCCTTCTGTGCGTGTTCTTGTGCTTAGCAAACCCTACGCTAGGGACACGGGTTGGATGCAAAGGCACCTGGCCCTCCACGTGTGCCTGGTCCATCCCCTTGTTTCAGGCCAGGCTAAGGCACAAGGAAGGCTGCAGTGCTCAGGTAGGATTGGTTGCGGTGTGTAGGTCCACACTGGAGCCAATCTGCTCTGGAGATCTGGCTCCAGTCTGTGTCTAGCTCATGAAGTAGCCCTAAATCATACAGTCTGTGGCAGACAAAAAACAACCGAACCCAGATCTCCAGGTTTTTCTAATCCTTGGACCTAGGGACCTTTCCCACTCTATCCCCCTTCCTTTCCAGGGGATTAGGACTTTCATTTTACTACTTGATGTAGGAAAATATTTTAAAAAGCCAGTACAGAGTCATGTTTTATTTGACCTGCCATAGCCAGAACTTCTCTCACAAGAAAGACGAAAATGTAAGTCTTATTTTGTTCCTCTTAGTGCTCCTTGCAGGCAACCGGGTCCATCTCTGTCTGAGTGCTGAGTCTGAGAAAGAGGCCAAGGAGGGAGCGTGAGTCTCTTCCTCAGGCTGCGGCTCACAGCATGGAGATTATTTCTCCTTGGAGCAGACCACAACAGTGCTGAGTGTTATTTTTATTTGTATTCTGAGCTTTAATATACCTACAGCTACGTAGGATGACATGGTGCCTCATTACCTCTCCTTCTCTTCTCTGTACCCTGGGATATTCTCCACTAGAGTAAACATAGACCTGTTTCATGCCACCTTATACAGGCTCTGCTGGAGCTACAGATGACCCTTGGTGGATCACTCTGTTCTTACTCCTTTGCATTGGGCTGCATGGGCTTGCCCTGGTTTGCCCTGCGCAGGCATTTTGGAACCAGATGGTTCTGTGACTTGTCGCTTCTTGCTGATGGGTTTTGCCAGCCTGAGCAGACGGATTGGAGAAGTCTCAGCTAGAGCAGGAAGCAGCTTTTTGCTGAACTGTAGGAGTTGTTTCACAGGCATCGGTAAAGTCTAGCACAGAGAAGACCTTGCTACCTCAGATCTGAAACTAAAACTTGGCCACGTTTTACATCATTTACCCCACTGTAGGCAGCGCCTGGGATTGGGAGGCTTCACGGAGCTTTTTTCACTCTTTTCCCCTGACTCTCAGAGGTGCTGGGCTGCCAGTTGTGACAACGCACTTACTTACTGCAGGGTGAATGGAGGAAATACTCTAATGTCCTTGGCACGAAGGAGGCACCTTCTCGCCCGTGCAGCCCTGCAGAGGCTTCGGGCTGTCGTCTTTCTGCAGTGACAAGCAGCAGGGTGGGCTGTCTGGGAGGAATCCCACCTCACCGCAGGTGCCAAACAAATCTTTCCATGTAGCTGGCACCACCTCCGCAGCCTCCTCCCGGCAGGAGGAACCTGCGGAGCAGCCGCAGTGGAACTCCCTTCCCCTCAACATCTTTAGCTAATGCTACAGGGTTGTGCCTCGCACCCTCCTGCAGACTACAGGTCTGGGTCCCAGAGTACATAGACTTTTTGCTTCCCATGCAGTTAGTTCAGCATCCTATTCCCAATACCATTATCAGTGGTTTCAAAACCAGGCGAGCATATGCCTTATCCAAGAGGCTCGTATCTCTCTTCCAGAAGTGCTGATTACTTTTAAAAACCTTTAAATTAGGTATTCTAATGCTTTTCTGGCCACAACTGCTTTCATACAAGTCCTGTATCTCCAGATGAAAAAAAATGACTAAAGACTGAAGAATTTGAGAAACTACTGTCAAATTTCTACAAACGTTACATGTGCATCAGTTCGTCTCCTTAACGTATAGTACTTGATGGTGTGAATTAAAAGACAGGAGGCAGTTAGAGAAGGAAATAAAAACTAATAATGGAAAGACAGTGGTGGAGTGAATTCCAGAGGGCTCCAACTCCTAATTCCAGGGGGCCCACGGAAATAACATTTGCTGAGATGAGGCCAATCACTTTGCAGAGTCTCTGGCAAACAGAATCAAGGAATCTGCCAAAAGTCCCACTCTCCAGTGGGGGAACTAAATTATAGAGTATGCCATGACATACAATATTTTTAATACAAAAAATCTCTATTTTTTAAAAAAGAGTGTTTTTCTAGGAACTGTGCTATCTTGGAACTAGAGAATGTAAAGTGAGAGATAAACATATGGACCAAATTCCATCATAACAAAGTGGCTGATCTCTCTGTTGAGACAGGGGAAAGCCTATTTCTAGGAAGGAAAAATGTATGGGGTATAGAAGGCCAAAGGAAGATGATCCTTGGAGGATCTTTCAGAAGAAGATTTGTGTCTAGTACGTCTGTTAAAGGGTGAATATTACCCAAAGACCATCCCAACAACAGATTGCTCCCCTGGAGTCTGTGAAAGTTTTAAGCAGTCAGAAATTTTATTGACTCCATTTCATGGATATTAGAATTTTAACTGAGAGTGTCAAATTCTCCAGTGAGAAAAATCTAGGGAACTTGTTGGGGAGATATTTCATCCCAAAGGAATACAAAAAGATTTATAAATTTTATAAAAAAAGGAGGAGGTGAGGAAAACTTCACTGAGTAAAACTATGAAGGTCTAGGTTTATATGGAATAAAATGGCAACCAGGCTGAACTGCCAAACCTCTTAATGACTGCATTCTCTTCCTAGAGAAGGAAAAAAATGATGGACCTGAAGCTTTTTAATCTTATGTTTCCCAGAACCAGGGTTCATTTCTCACTTCAGACTTGGAAGAGCAGGGTTCAGATGTCAACATGAAAGCCATCCTTCAGTATATTTAGCCTGACCGGAAGTAGGAAATACCAGAAATCCCTCTAGATTTCCAGCTCCATTTGGCCACTTCAAGAAACACAGACAAACCCCTCGACATCTGTTTGCTCATCACCAAACGGAAGGGTGAAAGTTGGGTGCTTCTCAAGCCCTTGACTGCTCGGAGAAGGGGACACGACGCGGTCGGCTCCTGCGCTGGCCGGTGACTTCACACTTTGCACCTTCTCCATGACAGCAGAGGAGGACAACGGAGAGGGACCCGGGAAAGGAGGAGCTCCCTGTGGCTGCAGCACTTCCATCGGCCGAGTTGCCAGGGAAACCCCTTCCTCAGTCTGTTCACGTTGGGATCAGCTATTACAAAGGCGCTGCATGGCTGGGGCGGGGGGTATCTCTGCTGGAAATCAGATAAAGAAGCTGCTTTCTGAGCCCTGGGGTGTTATGTGGGATTTGTATTTTGGATCAAGGCACATGTGCTGTGTTCTCTGCCATCCTCTGCGTGAGGTATATTTGCAAACTCTGCAGAAAAGGGTTTTTTTAAAAAGTTTTTATTTTTATCTCAACATAAATAAATGGGCCATAGTTTTGAAGAATGATTGTGGTGATCCTCATGCTTTGAGTAAAAAAAAAAAAAATTGATTTTTGCTAGCGCAGGTTAAGCCATGCTGAGTTCAATTCCTCTGATAAAATCACCCCCTCTGCTCTGCACCCTTTCTCCCCCTTCATTTCCAGCGCTTCCTGTCATTTTCAGTTTGCAGTCTGCAGACAGAAAAACATGTTGGCCCTACAGAGATGGGTGTTGTACAAAAAAAAAAAAATGAAGGAGACAGACTCTCCGAATCCTCCTGTGTACAGCCTCGCACTTCTGTTACCAGCTCATGACGGGCTCTTCCATCAGTGTTGTTGCATTGCTCACACCGTCCCTTTTACGCACAAAGAACAAAGAAAACCCGGCAAAAGAGCAGAAGAAGAGTGAGGTGGATGAATCTGCACCATGCTGAATTCTCCAGTTCCTGAGACCCCAGTGCATTTCTGGCTGAACTCAGCTGAGCAGTGGTGTATTTTGGCAACGTGCCCTTTAGATCCTGCTCCACTTAAACATCATTTAACCTGCAGCTCCACTTCTGCTGAGGCATTTTTCTTGCCCAGGAGATAAGCATCCTGGTCATTTTAGGTTCTCCTCAGGTAGATAAGTTGTTACCTTAGAAAAAGGAGAAGTCCCATATGTCAAAAGACTTCATTTCATGGCAACTGGAAAAAGGAAGCTGTGGCTTAAAGCCCTGCAAGCAGCAGAAAGTCATGATCTGCCCACAGAGACGCTGACCCGTGGCTGCCAGGAGAACAGCCTCTGTTTTACATCTGAGCAGTTGCAATTCAGTTGGTTCAGCACAGGTTAAAAATATCCATGGCTTGATCTTGCAGCAACTGAAGGAAGTCTTGAGAGTTCTTAAGGAAAGAATTTTTTAAAGAAAACATTCTGAAATGCCTAACAACAGGCACAGTGTAGGGAGTAATTTTTGTATTATAAAGCATGGGGCAAATGTTTGCTTTAAGGCCATAGGCAGCACAGGCTGAACTAAAAGTTAGCAGAAACATTGTCATGTCTTAATGTGCAGTTCAACATCCAGCATTTGTATTCCTACCTCCTTTATGGCATAGTTTAAGTGTCTTCATTCTCCAACTGTTACAGAAGGGGAAACAACAGTTGAGAGGAGAGCCCAGCTGGAGCCCTTAATATTTTAAACCACTGTAGCTACATCCACTGTGTGGCAGAAGCTCCACTGTGGCTGCAGAAAGCCGGGTCTCTTGGTTCCTTGCATGCATTGCCATTCATGGGAATGACATGCAATAATCACTCATATTGCCCACACACACACATGCTCATACCTACACAGTGCAGTTTCTTTCTCCTGCCCGTTGCCTGCAAACTCTTTTAGTTCTGCTCAGACACAAGCTTTCCATGGCAGGATTCCAGGGTGCTTTGCTTGGATCGGGACCAGTTTGCTGGTTTGACTGCACCACTGCCCCACGAAGGGAAGAACCACACTGTGCATTTGCTTTAGCAGAAAGCCAAAAAGTTGTTTTTTCTTCATTTTCCTTGGTTTCCTACTTCAGATTTGCTTTCAAGGTCAGCAAAGGTGGGGTTTTAGCCTGGTCTGTGGTGTTTACCTTTCTCTGGCCACCAGCACCTCTCGGGTGCTGAGAGCCCCGGCGTTGCTCCTGGTGCCTGTCCTGGGGGAAGTGGTCAGGGATGGGGCTTGTGAGTAGGATGCGATTGCAAAGCAATGCAAAGAAGGCTGCTGGAGCAAGCTGCTTACATCAGCTGGGATTTATGCCAGAGCTGTTAGCACTGATCCTTAGGTCATAAACATTTAAACTATGGCTTAGAGTTAAGACCAAACCCGTCACTAGAGAGCCAGATGCAAGTATAAGGAACTGCAAAAGGGAAAACTGTTTTAGCAGGATGCGGTTCAGGTTTGTAATGGTTTCTTCTTCTTCTAACGCAGTACTTAAGAGGAACTAATTGTCACTTAAAAAAGCCACTGTTGCAACCTAAAAGATGGGGTGAGATCTTCAGCTTCATTCCAGTCTTCTCACCCTACCTGCATGGCATGATGAGCCTGGAAAGCAGCCCCGTAGCCATCCAGCGCATTTCCTAACACCTCCCAAAGAGCCTCATTTCCCATCTCACAGACAGTCTGAGTGGGAAAAGGGTATTCTGTGTTTGAGAGTCATTCATGAATAGATATGGGGACATCAAAAGTGGTTCCTGGAGCTTCAGTCTCTATTCCTAGTTCCTCTTGACATCTTGCTGGATCTTAACTAGCTTCTGCTCAGAGATTTATGAAAAGCAACCCTTTTGATATTTTTTAAAGAGTATTTTCTCCACAGATTTGCATTTCTTTTTATGCTTTTCTGATTTCAACCTAGGAAAATACGCAGCATTCATTTTTAAAAAAATTACACATTCCTGTAAGCAAGGTTAAAAAACAGTAATAAAATATTTTCTGATCTTTTCAGACTTTGTGTGGAAAGTATTTGCTGTTATTTTGCCCAGAGAATTACGTGATTCTCTCTTTCATGGAATCTAGCTAAATCACGATCCAAGGGTAACTCTTCCTCTCAGTGTTGATCCCCAGTTGACGCTTCATGCAACAGTCTCAGAGCTCTGTGCTACTTAGGGGATCACCGCTCACTTGTTTGCCTGCTGGATCACAATAGCCAGAGCCAGGAGGCTTGGTTTTTTATATTTCTATCATCAGCCACAAAAAATAAAAGGAACCTTGAAACTGATTTTGGCTTACAGGGGATAAAAATTATGCTAGCAAAAATGCCTCATTCCATCTCCAGCTCATGGCAAAGCTGCCTTCAGGATGCGGTATGGACACTGCACACAAAAGTGGGGCAGGCCTGGGTACTCCATCATAGAATCATAGAATCACAGAATCCTTAGAGTTGGAAAAGACCTTCAAGATCAAGTCCAACCATACGCCCTTCAACACCATGCCTGTTAAACTGCATCTCTAAGTGCCTCATCTACATGTTTCTTGAACATTGCCAGGGACGGTGACTCCACCATCGTTTCCTTGCACACCGCATTGACCTTGGATCACATCTCACAGCAGGGACGAGCCTGGGGATGAGGTTGGGTCGAGGGGGGACACATCCCTCAGCTCTGCAAGGCGTTGGTGGGTCTCAAAGCCAACCTTGGATCACATCTCACAGCAGGGACGGGCCTGGGGATGGGGTTGGGTCGAGGGAGGACACATCCCTCAGCTCTGCAAGGCGGTGGTGGGTCTCAAAGCCACGACACACACTGCACTGAAAAGCCATAGGCAGCCCCAATACAGTGGCCCCAACAGACACACCCACAGCTTTTTCCAAGGTCCTTTTCCAGCAGTGATCTCTGACTTGCAGCCTGGGTGGGCCTGTGCTAAACGGCAGCACCACTTGAGTCTATAATCACAGATTTGCTGAGAACAAATAATTATGCTCACAGCATAATTATGCTCACAGCAAACCACAGGGCAGGAGAAGAAGAAGGAGACTATAAGCAGCTAAAGCATGTGCTGGCCTCTGGTTTGTTTTGCCTCAACTGGAAAGCCATAAGGGCAAGACCCAGCATCTCCTGACCCAATACAGGCCGAGCTCCTACAGCATCAACATGTGTTCAGCACTTGTAAAGCTAATGGGACAGGCACAGTGTTGGCAGGTCTGACCCCATATGAGAAACGTACTCACGTCCAGAACTTACTTATCTGGAGTCACATTTAATTAGGGTATCATCCATCTCGCTATTGACAAATGGAGACTTGGTCTCAGAGGAGGACGCTGCTTACCTGAGATTTCCTTACGCAGCATCAGCTGTTACATCAAGTATGATCAATAGAGTTCATAGTTTTACCAAATCACCCCAAATTTAAATGGTCTGGCCTGTGTTTTTCATAGGACCAGACTGATTCTCCCTCTGAGTTTTGACTCTATAAAGGAGATGGAAAAGGAGGACCTGCCAAGTGACAGTATTTTTTTATGTGGATCTCTCCTAGTAGGCTGGAAAACTCCTCTTTTTAGGGAATAGCAGCAGTCCGCTTCCCCAGATCATCCCTGGAGGAACAGGAGCTGCACAAGACTACCAGAAACAAGCATATAGGCAAGAGCAGAGGATGGAGGAGCTTCCCACGAAAACAAACATGGAGAGACATTGCTGAGTGTCTATCTAACAGATATTTTGAGAATGGGCAGTGATTTTAGCAACCAGCTCTACCAAACTAGAACGAACAACCTTCAGCTCAGCTGTGAAAAAAGGACAACTAAGAGGCCATAAAAAGCCATAATAGATATGTAACAAGTCCCAGTCTGGTCTGATATATCCTTATGTTGGTAGCTGAATATCAATAAAGTGATCTATGATTTATGTGTATAACTAGTCACCAAGTTAACTAATAATCAGTTCAATTTTGACAAATACAGGATGTAATTGTCACACTAGTACGGGTGAATCAGGTGTCTTTGGATGAGCCAACCATCTCTCTAAAAATTGCCATAAATTGCAGGTTGAGTATTATGATTCCTGCAGAATAAAGATAAGGAAGCAAGACAAAGGCTGACTGAGTCAACTTAGAAGACCATCAGAATGATAAAAACCACATTTGCTTCTCATATAACACTGCAGGTCATGGCAGAATGGGAAATGGAAGATTTTTATGGATGGACCTGTTCTACATTCCTCCAAGTTTTGCTGAAACCCATGTAAATACAGAGGAACTACATGATGTTCCTTCTATGGTTATTTATTTGATGCGTAGTAGATGGATTAGGTTTGGTCTCAGCATCACATGCTAATGTAGATGTATGTCTCTTTTATTTGTCACGACCACATTACAAATCATCACATTGTCCTGGCCCATGCTTATTTAGAACAGACGGGATTTAATTTGCACCACAGATAGGAAGTGGACTGTATGTCACGTATACCTGATAAAGGCTCATTCTCCAAGCCTGGCAGATCCAACTCCTCTGACTCCTCATCTTCATCTTGTTCCTTTTATGTTGTATTTCCAAAGAGAAAGCAGGAAAAAAAAAAGAAATAATGCAAATCATTATACTATTTGTCAAAAAGAGATGGGAAGTTATGAATAGCACTAATAATAAATAGAAAAATGAGATTACATAAAAAAGATCTTTCATCAAACAGTCTTGTAATTTATGTCTAGCGCTAAAGGAAGCCTCCTAACAGCTCTGTTTCAGATGGCTCTTCCCCATGATGCCACTAACAGATGGAGAATTTGAAGCTCAGAAATCATGTGAAACTTCATAAAAGCCATCCAGCATCTGAATCATAGAATTGGCTTGAGATTAAAATCCAAGATTTAATCTTGGCAGTAAAATATAGTATTGCCTGTCTCACACTCCAGCTGAGGCCATTACGCTGCTCTGTCCGTTTCAGAAAAAAAAGGACTTCTACTTATTAAAATACTAACTCCATTCATTTTAAAATTCCACTGATACCAAATGCAGAACAAAGCATCAAGCACTTTTTTTTTTTCTTCTGAGAATTTGCCCCGGAAAAGTAAATGTTTTCAACATTCAGAGGAAAAATTCAGCCAGAGCCGAACTCTGATTTGTGATCTCGCAAAGTTTGATTGAGAATAGGAACCCAGTATTTCCTGTAAAGGGGTTCGTAATAGTGATTATGCAACCTGTTGGACCCTGATGCTGTTGTCTCTGTACACATACAGCTCCATTCAACAGAATGAAAATAGCCTGGTTATAATGTTTTGCGGAATGGGGACAAAGTGGGATTGGGAATGCAGGACGACCATAGATTATGGAGGCAGCAAGGCAAGTCCCCAGTTCCACAGCTGCCTTCTTGCATGTTTGGGGAAAGCTGGTCGAGGCTGGATTCCTTTCACCTTGGTTTAATCTTCTTGGAGTCTTCATTAAGTTTGCCCTTCTGGCCGTCACCAACAGTCAGGCACCTCCAGCTGGTGATCCATCCCATCTGAGAGAGCACCTAAGATAGGTGAGGTGACCCTGGAGACGCAGTTTAGGATAAACGCTGGAGACTGTCATGAGCCAGCCAGCCAGCCCTCAGATGACTTCAGCAAGAGCAGATGGGCCCTGCCATCTCTTGCGAGATAAATCTGTTCAATGCTGGGAAGTGGATGGACACCGCTCAAATGTAAACCCACAGCCAACTGCAATGAAAACTAATTTGCAATTAATTTAGTGAAGGACAACTGAAATTCAGATTTTCTCTCAGAACTCTCAACTGATCTTTGAATAATGCCCTGTCAGAATTGTCCAAGGGCTTTAAAATAGGAAGAGGAGGAATAGGTTTGAAAGATCTGGGCTGAGATATGAGTGTGTGATAGAAGCAAGTTTCATGCTGCAATTGTGGAAAAATAATGTGGTTCTGAAGAACTCAGAACAGTGTTGGGGACACAGACAGTACTGCTTCCTGGTGTAAATAATTTTCTTGCATTTAAAATAACAAGCACAATTTTTTGCATTGCTTGGCCTTTTTTCAGCCCATGGCACAGGCAGCTTGAATTTATGTAGCATATACAGACAGATACTCAGAAAGAAATACAAACATGTAGAATTTCATATGATCTATCAAGCTGGACAAAAATGCCAGCAGCTGAGCTTCCTCAGCAGCAACAGCAAAAGAATATAGCATGGATCATGCATCATGGCAGTTTATTTTACCAGCCACAACATGCTCCAGTGGTTGGCCTATAGACTTCAAGAGCCAGATTTCACCCCCTTTTTCAGACTTGTTCTGTGAGACAAGGCTAAACCACTTTGTGTCTCCAGTTCCCTCCCCACAAAGAAGAAACATGAGTCTTGCTGCAAGCTCCACATCCCGCATACACCTCTGTCGGGATATTTGGTGGTGAACTGGCTGTGGAAATGAGTGTGATTCAGCCAGTCCCAGAGAACTCTGTCAGGAATGACAAGATGTAATGCAGCTGCTGGCAAGAGAAGGAGAAGCATAAGGCAAGCGGGAGATCATATTTAGCTTTCAGAGTAGTATTTCCAGATTAAATATAAGAGGGAAGCTCAGAGAGGTCAGGTGCTGAGATTCACTTTCAGAATGGCTCCTTTGACACCCAAAGAGGAAGAACAGGTTTATTAAAAATGCAGTGTAGATTGCAAATCTGTCACACACATAAGCTACCAAATGGAGTAGGAGGATGGATGAGACGGTTATGGAGAACCTGTTGACAACAACAGCCTCTTGAGTGACAAGTCTGTGAACAGTTTGCTGTTTTTCAGCATTGTTTTGACAGAAACTACACAATGCAACTGCACAGGGGGCAAGGAGTGAACAGTTACATCCGCTTGGAGGTTTGTTTATAATCTCACAGGGGGAAAATACAACCATGAATGAGAATTATGAGGATTTAAGAGGAAATGCAGCTTACTGAGACAGAGCAGAAAGGGGAGAGAAGTGAAGAGAGAAATTGTGTGGGTGGAGGAGAGGAAATGCCAGCAGAAAGGAAGGCGAGGAAGAGAGAGCCACAACACTGGGGCACCGTTGAGTGATGACTTGATGTGGGCTGCTCCAGGGAAGCATCCACTCCCATGTGTGCCTGGGTTCCACTCCCATGTCCACTGTGCATCCTGCTGGACCTCACCTGCTGTGACACTCCTTGGCCACGTTGACTTCAATCAGCTAAAACCGATGGTGCCCGGCACAACGGGCAATGAGAGGGCAGCCGCACTCTCTGCAGGCAAAGGTCTCGCACTCAGCGTGTGACCCCGCTGTGTCACCCCCTCGTCTTTCATCCCCAGAGCAGCTGCCTGATAGCTGCCTCCCACCTGAGCGGCCTCGCAGTTAACTTGATGCAATTTGAACTTGGGCTGAGAGGAGAGAGCAGGGCGTTCTCCCTGCAGAAAGGTCACCTATGGAAAAATCTTAATTTGGGGTGAAAATGAAACCAGTAGCAATATTTAGCAAATGTTGAAAATGATCAAATCCCTCAAGCAGAGCATACATGGTTAGAAAGGCATTTCTTGTAGTTGTAGTACGTGCCATTTTATATGAGAACTAGATGTCATGTCAAGGCATCCGAACAAACTTGGTTCGCCACTAAACACACCCACCACTTTCTAGTGGCTAAATACAATCCATCTCGTATATCTCAGATTGACAGAGTACTTCCTTTTTATGAAGGAACTAAAGAACTTTTATAATTTACATTTTCATAACAGGATGGGAAATGTTTCAGAGAAGGTCAATGAGAACGATACAAAGGAGGGATGACTTAATCTTCTTCTACATTCTTAAAGAAAAACAGTGACATATGCAGTTTTATGTTCCAGAATTTAACAAGTTATGGCTAAGTAATAATTTCAATTTATATTGCACCAAATATTGCACCATCTGCTTAGATTCACATGTACGATCTTTAAAACAAGGGAGTAACCAGGAGACTCAATAGCATTTACAGACCCTGTTATTTAATCTTTAAAATTAGCACTTCATACCTTCCATGCACTAGCACCAAAGCTGCACCTGAAACCAGTCTTTTTAAAAACCTTAAAAGGTTGCGTTGGGCTATCCCAAGGAGATTGAATCCTTTCTGTTCTGGTTTATCTCCAGGGTCATTAAGAGACTACCATCATGCTAGTTCTCAGCAAGAAGCTAACTGCAAGTGAGGCAAGAAATACCCCTTTGTGCTTCCCGCTGCTGCTGATATATATATGAAAATGTTGGAGGTGGCTCTTTAGCCAATGACTCCTGGCAAAGTGCTTACATGTGAGCACATATCTATGCATTTGAAAGCAAAAAGTTATTTTCTAGGATTGAGCAGACAGGTCTTGCATGATTTTCTCTACTCACTTTGCTGGTAATGTAGGGCAAAGTACCAGAGTCACAGGGTGCAGTGTCACTCAGCGGGGAAAAGCCTTTCCTCCTTGTTACCTTCTATGACTGCTTCACACATCACTTGTCTTCCATTGGCAGTGGGGTCACAGTGCTGGTGCAAGGTAGAACTTAATAATCAGAAACTGTCACTTTTCCTGTTTTGAGGGTTTTTTTCTTTTTTTTTGGGGGGGGGGGAGGGGCGGGGAGGGTTTGTTTTTTCAGAATGCATTTGCATCTATTGGAAAAGCAGCTGCCTCAGGCAGTTAAGGGAAGCCAGGAGAGAAGCTAAATGGATTAACTCAGTCCCTGTCCAGCAAGTGCTGTGAGTGTTTTCCCAATGCCAGCTTAGGGTCTGGTCCAAGGACCTGTCCAAGAAAGAGCAAGGTGCTCACGTTCCCAAGTTTATTCCAACCCTTGCACTAAGTAAAGGTTTAGCTTGGCTTGGGGCCCCAGATGAAGTTTCTCAGATAAGGATTCTCTAAAATCAAAGACTCTAGATGCTGGTAGCACTAAAGCCTTCCTATGGCTCTATAGAGGCAGGCTCCAGGTGCAGGGTTGCCTTTGAAGAAGATAACTCTCTCTAAAGCCAGAATATTCAGCTGTCTGCCTTCACACTAGCAGGGTTGGACAAAATATGCCAGATAAGAGGGGCTGAGGAGCAGCTGCAGTGAGTCTTTATGGACCTGTGAATACCAGCAAAGAGCACCTTATCCTTCACAGCAGTAGGTTTTGGTCCCTGCAATGTACAGCCCCCTCTGCACCATGGGACCAGGGGCTTCACACCTCCCTCTGCCACGACGTGGTGACCTTGGAGCACGTACGTAACCCAAACAGAGCAGAAGACGAAGGAGGCCCTGCGTTGCATGAGCGCTCCTCCCTGCCAGAAGAGGACCGATAAGGAGGAGACTGGGTGGTTAACGACATGCCAAGGGGATGATATAATGTCTTGAATGAAACGCAGTGATAGGCAAGAGCCATATTTATGGGCGCATGGGGCGAGTAACATTTCATACATATTTCAGCACTTCCCAGATAAAAAGAAAATGTTTTCTTACAGGCCTTCTGGGATAGATAAGAGGATTTATAATATCTGCGTTTCTGGCCCATAATCCTTAGAAATGCATGAATTCAGTTCATATGCCAACTATGACAAAGAAACAAGCTAAATGATCAGCTTATTCCATTGTGTAATTTGGGCCGTGATAATTAATTGTGTTTCTCCTCAGCCCCAAGGAGCATGTAGCTATACCACCCTCATGGAGTGCTTGTACAGGGTTCACATGATGTATTCAAGAGCACACTACAGTCCTGGCAATGGGATAGAGCCTTTCTCACCCCAGAATTGGCTGTTTTACTCTCCCCTCTTCTCTCCTGATCCACATTCCCTTGTAAACCCACTCTGGTTTCACACCACCTGGTCTAAATTCTGCTCAGATCAATGGCACCCTTCTCATATGATAACAATTTGGGGATACAATAGGCACTCATCATCTCCATTCCTCTCCTGAGGGCTCCGACACAACTGGAATTTATTGAACATTTGGGTAGAGACATGAAGCAAGGCAAGATCCCAGAGAGAAGAGCTCTCTGGCCTTTGTGAACTGCTCCCACAGAAACAGAGAGACTGGAAATGCTCTGCTTGGAGAAGTGTCTTCAGCTGCCTTTTGTAACTGTGGACTGAATCCAAAACTACAGTCAAGGGAGACATTCCAGATCTACAACTACCTGAAAGGAGGTTGTGGTGAGGCGGGGGGTTGATCTCTTCTCCAAAATAATTACTGAAAATAGGACAAGAGGAAATGGCCTCAAGTTGCAGCAGGGGAGGTTCAAGCTAGATATTAGGAAAAAAATCTGCATAGAAAAAGTGGTGAAGCATTGGAACAGTGCCCAGGGAAGCGAGGGAATCCCTGTCCCTGGCAGTGTTCAGGAAACATGTAGATGGGGCACTTAGGGGCATGATTTAGCAGGCATGTTGGTGATGAGTTTACGGCCGTACTTGATGATCTTGAAGGTCTTTTCCAACCATAATGATTCTAGGATTCTAAATCTACAGTCTCAGAGGACATTTTTTCTCTTGTTTTGTCAACAGCTTATCTGAGCCTTTGGCATGAGTGTACTCTGTGGAGCTATATGAGGTGGAAAAGTAAAATAGTTCTTCTCAGCTTTCCTGTTATGGACCTATGATGCTATCTGTGTACATAGCAGGACAGATGCAAAGTTAGGCATGGGAAGATTTAAATGAACATGATCTTACTTTTTCAGGAGTAAAACAAAATATTGACTCAGTGCCTCTGAGGAAAGTCATCCAACTTTTAACCGAGTGCTTTGGTGTGGATTCAAGTCATTCATTCTCAGGAATCTGAAAGCAGCAGCATCTGGTTTTAGGAAACCCTTCAGCCTGATGGATTCCTGGAGCCTGCAAAAAGCAGCATTTCAGCTGCAGACACCAAAACTCACTGTGGATCTGCTCCTAATGCTGCCACACATGCTATCCCCTCTCTGTCCAAATGGTGTGTGCAGAACAAGCGGGGCACAAAGCCCCATGCAGGGGCTCACCAGTGAGGACTTGTCTCTACTCTCCTGCAGCAGGTCAGTGTGTGCTTTCCATTACAAGAGCTTTCTATCTCCAGGAGGCAACGTGCCAAGAGATAAGGCAGCTGATCTTGGTGCCTATGCACATACAACTGGGATAATTTTCCCTCCAACAAAACTCCGCGGGCTGCGTCAGAGCCTGGATTTGGCATGAGCAAACAGATCCAATGCAGATGCCTCCGCTAGGCCCTGTGCTCAGCCCCTCGGGGTGGAGGAGACACAATGAAGAGCCTGGGGAGAGGAGTGCGAAGGGGACAGTGCCTGCCAAGAGCAGCAGCCTTCATGGGAACCGCCGCCAGGGCACAGAGGAGGCCACCAAGCCTGGGGATGGAGGAGACGAGTCCCAAGGTGACACTGGAGTCTATGAAGCCTGTACCAAGCTCAGTTGGGCTTGCAAAATCAGCCCTGCAGATTTCAACCTAGCAAAGCTAAGGTAAATGGCTATCTCATGCTCAAATGAAGCAGTGGCCAGTACATGACCTGCAGGTCTACAGAATGGGACAATACCTAGCAGAAAAAGGAAAGATGTGCTGCCTCTGTGCACCAGATTTCTAAGATGGCCACTAGGGTCACCTAGTTGTAGGTCTTTTTGTATCTACCTACCAAGAAGCATGTGAAAATGTGAGGGGCCTAGGAATTTTTATCTCAATGTTAACTGGAAATTAACATTGAGATAAAAAACTTAAGCTGTTCAGCTCAAGCCCCAAAAAGGAGGAGAGGAGACTGGTCAGAAAAACAAGTGCCTGGGGAAACATCACAGGCAGAGGGGGAAGAGCACTCGAAAAATGATGACAAATAGTAGGCCTGGAGGAGTCCTTCCACTTGAACTCCTTCTTCAAGATGGAAACGCCCTGGTCTGCCATGACTAGCATAAGGAAGAAGCATAAGGAAGCACAAGCACATCCATGATTATTCATCAAAGGAAAGCAACAGTCACCTATGACTTGTTACAGAGTGCTAAGAGAGCAAAACACTACGGAAAGGTTGCTTAATGCATTAGCAGGGACACACATCTTGCAACTGGTTTTCTTCTTCTTCTTCTTCTTCTTTTTTTTTTTTTTTTTGAGTTACACTATTGACAGTTTCTCTCCATAGACAAAAGACCCCTTACCCCAAATCAATTTTCCTTTGGGTTAGAAGGTATCAGCACTTTTCCTCCATAGATAAAATATCTTCCTTTCCTCCTTTCCGCTTTTCAAACATTAGTTATTCTCCATGGAGTAGTTTGGAAATATTTGGATACAACAAAGCACAAGAGACCCATCAAGGATCTGCCAGAAAAAGGACCAACTCTGTGGAAAGGGCACCTAGGTCACATCTGTTGAAAAGGGAGCATCAGGATGTGGTTGCTGGTAGAAGAAAAACCTTTCATTAAGCTCAAACATGTCATTGTTAAACCTTCATAACTCATCCCTCTGAGCCCATATCAAGAGGACGCAAATAGATAATGAGGACTGTGGCTCTGGCCAGACTTCAGCTTCTATCACCACCTCTTTCTGAGGTACTGCTGCTCAGAGACAGGCCACAGCCATTTCCCCTTATCAGAAAATCTGCTTTTGTTTCTCTCTGACAGATCATGTCCCTTTGGTTACCTATCCAAAGGAAGCTTCTCTCTGACATGGAGCAAAAAGAAATAATAATAATAATGCATCCCCAGGGGTAAAATTAAAGTTTGGGAAATGTTGGTGGATCCAGAAATAGCTGTTGATAGTTGAGGGCACAGAAAAGCTGGAGGATGGGTGTTTACATACATGCTGTGTGCTGTATGCTTTAACTGCCCACCAGAACAGCAGCGAACACGTGTTCTGACAGCTGATTTGCTTCAGTTGAACAAGGGAAGGGGGATATCACACCCACTCACACTTCCTAACTTCCTCTCCCAGGCTCTCAGAAATCCCAGCACGGAACCGCACTGCCATTTCACATGAATGTCTGGAGATCAGTTGCTGCCCTGAAAATGTCCACATCCTCCTTTGAGAACTGACTGAATTGCTCCTCCAGAGGAGAATGGACCTTTTGGCTCTTCCTGAAGCCTGACAGTGGCACACACACTCAGTCCTTCATGGACACGCTCCTTTGGAGTGGCTGGAAGATGCCACTGGGAAGGTGATTCTGGATGCCCAGCTTACAGCATGGATCATCGCTACACTGATCTCCAAATACTTCATGAATTGTCCATGCTAATTGAACTGGACCCCAAGAGACCACAGAACAGATGTCTGAAAGCAGAGCCATGATAGCAGATTCTTACCCTCTTTTGCGAAGAGGTGAAGAACTGCATTCCAGTATGTTACGATGTGCATTGAGCGCACAGTTTTTACCTACACTGCCAGGGGTTTAAATCAAGAATGGGTGCTGGTCTACCTGATACCCCATCCCCTCCACTTCGCTTGGAAGCAGTAGAAAATACCTCATACTGCTTGGTCCTTTCTTCTACAGATGTGGGTGGTGCTGACATTGAATACCTCCTAACAGCTCTGTTTTTCAAGGAAACTTTGTCCCTTTGTCTGGGACACACGTGACTGTCTTTCTTGATCCTACATTCAGCCTTTGTGAGCTGGCAACTCACGATGCAGTCTCATGATGGGGGGAAAATCACTCTGAAGACACTACACATGTGGTCGGCCACCAACACTGAGTCCCACGTGCTCTCTTTTTCCCAGTCTCCAGCCTGATCTCAAGGTCAGAAAACAGCCACCTGCCTGCATTGCCACCCACCTCTCACCTAGGCCAGAAATCCTTAAAAAGCAGAGAATCCCCTTGAGTTTAGCTTAGTGTGTGGGTCGGAGGCTGACACATTTTTCTTTAAACAATACAAGTTGCAGAGCCCAAAAAAAGGCATGTGGGAGCCAAAGACTGTTCTTGGCATAGGATTTTCAGTTCTAGAAGAAGCTTCCAGATGTGTTATGGGTTATATATACTGCTGTCCATTGCTATCGGATCTGAGCTCTTCCCACATAAAATCGATAACAAGATCAGTTAATGGGGAATTTCTAGATTCTTGGATGCTTCTCTCTCTTTCTCTCTCTCTCTCTGTTTTCAATATGCATATATTCAGACAGATAGGAAAATACAGAATATATCTCAAAATGGTTTTTGAAGTAACTCCTCTGGCTTGGAGAAGATTCCCTCCTCATTTCATTTCTTTTTTGCCTGGCGGAGTTAGGACGTTAGGCAGAATGCCAACATTGCAAAGTGTCATCTTTACGGTAGAAGGGTTTTTACAAAGCAAGGAGGCTTTTTAGGGACTTTTAAAGCCAGACTGGATCCGCCTGATCCCTTGCTGGTTTTCTTCAAGCAAGAAAGCTTTGTCACTTGCTCTCTCCAGTCTTGCCCTGGGCTTTGTGATCAATGCTCAAGCCATATAAACTGCTTTTGTACTTTCTGCCTGGAAAACCTCTTTGTCTCATTATAGAAACTTACAATTTCTTTGAGCAGAAACCATTCCAGTGGAAATAAAAGCCTCACTTTGGATGTCTCTAAGCCTCTTGATTGTATTAAAATGCACTGAGCACATCAACAAATCTTAATTCCACCTCAAGATAGGAAAGGACTGTTAAACACTTAACACTAATGTCTCAGCCTGGGATCACATTCCAGTTTCCATCTTTTATGTCAACACACAAAATCATTCCTAGTCTTTCACTCTCCAGGCTGCAAGGACAGCCTCTCGAAGTAGGATGGGTCTACAGTTTTGTGTTGCTTTCTAACCTGAGGAATCTGTAGATTCAAATTGAGTCAAGCAGTAGGGAGAAGTGTCCGGTCTCATAATGAACAGAAAAAAAAAGGGAGGGGGGAAGAAGAACCAACCCATATCTCTATGGCTGAGCTTTGCAGCCGTTGTTCAATAAGAGAAGCTGTGAAAGGATGGGAGCTGCCTCCACAATATTCAAAGGGGCAAATTACAAGTACACACAGTGCTCGCAGTAAGAGATGGGTCCTTTCCCTTCCACTCTTCTCACCATACCTGAACACATCACATGCTGCAACAAATATGTGTGCACTCAACATAAAATTGATATTTTGTGCAATGAGGGAACTGAACCCCTGAGAATCGTTTGACGTAGGCAGGCATCTTACCTGCCTGCTGGGCTTGCTTTCTCACCCAAAAAAAGCAGTGATTCTGAGAAACATTCCTACTGGTTAAATCTGCAAGGTCAGCTGGATTCGGCAAAGATGAGGACAGTATCCAGCAGGAGCAGGGCTGGAGAGTTGGTGTTTTCCCGGGGGATTCTGAGCAGTCTGTGAAGCCCTGTCCTGCACGTCCAGGCTGGGGACAAGTGTCCCATGTCCCCAGGTTGCCGCCTGAGAAGATCGCGTGGTCCTTGTAACCCTCCTCAGCTCCTGAGCTTGCCATAGGGCTGAGCAGCCAACTGGGAGTCCCTAAATGACTCTACCAGCTCTGGGTCTGAGCAACCTTGGTGGACACCAGAGGAGACACACAGGGGTACTGTAATTTCTGCCTTTCCTGCAATATTTACTTGTATAAAGAAAATAAGAAAGTATAAACTATAAAAGCTGATCCAGCTGCCCACATTCAGAAATTGCAGACAACAGGCTTGAATTGCCAAGCTTTTTCTAATGATGCAGTGACCAAGGCAGTGAAAAGAGTAGCAGGTGTTGGAGAGTTACCAGTTGTGTGTCATTAATTTGAGAAGTTAAGAAGATAGGAGGCTAAAATGGAAGGTATTGCTTAAGATTCATGCCAAGGCAAAACCATTCTGTGTGCCTTTTCTAAGGCATTTACATTCATGAATATTCTCCAAATCAGAAAGGATAAAGCTCCACAAAAATCAACAGTGGCAAAGACGAGACAGTGATCCACTGTGTTACACATGGCAAACAGGTCAAGCAAAAGATTCTTGTCACAGAGGAAGTTGGTAAAAGACTTCTTCACTTAAAGAAGGGAGCCAGAGACAGAGGGGAGCAGATCCATCTACACGCTGGCATCAAAATGTCAATGCAGGGATTACACCAGGACACCTGGGCAAAGGGAAAAAGAAATTTAAGATGAGAGCTGGACACTGGCAAAGACATGAACTAGGTCTCCCTGTCTGAGCATACCAGAGATACAAAGACTTATCTATACAGAGGAGCTAAAAATAGATCACATTTGTCATGATAATTACATTTACACAGATTTTTGCCAAAGAACATGTCATGCAGGCTTCCCTCCACCTCCCCAGGCATCAGTTCCTATTTCATATTAAATAAGCTTATGTAGTCACTATAGGTTGATTTACTTTCTTCCTGTTCCATGCAGAGAAGTGTAATCATTCTGGGCTAGTAACATGGGCAGGATAAATTTAACTTTTTGGAAACAAACTGGAGGTCATCAGGAGGAACAGCAATTTCCAGTTCAAAACCATTATCCTTTCCCATACGTGCCAAAGAAGCACCTGAAAGTTGATAAACTCTTGTCCTTCAGTTGAACAGGTCTTTAATGGATTTTGTGAGGCTCCATAGGCTACATAAGGCACTAGTCAAAACTAGGTGAGAAAAGTTGCCACTGGACACAGGACAGGGGAAGTGATCTCCAGGAAGATATTTTAGAAGTAATACATTTTCAGCAATAATAACCTGATCTGACTTAACCACGCTGTACAAACGCAGGTTAGTTTCACCAACCCAGACCAAGCACAGACCATTAGATTCTCAGAATGAAAAAACAAACATAGCCAAATTTGTTCAAACAAGTATATTCCTTAGTTTCCTCACCCTTGGTGCATGTGAGTAGTGACAGCTTCAGCACAGGGGGAAAATTCAGCTGGAGCACAAGTTGTGCTCAGCACATCCACCCCTCTGCTGCACTTCCAGCAGAGACCACGTTCAGCAGCCGCCCCACTTCATGTTTAAATCCTTTCCATAACTGTGATTGTGGAAGGACCAAGGTGCAAGAAATTGTTCCTATGCTGGTTTCCCTCAAGTGCAAAGATTTATGTTACTCATGGAACTGGATTTGCTACAGACTTGGACACGGACCATGTCCAAGAGAGGCCGTGTCACAGATTCCAGGCTTCCAAAAAGTCCTTAACTGGATATCAGCATAAGAGAAATTCAGTCTCATTCACAGCAAACCATCATATGAGCCTAAGGAGCGCAGGATGCCCTGGTACCTACTACAGTTAAAGGACACCACTGTTTCCTGTAGCTAGCAAAAAGTCAGGCAAGTCACTTGGCCTAAAACGAACAGCTGAGTTGAAAGCAAAGAGGGAAGGGGAGGAGGGAAAGAAAGGAAACCCTCACCAAGTCCTCCTGCACTTGTTTATACTTTATATTACAACACTGCCAGATGACTGAGACATGTGGCCAAGGCATGCGACTCTACAAAGGGTTTTACAGGAAGATTTAGAAAGCAGAAGCTGCTGGGTTTTGTGCTGAAGGAGAGCAGCTGGACACCCTGGAATGAAAAGGGTCCCGTGCCAAGGCCACCTCTGCTGAGTCCTGGCGCCTGGCCTGACACCATGGTACAGATCACAGGTGGTTCCCCAAAATCGCAGGAGACCCTGCTGGGCTTTTGCTTAGCCCCCAACCCATGATGCTGATGAACGACACCCTCAGTGCCCATATCAGCTGTGCATGGGAAAGCCAAGCCCTCTAAAGCCAGAGGATAAGCAGAGGAACATGAAAGGAAATAAAGGAACATGTGCTTGGTGTTAAAGCACGCTGCCTCTATGTTTATTAGCTTTAAACAGCACCAGAATGTGCAATGAGAAGCAGCTGAAGGAGCAGGATCTCTCAGCAGGGACACCAAGCACCTGACTTAGCCCAGGGCACACAGACAGTTTGCTTTCATGGTCTAGGGAAATCTGACAGAATTTAATCAGATTAGGAAAGCATGCTGGAAGTCTGCAGCACTGCTATTCCTCCTAACTGCCTCGTGATGGGTTTTAAAGTGCTGGGAAATGTTTGCCATTTCTCAGTAAGACCTTTTCCAGAGGTAGGAGCTAAACCCACGTGTGGCTGTTGTTGCACTCCCATACTGCAGTGGAATTGGTGAGAGGTTTTCCTTTGCATTTTTCCCTTTTGTAGCACTCAGCTGATCTCCCTCAGGCTACAGGAATGGAAAGAATGAATGATGGAAAAAGGAGAAGTGCGTGCATGTGTCCTGCAAGCAGAACTGCAATGCAGCTGAGCGCCTCTGTGCATCCTGCTCTCCCTGATTCAACCTCACGTGCTGCTTTGCTGGAGAAGCGTCCATGTGAGGACAGGCAAGATAGTACAGGGGAGGATCCTCACGTGGCTTCACAGTGTGGGGACTCTCTCCTCGTGCCCTGTCACTTGGTATCCAGAACAGGACCCAAGCAGCAGGAGGGGCGCTGACAGCAGAAACCAGGAGTTGAGCTGATGGTTGGTTCAACTCCCAGGGAAACCAGAGCCCAAAGGCTGATCATATATTTGGATGTGAGCATGGTTACACATTGCCTGGCAGGCTGGAGAGAGAGGCAGAAGCCTCTCCAGTGAGTATATTGGCACTATGGAGGCAATAAGAGGAAAAGTGTATGCTACAGCCAACAGCACCTTACTCGGGAATATTTTCAGCCTGAATCTTCATTACTTTTTGGACTTTCCACCTAGACATGTGGTACAGCAGGAGTCCTCATATGACACAGTAATCCAGATGTCGTTCATGTCAAAAAGTATTGCAGTATTAAAAAATGGCAGAATGGCCCTAGAACGGGATGTCACAGCCTGTGAACTTCTTGAGGTTCCTATCTTTACAGCACAGCCTAACACAATATAGATATCATAGGTACTCACTGAGCAGATCCTCATGTTTATAAATGAGTTCTCCAGGACCCTCATTGACTTCTGGGCTTTCCTAAGTAAATTTCCATGGAACTGGAAATAAGGTGGGGAATGGACATTCCCAACTATCTTTGCTTTGTAGGTTAAAACTCCATGTTCGTGCTTCCCACATGATGATAGTCAGATGGTTCATTTTTAGAAGACCATCATTGTCCCTCGCGGCTGTTGCCCCAGTTTGCCTTTTCCAGGTTTACCAGAAGGCAGCCACACAGCACACAGGGCCGTGTTTCCATCTGTAGTATTGGCCGTAACACTCTAAGCATGGGCTTTGCCTCTTCTTCTCCGCTTTTTGGTGCACTGAGCTGAGTCCCCATCTGCTCTTCCTCAGAGCAGACCTTCCATTGGGTTCACACAGCAGAAGCCTCCTCTTTGGTCTCTCTTCGCAGAGCTCTTCAACTGATTTCTCTACCCTTTATAGACTAGCATCAAGTCCTGTCTTTCACGGATGGGTCTGCAGACTCCCAGCAGCTTCTGCCCTTGATCTTTCCTGGTCCCCTTCTCCTCCCTCCTGCTCTGACTGGAGCCGGTCGCCTGGCCCTGACCTTGGCCCCAGCCTGTCCCATGGACCTAGGCTCAGGTGACACTGGGCCAAACCACTCTAAAGGTTTGGCCCTTGGGGTGGGTGTTTCCTGGTACCACCATAGGGCAGAAAAGGTTTTTTTAGCCCCTTTCAGCCACAGCATTGCAGTGCACTGAAATACAGTTGCTGCAATGTCCTCTGTCATGGGCAGCCCACTTGTGACGGGCATATTGGAAGAAGAAGGGTAGTCGTCACACATCCTCCCTGCTCTTTAGTGGTAGTAAGTGAATTTAAAAGAGGCAAACTTGGTTCTCCCGGTGATTCCTTGGATCAGGGCTATTTTCACGCCTCCCATGGGACGGGAAACCGAGGTACATAGGAGATACCAGACATGCCTCAAACTCACAGACTTCGATGGCCCCTTCACCCCTCACCTGCTGGGCAGGGAAAGCTTTTCCCATTCCTCCTCCGTCCTGTGCAGTGCAAGTCATGGCAGTAAAAATGTGTGTACCCATTGGTACACTATTTATAGAAGAATTTAAAAAACACATACCTAGTCACCAGAATCCACCTTCAAAAGTCTCTAGATATTTTTGTTTCAGGGTGCAGTCATTCACATCCTTCTACAACTCACAAATTATCTGTGAGCTAGAAATATGTGACCTCTACAAGGGGAAATACATAAATCTGTCTGGCCTGCACAAATCACTAAACTTGGGTGATAAAGAGCATTCTGAAGTCTCCAGTTTATTTTTCAGCTTCACTTCTGCAATCATAAAAGTTTATTAATGCTGAAAAGATGGAATTGAACTATATTCTGGGGAAAAAAAAAGTCCATAGGGTCATAAACTAGGCTTAGATTGATGTCCAATTTGATCTGCTCAAATGTACAAACTAGTCATGCAAAGCTACAATGAATAGATAAATGTCTCTGAAAGGCAATTTTTCTTTTGTGACCGGTGCTAGGCTATTAATTAATTAACAACTGCAGTGCTTTGCTATGAGTTAGTCACTTAGATAGGGTTCACTGCACCCTGTTCCCAAATTAATTTGCTTTAAATGTGTTATGATCTTGTGCAAAAAGTCTTCTCCGATGTGCTCTATTCTTATTCTGAAAGTGTGGCTAGTATCAGATCCAAACCACTTTAATAAGTAAGTGTCCCATTTCCCTCCAGATCATACTCTCCACGGTAAACTCTGCTGCCAATGAAGTTCAGAAGATAGATCGAGGTTCACAGGTACTGAAACCAGAAAATGTGGGTCAGCCCTCTGGGGCAGGGGAGGCTCCTGGAGACTCTCAGATGAAAGTTGCAACAAGAAGCCAGGCTGTTGACATGCATCGGTGTGACTGGCACATGCATTATTAAAACCCTTGTTTGCTTTTCCCAACACCTTTCCCTCTTCTTTCCAGTTTGTAGGACAGTTTGAGCTCCTGCAGAGACTGACCACCTCAGCCCCAGCCATGGAAAGCATCTTGCAGAAATGCGGTTTGCCCTGCGGTTCAGAAAGAAGGGGCCAGTGATATTGCAAGGCTGCTTAGAGGTGGGATGTGGAGGGACCTGCCAAACAGATCCCTGCACACAGGAGAGGAATATGGGAACATCAAGCTGCAAAGAGCTTCCTGAACCAGCAAACAATCACCCACAGCAACCAGAGCAACCCTACATGGAGACGTGGGCCCACCAAGAGCAGCCTCTGTGCTCAGGCTTTATTCTGGTGGAGATTTTACAGGGAAGAGCAATGAGATCTGCATCAACAAAGCCATTTTAAAAGTTCTGACAACAAATATGTTGCCTAACACAACACAAAGCTCACAGTAGAGCCTTTTAAACAGGAGAGATCAAAACTAATGAAAGATTTGATCTAAATGAATATTGGGCTGGATCATCTAAAAGTAGTAACAACCTATCAATGGAAGCGGCTTGAACCCACTTGATAGGATTCAGCACTGTTACCACTTTTCTGCAGGAAAGTTTCCAAAGCAGTGTTTCCTATAAAGGCATTGAAATCAGCTGCAGCGATGTCTCTTACTATTTTCACTGTTGCTCCTCCTCTCACGGGGCAGCACGGGGCAAGGACAACATCTGGGTACTGCGTGGTCCCGTGATTCACAACACACAGTGATCCACATGACCTGGGGGAAGAGCGAGGCCTCCAGAGAGGATGCAAGAGGTCTCCCCTCTAGACCAAGCCCAAAAGCCCCCAAAGCCATACCAGCTTATACAAGGTGAGCTGCTGAATGACAGTCGGGAGTAACATGAAGCTTTCCTTCTCTACTACCATCAGAGCATCATCGTTACAACCATCTAGCAGTGCTATTCCAGAAGAGCTCCCATTCCCGGTGACAGGGTCAACAGCATTTGTGCTGGCGCAAGGAGAAGAAGAAAGGGAAGCCAGACCCAGGGAGAACCATTTTCTTTGGCAGTGTTGGCCTACGCAGAAATTATCTTGAATTTATGCTGTAGAAGCCCTAAAAGATGGTTTCTGTGCCTCAGCAATTCTGAGTATTCCCTTGTCTATTCCTAGCCCTAGCCATGGCAGGCACAGAGTTGGGGTGCAGCAGTAGTGTCCTGCAAACAACATGCCCAGCTCTACAGCATCTTAGCACAGGGGTTCATCATATCCATCATTTATGGGCACATTCCTTCCTCTCAGAGACTCATTTCCAACATTCCTGCAACTCTCCAACCGTGCAGGTGGATTATGGGGGTCTAATCTGCGGATCTGCTGCAGAGCTGGAGACTACGCTCAGCATGATAAAATTACAGTATGAAGCATGCAAAAATGCACACCACAGAAAAAGTCATTCCCATGCTGAGGATATATTAAAGCTTGGGAGCCAGGAAAAGTCCACATGATATGAATAGTGTATGGGGAAGACACAGTTGCCTCATACTCATAAAATGCACACTACTTAGTAGTGCTATTGGGCAGGGGGTTAGTGCCTCCATTATTTCCCCAGGAAATCCACTTTTAGTGTCTGTGTGCTGGAAAAAAATGTGTTCCAGAGAGGAAAGGGCCTGGGGGTTCCCTGTGTTCATTCCTGCAAGGTCTTCACTGCCTGTCTGCACGCGAGACAGCAATACCTCTCACATGGCCTGTCATGTGCATTACAACTTTCTAGCAGTAAGAGTGCAAAGGGTTGGGATTTTACAAACCAGCTGCTGGCCAGAACAAAACTTAGTGGCTGGGGATGTGCTCTCACACTTGGGTCCTGGCCAGGTTGCTGGATTTGGGTTCCATCACACTCAGCCCATGTTCTCCTTGCTCTGATTACAGTTAACATTGGCCCTTCTCTTGCTCTTGCTGGTACATTTTGTGGTCTCAGATTTGGGCTGTGAACCCTCTGAGGGAAATGAGACCTCACTGTCCTGGACCAGGACCAACACTGCTACATCCTTCAGTCTCTGTCTGTGGTTCAAAGTCAGTGTAAGCCAAGTTAAGACCAAGTTGTTGTCAAATGGTGTAACCCTGGCTACCCTAATCCTAACCCTAGTTGTCAGCCAAATCATAAGTGGGTAGAGAGCCTGAGGCTACCAAGCACAGTGTTCACTCAATGGCACATGTTGTCCTACAACCACTCTGGATACAGCGCTACATTTCCTTTGGCATGCCCTTTCTAGCCCCACACTCCATAAGGCTCTAAACTTTCTCTCTCTATCAACCCTAAACCTAACCCTAGCTGTCAATCAAATCTCAGAAGGGTCCAGAGACCATCAAGCATAAAATTGACATAAATACATATGTTGTCCTGGAAACAGTCTTGATATAGCACTACATTTCCTTTGGCTTGCCCTTTCTAGCCCCCTTCCCCATGGGGCACTAGACATTCTCTCTCTCTTAACCCTAACTCTAACCTTGTCTTTTCAACATATCTCAAGGGAATCTAGAGGCTAAGGTCACCAAGCCCAATGCGGGCTCAGTGACAAATGTTGTCCTAGAACCACCCTGGATATAGTGCTATATTTCCTTTGGCATGCCCTCTCTAGCTGCTCCCCATGGTGCTCCCCATGTCAGACATGCAGTCTTGGATGTGCTTGAACTGTTCATAAAGGCTGCTCTTATTTTCCCTTTTGTAAATAAGAGTAATCCTCCTTTTAATGGGGAAATTTTGACGCTTCATTGTGTTTTGAAGACTTTCTAACCACAGCATCTTTATGCAGATCAACACTGAGTTGAGCAAACATTTCAACTTCTAAGTCAACAGCAGTTGAATCAACAGCAAAGTGATCAAGATTTAATCTTTTATTTCACAGGGGGAGACCACATTGCTATTTTATAAATCCTTTTCATCACAATAGGATTCCCTGAATCAAAGGCTTCCAGGTGTGATTTTTGGCTGGGAACAAGCAGTTGCATTCCCATCAAGCACAAGTAGCCATCAACTCCTTGCTGTTCAAGAGGATTGTTTTCCAGCAAAGGAAGGGTTTCCTTTCCATGGGTTCAAAGACCGATCAGGAATGTGTTGATTAGGATGCTGTGAACAAAACATCCTTCATTCCCAAGGACCTATTTGTAAACTCCTGTCAAGAGAAGGAGTTAACCAAGCACAAATGCTCACAAGGGGCTAAAAGCTGCAGAATTTGGACCAGGAAGAAAAATAAACTCAACCATAAGCACAGCACCAGTTTCCGCAATAGCATAGACAAGTATGACATTTCTTAGCTTTACACACTGGCCCTCACAAAACCAGTAGAGTAAAATGGACGTTCTCCCAAAGACAAGTTTGGTGAGTTTTCTTGTTGATCTTTGTAAGCATATCCCTATATCGCTATGCAATAGTCACTGGCTCTGCTCTTTGGGAGGTTAGATTGCTTTAGATGTGTGCATTAAAGTTCCCTTTGACATTAAAGTCCATTCATTCTATTACATAGATTTCTTTTAAAGTACCTTGGTTTTATTACATCAGAATTAAGGCAGCAATTTCTAATTCTGCAGATCATTTTGTATGACCATGCCAGCAGAAATGACCAATTTTATCCCTCAGGTATATGAGAGCCATAAATCAGAGGCTCTCCAAGTACAAAATGTAGACAGGAAGGCAGTTCCTGTCTCACAAACATGAAGTGAACAAACCTTTAATAGCCAACAATGGTCTGATTTCAAAGGCAAATATCTCATGAGAGATCAAAGGGATTTGCTATACATTCATTGCTTGGGTGCTTTAATATTAACAGACTTCCTTAGCATGAGATTGAAGCCAATGTGGTCATGAGCCTGGAGGCTACCTGGCAGAGCATTCTCTGGATTAAGGCAGAAAGGCAGGAATAAAAAGCATGGGCCAATCCTCCTGTATGTGTGGGGTTAACCCCAGGTCTCCCCAGACATTACCGGTCACTCTATACTTGGCAGAGATATTGAAGCTATTCCTTCCCAGTGTTTTAGGATAGGATGCCCTCTTATCCTTAGGGTATGCTTAGGGTATCCTGAGGTCCTCACCCTGCAGCAGAGCCCTGGGGAGGGGAGGAAGGCTCTGGCATGTCCGCCGGGCAGGAGAGAAGACTAAGGAGCTGCTAGACAAACCTGAGGCTCATGCAATCGGCATATGCTGGTTTGAGAAGTCTGGGTTAAAGAGGAGCTTGTCACAAACAAAGGAAGCCAGGGCCAGCTCTGCAGACCTCATGCCACAAGGAACAGGCACCCTGGGCACTGCTGCACAGGCTTGGAGCACGGAAGCTGCAGAGAGAAAAGAAAGGCTATAGAAGACTTTTGTGCTGTTGAAAGCATCTCCGCAAAGTAAGAAGATAGGAAAGATGCCCAGGAGGCAGATGAAACTGTTGGGTTTGGGGTTTTTGACTTCTGGAGGGGATTATCAAGAGCTGAGGGAGCAAAGTGGGGAAAGAGCAGCTGCTGGGAGGAGGAGGAGGAAGCTACGACCATTTGCTTTGCTGCATGAGGAAGGGCTGGCAGCCTGTTAATGCCTCTGTGGGCAAGTCCACAGGGCTGCAGGGCTACCCTTTCCCAACCTGCACTTCCAGCAGATACCAGGGCAATAAATCTGTCAGTCCCTCGGAGCAGAGATGCCTCCCCTCCGCATTCCTGTGTGAAGGGTTATTACATAAAAGCCTGCGGCACCCTCCCTCTGAAATCAAAGGTGAATTTCCGAGGATTTCTAAGCCAATCCTAGAAGACATCAGGTTATAGGGATGCAAAACCACAGCCAGCTGGTGTCAGGCTGCCCAGCATGGGGTGCCCATGGATCCCTTCACCAGGGACAGAGCCTCAGCCATCCTGGAAAACACCTTTTAAATTGCCCCATACTAGCACGGTTGCTCACTGTTGTAGATAAACATCACCGTTTTGTGAGTGGATAAGACAGTCTTGTGCTAAAGGGCACCCAACCAGTTCCTCAAAACTGTGGCAGTCCCAGTTAGTACTTTCCAATATATCCGAGTGTGTGAATTTCTGACATGAAAACTGGGATTGCCTTAGCAGCTCTTCCACAGGGGTGGTAGACATGAAGCAGGGATGAGGAGATGTGTTCAGCTTTTACCGCTGCCTTTTGCACACATGGCTTCCTTCCCGTGCATCCCCCGTGTGTCTTTAAGCCAGACAAAGAGCAAAGATAAAGAAGAGGTGAAAAGGAAAGCAGAGTAGCTTGCCTCTTATTTATTCCTGAAAAGGAGTTTGCCTTGGCCCTGTTTAATTACCCTCGTTCCCTGAAAGACCCAGAACATTAATTGCACATGTTCACCACATTCCCTTAGGCAAGAAGAAAGCCTACATGATGCCAAATTCCTCTGCCAGGTCAGTAACTCTGCTAAGATTCTCCTTATTATTCCACATCCAAACCCAACATGGAATTTAACCGTGCTGTATATTTGCCCTCCAGCTCTGCCTGCCCAAACCAGATGGCAGTACCTTTATGAGTGAAGCATATCAGCCCGAAATACAGGACCATTATCTTATTATCCTTTGCCATTTCCATAAATCCATAATGACCAAGGTCCAAAACACATTAAAAACCTTTTATCTGATCATTTACAGCAAGTCACCAGCATGGTTATGATTGGGCATTTCTGGTGGTTAATGGGTGTCTTAATGTTCTGATTCATTTTAAAATACAACCAGGAAAGACATAAGATGAGAGCTGAAATATTCAGTCATGTCCACCATCAATACTTTAAGAAATCATATTATAAAACTATAGCTTCTTATAGTTTTCTATGTAGTGTGGCTATGGTTATTATTAATAATATCATTAGAGCTAGTCAAAGTTATCTGCCTTGGCTTTCATTTTGTTTGCCAAACCAGAAAAATAAAAGGCATTTTTAGAAGAGACAGAAATAATGTCAATGTATTCTTTTATCTGGGAGGATGAATAAAAAAAAACAGAAACTGCAAAAAATATACGGAGAGCTCCTCACTGTTCCTGTTAAAATCCTCCTGCCTCTGGTGGGAACGCGGGAGGAAGCAGGAGCAGGACTTGCCTTGTTCCCAGATTTCCAGCACCCAGCAGCTCTAATCCCTCCCCTTCGCTTGCTTCTCCTCCAGCCTTCGATTTCTTGGGTGACAAACCCAGTTAGGAGATTCGAGCCTCTCCGCATGGATCCTCATTCTCCGTCCTTGCCACAGCCGTTCACGTCCCCCGTGGCTGCGTCGACCGAGCTGAGCCCAAACTACATCTGTGAAACGATCCGGGCCAAATGCAACAGTCACAAATCCGAAGTGGCAGCAGGGTTTTTCCAGGTCATTTCACAGATGCCGTTTACACCACGGCCCTGCAAACAGCCGTGTGCTGAGGGAGGCAGCGGGCTGCGGCGCGGCAGGGCGGGAGCAACCCTGGGGAAAGCGGGACATGGAGCCCTTGCACCGGAATACTGGACATGGATGTAGCTGTTTTTTGCAAGCTGCATCATTTATCTCGCTCAACCCTGAAAATGCACCAGGGTGAAAGCATAAGAAATGTCCTGCCCATTTAGGAAGCAAAGCCAGGTGGGAGCAAGTCAGAGCTCCAAATCTTGCATGCTGCCAGCACCCTCATGCCCCCAGCGTCGCTGCAAAAACATCTTCTATGCGCCAATTTCTTCATTTCCACATGCTTTCAAATGCTCTGCAGCATTTCCCTGCTCGATGACAGGGAAATGCAGCCAAGGAAAGCCCTGCCCACCTCTCAGAAAGGGAAGAGCTTCCATTTGGTGCTTCCCTCCCGCGTGCTCCTCGTTCTGCCCTGGACCAACTAATGCAACACTCGTGCTGCACCTCTGGCCTCGCACCTCTGCAGGTTGCCATATGCCAGTAGTCGCACTGCTCCAGATCCAGTGTTTAGCATTTCTTGTTATGTATCCTACAGGCTTCGCTAATGCTTTTTGACAGCCAGGTTAGGATTTATTACTATTTTGAAGCAAATGTGCTCCAAGCAGAACCTTGAAGAAATGAAAGCTGAAAGGCAGATCCGCTGAGGGCACGAAGGCAAGGCGTGGGGGAAAGGATGGACGGGCCAGGCTCACACTGACGCTACAGATTAGAAAAGAAACACTTAGTAAGCATCAGGTCACAGAGATTTCTTTCTTCTAAAGTCCTGGTGCATCTTAGAAAACGGCACAGCTTTTCAAAATAATCTACATTATTTGCACAGCCCCAGCCACCATCATACAAGGGCACTTTAGTAGCAATGGCAGCTATCCCCACTGCAGCTCTATTGGTATAAAAAGCTGTTCTCTGCTCTGAGCAGTGGAGCAGTGTGAACCCAAGGGTGCAAGTGCGAATGGCACAGGAATTTCCCCATGTAAAATGGAGAAGTGACAGCACAGCTTCTGCAGCTACATGCCCATATGGGCTGAGAGAGACACCCATTTATAATGTCAGTGTCAGCTACCAAAATGACTATAGCTTTGTCTAGCACCCCAAGTCTTTCTCCTAGGTGCACCATTAAAGCAAGCTGGGCTCCAGATGCTTCTTTAAATCTTAGTGTATGCATTCCTCCTGTTCTGGGCTAACGTCCTACATAAGCTTTGCAAACATCTTCGCATCCTTGTAGGATATTCTCCTCACAGACATTCTCCCTGTCCTTGCAGAAAATGGGGAAACTCTGAAATGCAATAGCAAAGCCTTGGCAAATCAGAGGGCAATGTGGTAAACAGACACACTAAATCCGTATTTTGTGATCTACCTGCCATCTCTCTAGAGCTGAGTAATGGATGAGCTCATACCCCGAGAGCCCTGGGCAGCGAGTCTCGGAGTTTTCTGCTTGTGATGGTGCCTATTTCATTGCTTCTGATGGCAATCAGGGCTGCTTAATGAGCTGACTAGTGGGTGAGATGAGACTTCACGCTCCCTTCCACTTTGCAATATTCGGACTTTGCATTACCCTGGATTTGTGCCACAGTTGGTGCCCCTTTCACTCTCTTCAGCCAGATAGACCTGTTTTGGAGGGCCTTGTTTGTTTGTTTTGATTTGTTGAGGGTTTTTGGGGGGGCTTATAATTGACAAACAACACCTCTAACCAGACAGCTCTTACTGAGATATTAGGCCAGTTCTATATTTGTGCAATTCTCTTGATCTTTCTCTAAAGCCAGGCTCCTTCCCCTTACTGGTAACGTTCGGTCTTAGAGTGAGAATAACAGCTAAGGGCTGAAGGGAACCGACGCACCAGGATTCAAAGAGTATTTGCATCTAGGGGGGTCCTCTCTAATGCAATTCTTCAAACAAAACTAATGCTGATTAGAAAATGATGTAACATTAATATTATCTCTGAGAAACAGCTAAATTATGCTAGCCTGGGGAACTGAAAGAAAGGTTTAATTAAAATCTGCTTGTGTCAGCCTTGTTCCCTCTGCTCAGAGGCCAGCCCCTCCAAGATAAACCTCGCAGGGAAAGGACAAATCCCGCACAAAACTGGAGACCCCCCAAAAGCCAAAGCCACGGGAGCAGACTGCAAGCATGGGAGAAACAGGGAGTTGCAGGGGGGACAACTGATTTCAGAGGTGCAAACCAGCCCCGTGGAGCTGTGGGAAGGGCTGCTGTCCCCTGCCATGGTGACACGGGGAGCGGGGTGGGCACAGCCCTGGGGAGCCTTGAGGTGCTGCCCGTGCACGAGTGCCTGCGGGGGAGGCTCCCGGGAGCCTCGAACCAGAAGCCAGACACGCTCACAATGATGATATTTGTCATGATACTAAAGTGCTGTTAATTTCGTTTGCTTTGGGGAGCCTCTAGGGTGTTTCAGCTTTTATCAGCATCTGTGGGGACTAGAAACACATTGTGGTTTTAAAGGATAATAAGGGTTTTCTTGCTATCACCAGGACACAAGGAAAATACCCCAAAAGCACAGGGCAGGTTAAAATCATGGCTTTGCTGCAGGTGAAAAGGCTCAGCTTGGCTTGGACTCTGCAGAGGAGAGCTGTGGGTTTGTGTGCGTATCTGTGGGTGCCACAGCTGCCTGGGGACAGCGAGCAAAACCCCAGAATCTCAGGTCACCTATTTTGAAGGCCTGGACTTGGCACCTCTGCTGCAGCCACAAACCATCTTGGATTAGATGGGAGCTGCAAAGACAGGGACACGTGTCCAGCAAAATCCATCCTGGGAAGACGGGAGCAAATGAAGACATCTTACAGTGAGGTGCAAGCATCGAAACTGGTGATGGGCTCAGGGAGAAAACACAAGATCTGCCTCAACAAGGGGGTAGCTGTAGTTTTGTTGTAGCTTCAATGGCCTAAGGACACAGGGAGGTTTGTAGAGAGATGTAATAGTTGATATTAAAATAGCTGCAGTGCGTGGTGAGCTCCCAGACGCACAAACCCTCTCTTGGATCCTGCCCTTACTCCTCTCATTCTCACACAACAGTAGAACCATAGAATCACAGAATGCTTAAGGTTGGAAGGGACCTCTAGAGGTCATCTAGTCCAACCCCCCTGCACACGCAGGGACACCTAGAGCACGTGGCACAGGACTGCGTCCAAGGGGGTTTGGAAGATCTCCAGAGAAGGAGACTCCACAACCTCTCTGGGCAGCCTGTTCCAGTGCTCTGTCACCCTCACTGTCAAGAAATTTTTCCTTAAGTTCATGTGGAACTTTTGGTGTTTCAGTTTGTGGCCATTACCTCTAGTGGCCACCACTGAAAAGAGGTCAGCACCATCGTCCTCACTGCCTCCCTTGAGGTACTTATAGACACTGATTAGATCCCCTCTCAGCCTTCTCTTCTCCAGGCTGAACAGGCCCAGCTCCCTCAGCCTCTCCTCATAGGGCAGATGTTCCAGGCCCCTGATCATCCTTGTGGCCCTGCGCTGGACTCTCTCAGCAGCTCCACATCCCTCTTGTCCTGTGGAGCCCAGAACTGGACACAATACATTGGTGGCAATGAGCCACCCCAGGATCCCATTGGCCTTCTTGGCCACGAGGGCACACTGCTGCCTCATGGTCAACTTGTTGTCCACCATGACACCCAGGTCTTTCTCCGCAGAGCTGCTCTCCAGAAGGTCGGTCCCCAGCCTGTACTGGTGTCTGGGGTTATTCCTCCCCAGGTGCAGGACCTTGCACTTGGCCTTGTTGAATTTCATGAGGTTTTTCACTGCCCAGTTGTCCAGTCTGTCCTGGTCCTTCTGGATGGCAGCGCAGCCCTCTGGGGTATCGGCTACTCCTCCCAGCTTGGTATCATCAGCAAACTTGCAGAGGGAGCACTCTGTGCCTTCATCCAGGTCGTTGATGAACAAATTGAACAGGCCTGGACCGAGGACTGACCCCTGGGGGACCCCACTAGCTACAGGCCTCCAACTAGACTCTGCACCGCTGATCACCACTCTCTGGGCCCTGCCATCCAGCCAGTTCCTAATCCACCTCACTGTCCACTCATCTATCCCACACTTTCGGAGCTTGCCCAGGAGGATGTTGTGAGGGATGGTGTCAAAAGCCTTGGTGAAGTCCAGATAGACGACATCCACTGCTCTCCCCTCATCTATCCAGCTGGTCATTCCATCATAGAAGGCTAAATAAAAGCTAAATAAAAGTCAAACCCAGGAATCAAAGTGCAATCCCCAAAACCTGGTGATTTCCACCTGTGATTATTCTCTTTGCCACAAGAACATGCTAAAAATCATATAAGAAAAAGAACAATTCAGAGGTGAAGGTGAGGTTCAGAAGAGCTCATGGGTTTCTAGGCTTCTGAGCAGGATTGGTTTAACCTGGCAGAGGAGACAAGAAGGAGCCTAAGAACCGTCCAAACATGCCATTGATGGTGGATGATGTCTGCTACTGAATTTGGGGCAACTAAGTCTTGGCAGGGGAAGAGGAAGGAGAATCCAATGTTTCTGCTTTGTTTTTAATGCCTTTTTCTCTCATAAACATGAATCACATTAAGAGGTTTGTTAGCATTGTAATAGTGATATCCACATGTGACATCTGGGGACACAGAAATTCTCTTCTCCTCCCCTTCACCTTCCTCTGCCATAAATCCACCATAATGTATCATCTGGTGAATATACTTGGACATAATATTTGGACATGGGACATTACCCATTTGAACATTCTGAGTTACATGCAAGAAGATCCAATCCTACCACCATTAAACTTCTTTCAGTTGCTGATGGGTCAATAAATATTTTTCATTTATTGCTT
>NW_010583045.1:278285-306916 GCF_000705375.1 Tinamus guttatus | reverse complement strand
GAGTCTGTAAATTATTTCAGATCAGAGTATTTCAAGATATGGGTCTTACTTTTCTGTAAAACAAAGCTACAATTCTTGTGCAGTGAAAACAGACTTGTCTCGAAATTATGAGATTACAACATTTTGAAATTATGTACATGATTACATTTGGTTGAAAGAAGAAAAGATTTATTCCTTTAATTATTCATATGCAAATGTCACAATTAAGAAAAGCTGTAAAGGTGAAGGTTGTGTGTAACAGGAATTGTATGGCAACAATATAGAGAATATTAGATGCTCCTATCAAAGCGATCTATGTATGTGGATCAAATCTGGTATCATAAGAGGTAGCAGAGAAAAAATCAACATAAAGAACTGGAGGTCACCTCAGTATTTGAAATTCAGTAAAGAGAAGCTGAACAGAAACTGAACAGGCAGATACAAGGGAGGGAGATGTGGATCAGAGTCACAGAGTCCCACAGTCAGGTGGGATTTGGGCATGGATAGTACGGATGATTGGAGCAGAGGACAAGCTTGTACCCAACCAAGGAAATCTGAGCCTGAAAAATATCCTGTTGTCGCCTCTTTGAGCCAGATAGTGCCGTTGGGAACGGCCTTGCTCTGGCTGTGGATGGGCCTCTTGCAGTGCTGGTATTGATGCTGATTCAAGTCAGCATTTGCTCCTTGCGATGAAGGCATCAGTTAATGAGCTGAAACCTGCCCAGCAGTGTCACACTGCATTGAATTACTTTTTGTTTGTTCTCCAAAGGGTCAGATCACTCAGCTGAGCCTTCTAGGACTTTGGAAGAAATAAAACTTAGAGCCTTAGTTTTTATTAATTGGTTCTGGAATGTAATTTAGGTCCAAAACTGAAACAAGATCCGCTACTGTTGCTGCTTTTAGAAGCCCAATTTTGGTTACCGTGGGTTTGTTTCCTACAGATGCTGAGGAAGGGCTAACATTCTCAAGCACCTATAAATATCTGAACAAGATTCAGTTTAATTACCAAACATGAATTGAATCTTCTGGCATCCAGCTACTCTTTTTAATACGATGCCAAACAAAAGACACAAATTCTGTGACAGAATGGGTCAGATAAAAAAGAGAGTGCTTTTTACCCAACCCTGCCATTATGATCTTAAATTATGGAGCAAGAAACATGTATTTTATGACGTGTATCTATGCATTATTATTCAGTAGCTTTTACCTACTAAACTATTTGTTGACTCCATTAAATATCTTTGCATAATTTCTTTTCTCAAAGCCAGTGCAGGAGCAGAACTACAGGCAGCTGTGGAAGGGAGTGAATGGATGAAAGACCCATTCGGTCCCCAAACAAGGCATTGTCTTGTTAGTCAAGGCATGTGTCTGCTTTGTGTCAAGGCAGCAAAGCTAGGAATCCTTTCTGCTTTTGTTGTGGTATTGTTCTGCTTAATTAAAGAGTTACAAGAAGGCACTAATTTAAACAGAGCAGCTGGAGAGTTGTGACCACTGGTGCCTGGCAAAGAGGGTGACAGAACAGGACTCCATTTCAAATGTATAGTTGGCACCAAATGAAAGGAACCTGCCATTATTCTTGGAAGAGTTTTACTCTCTGTGTCGAGTTCATACCCAAAGTAAAGTTCCATGTACAATGCTCTGAAGCCTGTAAAGTTCAAACAACAGCACTTTGTGCCTGACGCTGTGGCACTGAAATCAAGGAGAACCCTCTTGGGATGGCCCCACCACTTCAAACACTGAAGTCTGACTGTGCCCAGTTGTTTCATTAAGGGACCTAATAGACCAGATGAGCTGGCTTCTGCCACTGTGCTTCCTTCTGAAATCACCAAGAAGTAAGAACTTCCTTCTTATTCTTACAGCTTAGACTTTTCTAAGCTAGTGGACTTTTCTATGGACTTTTCCAAATAGGTCGCTATTTTCAGAATATTTCACTTCAGAATATTCAGTGTAGTAGGTATT
This sequence comes from Tinamus guttatus, assembly GCF_000705375.1. Next base: position 304,978 of record NW_010583045.1, on the reverse strand, counting down.
AAAACATCTCTATGTGCAATAGTCCTCAATCTAAGGCAATGAGATATGTAAGAAGAGCGGAAGCAAAAAGAAACATCTCAAGCACGTGGTGCCAAAGAGAATGGATTGTGTGCTAAGATAGCAGAGTGTTGCTCTTGACAATTTTAAGAATAAGTAAAAAATCCATCACTCAAGTAGCCCCCCATAAATATCATAAATATTTAGTCAGAGAAAACAAATCTTAGTGCTAAACTATCTCCAAAGAGATGTGGGTGTCTGGTATAGAAAGCAAGATATGCAGAGTGACCAGAATTGAAATAATTTTTGATTGCATAAGATAAAGCTGTTTCTGAATTGACTACATTCATATAATGACTTTTTTTATTCATGAAAAAAAAATCTGGAAGAGAAGCCTGGAGAGAGCTTGAAAGTGGAAACTCAAAAAGAGTCCACAAATATTCATGTTTAATATGGACTTTACCAAATGTCTTTGATGCATCCAAACATACAAGATAATTTATAGATTAGCCTCCAACCTGTGTATTGGCTTTTGGCATTTATTTTGTTTTAGCAAAATTAGTCAAGTAACAAAATATAATCTTCAAAGATTCTCTTCTCAGTACAAAGATGGGGTAGGAAATGACCTGGAGTCATTTACACCATGATCCCTGGGTAAGACCAGAAAATGCAAACAAACTGACTCAGAACACTGTGACTCAGAAGCAAGATTTGGAAAGTGGTAGAACAATGCAGGTGTCAAAAGCAGAGTGCAAAGAATGAACCTGCCCAGGCAACTGTGTTGGTGGGTTGTGAGAGACGGAAAAAGAAAGACTCGCCATGATGAGCAGATCTGCCTGAGGCGGCAGCAGCATTACTCCTTGGACTCCTTTCTCTCAGTCTTCTCACAGGGTTATGTCTCATTAATCTTGCACTTTGGCTGTTCTAGGAGAGGGGCAAAAGGAATTGCTTCTGAATTCCCAAGCAGGCTTTTTCAAAAGCAATATGCACCTGGTAATGGGCTCACCTTCACACACACCCCGTGTCCAAGGTGACTGTAAGCCAGAGTTGCAGGAAGATGCTCTCTGTGGATGCAGAGCCTGCAGAGCACCCACCAGCACCTGTGTCTGCTGTCCCTGTCTGCACACACACGTCCCCTTCATGCTACGTAGGGCTTTAAGACACAGACACAGAGGGAACTGCAATATGGATTCCTTGAGCAATTTAACTCTAGCACAATACATCAAATCACACGTAAGGCTTGGTCTGGATTTGCAGGTGAGTCCCCATGACCCTGGAGGCCTGGAAAGTGATTTCCTGAGGGGCCTACAGCTAATGCAAAAACAACAGAGCGCAGATGAGTGTCAGGGAAAATGCTGGACTCCAAAAGCATGCACAGCCGAGCCTGGCCTTGATGATCCCCCTATGCTCAGCTGCTGTAAGAACAGAGCGCAGTGAGTAGCCACAGCTGAAAGAGGAAAAATAGCTTAGTGGTTGGAGCTAGACCCTCAGGCCTTCTGTGTGAACCTACCATGTGCTGCTCTCTCTGCCTTGGTTGATCCTGCCAGAGCACTATGGTTGAGAGAGAAGTCAAGACTTGCATAGACGCAAGCGCTTGCATGGTCCCAAGAAAAGCCCATGGAAACCACATGTCCCTTTAGGTATCCTGAGCTCAGCCCTCGTTCTTTATTAAGAAGAGATGCAGCAGAAAGCATCAACTCTTCTCTTCTACCTTTGCTGCCAGGGAGTGGGTGGCCACAGCTGTACCAGATGCGAAGCTGCTCAGCTGCCAGGGCTGCATCAGTAAGAATGCACAATATTGTCAGGGTCTGCTTTATCAGCGAGTGCCGCTGAGCCACAAAACAGCACAGCAACGATGTGTCAAGTCATAAATAACTCATCGTGAGGAAAGTGTGTGCTGTCCGGGCATGGAGCCACAACATTCATCCTTAGATACGCATTCAAATCAGCTCCATTAGTATCATATTCTTCTGTAATTACTCCATTGATTCAAACTGCATCCTATCCCCTCCCAAGAGCAGATAATATCCTTTAATTTACTGAGAGGCAGGAGAAAGGAGAATACTAATATAGCATCCACACTGTGTTCAGAGCAAGGCCAAGGAGTGCATGTGAGTGGGCACGAAAGTCTGCAAAAACTCAGCAGCACCAATTCTGCAGGTGTTAAACTCAGTGACAGCAAAAAAACTTAGACCAAGGGCAAATGGGATGCCAGGGATTGCTCACACAGCAACATCTCAGGATGATCATGTCTACACTAAGAGCAGGAAGGGTATGAACTCCTCAGTGAACTGAGGCTGTTCTGCATTGGTGATGAAACCCAAAACCTGTCAAGTTTCATGTGGTCTCCAATTTCCTAGCAGAGGTTTCAAAGTGCTCCTGTTACATTACCTTGTTTTCAGAAGTGCTTCTCTTGAAACTACAAATTCTTTTCCTTAATCCACTTTAAATGAGGCTCTTGTGACTTCCAAGAACTCCCTGAAAGCTTTACTATTTCTACTATTATTGTTGGCACACATGATGTTCACTGCTACCAAGAGCTGCTGGAATGTGTTTCGAGACAGAGTGCGAGAGGGCATGAAGGAAGCTCTTAGGCTGACCCTCATCACTGCTCCGTGCAGATGCTGTCACAGAACAAGAGCTGAAAGCTGCATGACCCATCTGAGAAAATAACCCAGATGGTGGAAGCTGAGAAATGAGAGGGTAAGGTCTAAATGTAAAGCAGAAAACAAAAACAACAACAAAAAAAATCTTATCAATACAGGAAACTGCAGTATTTTGGCCAGATCATACTTATATTCATTATGTGTCAGTCAGGCGGTTTTGTACAAAAGATGAAGGGGAAGATGTCTAGATGGGAATCCTGAAGGCAAGAGAGGGAAAGTGGTGGTCTCTGATCTGTGCAGACTGACAAATCTAGAGGCAGCAAAGCTGTGGAGCAACAGCCAAGCAAAGAAAAACAGCTCTCTGAGATCACACCTCGCTACTTCTGTTAGGAAGATGAATTTTATTTTGTGCATGTGCAGGCCATGATAATGGGAACACTGGCGGAAAGAAACAAGTTGTGGGTTGGCCAAGATGAAAGGCTCTAGGCTGCATAGTGCCATTACCTCCGTATTTATGTGGGAGTGAAAAGCAAAGAAAAAATGTAATGAGAAAGTCTGGTTTCATTTAGGTGTTGTTTATACTCAGAATCAAGAACTTCAAGCCCACACACACTCTACTAAGGCAGCTGCCAGCTAAAGAATAAAGATTAAGGGGAAGAGACGAAGGAAAACATTACAGTAGCATGTGCTACTAACAGAGATTTTGGTGGTAAAGCACAAGGAAGTTGATTCTAAAAAACTGAATCCTGTCAAAGGATTCTGTGAATCTTCTTGGAGAGTTTTGGCCAAGCCACCAAGGCCATAATCTGCCATCTAAATTTGCCAAAGTATTAACACTTACATGCCATTTAAATTAATGACAACATTTTTGAGGTCCTGAGCTTCTGCAAATACTGCAAACGGAAATTTTTTAGCTCTCTGGCAACCAGAGTTGAGTGGCCAATTTGAGCACTTTGAAGGTACTGTTTTTATCCTCTGGATTTAATTTGCTTTCATTTGCACCAGAGTCAGTCTGGAGAAAATAAAGGTAGAGTTTGCTTGGTATCCTGGAGAGAAGATTGTCTGCATGCCACTTCCATGGTCTCATTGATAAAATGACTGTAATACTCTTCTGAGGAGTGGAGGGAAATAGATTTGCAAAAGCAGTCAAAGGAAGCATTTTAGTATCGATTAGTCACTATTCACCAAGTAATGCTATCCATTTCTTTCTATTTTTTGGTTGTTAACTAGTCATCAACCACTCCCAAAGTGTTTGAAAGTGCAGACACACACTCGTGGCCCATGGGATGATCCAGCATCCAGAGGAGACTGGAATACAACCACTCCTGGTCATTTTCTCTAGAGAGCATCAGCAGTGCTATGAATCTGGCCCTGTGAACTCATGAGGATTGTGTCCATAGAGGGGCTACTACTACAAAACTATGACTACAGATGGGTTCAACTGTGAGAGGTCACATTATTTTCAGCGGGCTGCTCGCAGTCTCCATGTATTTATGGTGTTCAGCCTGTGGGGTGTAACAGCATGAGCTATACACAGGATGCAGGGCTTCACCTGGACACCTATGGTGCATATCCTGCTTTTCTGCTGTCCTCTTCTCTTGCAATCATATATCTCTATGCAATGAGCACTTTCCCCTGCGATAAATGTGCAACAGGTTGTGATCAGATTCTGTCTTATGATGGAGCTCTACGGGTATAAACAACTGCTCAAAGTGACAAGCAGGGAAGAATCAACCTCTTGAATCCTTGAATTCTGCAGATAAAAAGTAGAGCTACAAACTGGTCGGAGAAAGAGCCATGGAACAAAATGTAAACGATAATAAAAACACAAATTTATCTTCTGTGCAGGGAGGGACGTTCATGACATTTCCTTCCATTTTCCAACACAGCTGCAGCTGTATCTTTGGATTTGGGGGTCTGCCCTCCCTCGTCATTATTTTGTCAACCGAATCAGTGCTGATGCTGGTGAAGCCCATGTGAGTCAGTACTCACAGCATTTCTACTGACTTCCAAAGGCCTGAAATAAGTCTCATTTAAACTAATCCATTCTCTGGGTTCTCTAGCCAGGTTTTGATAACCAGGGTATCAAAAAGAAGCAAAGAAAAAATATAGACTTATACATCCAAAGTCTGAAAGTAGTCATGAGGTCCTCTGATAAGGTCTCCATACCCTATGAATACGATTGAAGTTTACAGGAAATTATGGGTGATTTCTGAACATATGCTGAGCATTTCTGAACATATTCAGAGCATTTGACTTAGTAAGGCTCCCCAACTTGTTTCATGAGATGTCTGTTTCAAGCTGTCTCATTGAAGGTCTCAGCTCCTGTGCTTCTGGAGCTCCATACCGCTTGCATGATGGAAATGATTCCCATGCTGCATTGGAAAATGTTTGGATTTCTTTTGTTTCAAAAAAAAACCAAGCTCAACTCTGAAGGTCAATGGAGTTCAAGTCAGGTGAATGACATCACTAGCTAGAAAGGATCACTAAGATGTTTTTTTAGCATGAAGCATTTATTGGAGTCATAGCATAGTTGTTGTTTCAGAACATTAAGACCTCCTCCTGAGCTTCCATCCCAGGAGTTTGATAGTGGATAAAATGGAATTTGGAAATAAAACAAGTCTTTTTTTTTTTTAATGGGGGTGGACACATTAAGCAAGTAAGTTCCAGTGCATCGTTCTGGCAGTTTTGATTTATGGACTTGTAAAAGCTGCTAAAGATGCTCCAAGTAGCACAGAAAACACAAAAACATTAATTAATTATATGTCAGAATCAAGACAAAGATGCTAGATGTATGAAACTGCATTGACATTTAATCATGCTTTATTACCTATCCAATCTCTAAATATTAAAATGATGGTCAGTTATTTACAAGCACATTGCCGCCACAAAATAATTTGTGACTAAATAAATCTACCTCAGTCTCTTTGGTAATTATATTCTAATCTAATTTCTGTTGGGATCATGTTTATATCAAATTTAAGGTTGGCTCCATCTGGAGCAGATGCAGTCTTCTTGTAAAAGTAATAATTGATCAAATTCGGGATTTGGTTTCATGCATGCAAGTCCTTTGTATTCCGAAGTGTGTCAGTACATGTCCCAGTGGGGAGGGTCAGCTGGAAAAACTTGTTAATTAGTATATTATGTGCACAAATTAGAATTTTGCTCTGCTATTAGTTAAAAAATGGACTGATCCTCTGCTTGAGAAGGATTATGCCTGACAGGTAGACAGCAGGTCTCCTGGCGATGGAAGTTTTTAGAATATTTGTATCTAGCCCTTTTGCTGATGCCATTTTGAAAATAAGAGAGAAAAAAATCTATGCCTCATTCTGAACCTGTCTGCTCATGTGTACAGGCAACAAACACGCATGCACCAAGACCCCTCCATCACAGAATAGAAATTCTGGTTAGGGGAAACCTCTTGAGACCTCTGTCCACCTGTCTGCTCAGCCTGCTGTTGCCCACATGATGTGATGGTCATACCATGGCTTTGTCTAGCCAAACCTTGAAACTCTCCAAGCCCAACACCTCCATCTCTTCTAGGCAACCTGCTCCAGCTGCTGTACTTCCCTCTGGGCAGAAAGGCTTTTCTAAACACCCAACACGGTTATTTCCTTTGGCACTACTGAGAAGAGCTTGGCTCCATGTGCTCCGTAAATGCCCTCCTAGCAGTTTCAGCTGCTGCTCTTAGCCCCTGCGCTGGAATGAAGAAGCCCAGCCTCTCTTCACAGGACATCACAAGTGAAACGGCAGGAACGCATCTTGAGGGAGACCTTGACACCATCGACTTTGGCTCCTTGAAATAAATATACTTAGGACTAAACATCCTTAGTCCATCCCTGGAAAATGGTCAGCCAACTGTTTTCAAAATCTCCTGCACAAGACATTGTAGCTTCATAGCTACACTTCTCACTTACACTGAAAATAAAATTGCTCTGTCAGGCAGCTCCAGTTGTTGCTCATATTCTACATGGTGGCTGTGGTGTCTGGCAACAGGACTGGAATATTGGTGCACAGAGCCCCTACTTCTGGCAAGAGCATCATAATCCAGCTGGGAACCCAATAGGTCACCTGATTCCATAAATCCTCTTAATTTTAGCAGTTGTATCCATTTCTTTTGCTAACACTTCTTCTGCAAGAAGGACAGACATCTTTGCCAAACACAATATTACCTGACCATGGAGGAGAAGTGAGGAGAGGCAGTCTGTACAAACGCGACTTGGCAGCGAAATTGCTACAGGAACAGACTATTAAAATAAAAGCTATGGTATAAAAAAGTTGAGACATGCATGTGTCTTCTGTTCCTCAGTGTTTAAAAGCATGTGATCTCCAGTTACCTAATCAAGAGAAAATGAGAACAGTGCTATTTGCCTATTACTATTCATTATTTGAATAGCACCAAGAGCAAAATATCAACTTTGTGATTTCTTATTCAGGCAAGAAGAAACTGAATTCACTGCGGCTGTAGTCAAAAGTTTATTATTGACTTCAAGCATACAAAAGCTAAAATTAAAATGAAAGAAAAAAAAGTGTCCCACAGTCAATAGTGCTGCAGCCTCTAGATACCTGGCTCAAGTACTGCAGAGTACACTCCAGTCAGTGGTGAAAAAATGCTGGTTCACTTCAGGGGATTTTGGATGAGATCCAAAATAAATCAGATCCAAAACTATGGGGATCACAAAAGATAGGAAGAAGTTTGTGAAAGAAAAATACAGTAAAAGTGCCCAGTACTATTACAAAGACCCTCAAAGGTTTCCGATAATATTGCAGAAAAGCAATAGCTGTCATATTTTATTATTTAAGTAAGAATAGCCATTAGTCCTGTCTTGACTACATTTCAAATGAGAATATGAGATAAATGGTCCTATGGCTTTTTTCCCTCTTTTTTGTTCTTTAATAAAGCGAGTCACTTACCTCGTTGCACAACAACTTCTAGAGCACTCACCTTTGGCACGTTGATGATGGATGGTCTGGGGATGTGAGTACAGATTGCAATAATATCATGGCTCAGGTGGCTCAGCTCGCTGGCAGAAAACATTAAAGACTCTGTAGCAGGAGATGCTGACTGAATATCAGTGTCATTGCTAGAACTGCTGTCTGCAGGGCTGTGTTTTTCAGAGCCTCTACTGGCTTTGAACATCTCCTCGCTGGCCTTCTCTCCCGGGCGGTTGATGATGCTGGCTGCTTTTGCAGGTGGCTGCAGGTGCACTGCTGAGCTCGCCTCAGTTTTTTGCTCCTCCATTGCTACAGGGTTTGTGTTGGGCTGCTCAAAAGGAGTGTTTTCATGTGCGTTTCCAAAGCAGGTGAGCAGGGCTGAACAAGGGAAAGGATGCATCTTGGATGACAGGTTATCGGATCCGCTTAGCCTGCTTTCCACATCAGCATAATCAACAGGCTGCACTCACATCCAGAGGAGAGCCGAAAATGAAAGCCCAAGCACTGTGTCATTCCAGCCCTTGTAGAGAGAGCATCTTCCTGATGTCGAGAGCACTCAGGAGTGGGGTACTCCACATTCCCCTCCGTCCTGCGCAGAGCTCAGCCCGTTACCTCCGCGTCCGCCCGCTCCTATTGTCTGCAAGTCAAAGAAGTGCAGACACAATGAAAATGTTTGCAGCAGTTGCATGCTCTTCTTCAGAGCTGTCAGCAGTTAAACAAAGCCCTCACAATACCCCCATAACCACAGCAGGCTATGGTTACAGAAGCACACGCTATAGCATTAGGCAGCCCTAAGTCAGTAGTGCTGTGGCCTCAAGTTACCTGGCAAAAGAGGCAAAAAGATAATGTAGCCTGAGCTCACCAGCCATAATAGCATCAACATGTGTATCAGTGACATCATAACAATAGTATGGCTGGCTCCGATTACGCAGCTCACATATTTATTAGCTGTAAAACCAAAAATCATTTCCCTCTCATTGACTTAGATCTAAAATGTACTTTCAAGCTCTGGCTGGGTTGTTCCTTATCAAGAAGGAAATTGAGTGGCAGCTTTTGCCAGGGAGGAGAAGATGCTCAGAAACATCTTCCTCAACCCACTCCTTCAGTCTAGGCAGGAGGGAGCCCAGCCCTGCAGGTCCTTCTCCTCAGCACAGCAATGGATGATGCCGCCTCTGATGCATCCCCTGTTCCAAGTCCACTCTGAAAGCCCCAACTGCTCTTCCTGGCTTTCCACTCTCCAGGGAAAATTAGGGAAATGTTAAACTAAAATTCAGCTGCCGGTGTAAGGGGAAATGTTTCCTTTATTTCAGTGTGCAGAGGCTTGATGTTGGCTGCTAAAACAAAAATATGTGGGAAGGAAGGAAGGAGAGAGAGTTTGTGGTTAGCGCATCTGCCTCCAGAAAATCTAAGTTCTTTTCTTTGTGTTGCCACAGACTTCCTGTGTGATAGTGGAGATGTTATTTGATCTCTATCTCCATCTGTAAAAAAAAAAATGCTTTAAAATGCTTCTTTTTTTCCACCCACGGTACATATCCTGTCTCTTTACAATAGGTTATAAACTCTTGAGGGCAGGAGCTTGCCTTTATTTATTTTTAAACTTGCTAGTATAAATGATTTCCAAATTCACATGTGGCATCTACCTGTTATTAGGATCTAAATAAAAAATCATGAGTTTCAGTTTTTCTCAAGCCTGTATTTTTTCATTTACTCTTCTTGCCTGATGTGTTGTTAGCTGTTTTGCTTGTCAGACACTTCATGCAACTGTGCCTTTGATTTCACTGTAAGGCTTGACATTGAGAAAAATATGATATATTAACTCGCATTTCCAGTGGCACATCAGGAACTGATCTACAGCAGGTTGAGTATTAAATTCCCACATGCTCCAAACATGGGTTATTATGTCAGTTGTTAGTACCTGAAGTTCCCAGAGCAGCAAAACAATCTCCGGTCCCTCGTCGAGCAGGCTGTCTTTACTCATTAACCTGGTCTGCTTTCCTTGGTCCCTCATCACACCGCATTAGTTCCAGCTTTTGGAATTAGGGAGCTGACTGCTCCTGAAGAGCTGGCACTCAGATGCTAACAGAACTCCCAGAACCAGACACCTACACTCAACGGGTGCGAGAGAAATGGGTAGAAAGGTGAATTTTGGTATCACGCCCTCTTAGGTGGTATCGCTCCCTCTGCACCCTTTCCAACAAATCTTTGGATATGTCAGCTTGCCTAAATGCCCAGTGCTCAGTTATGAAAAGGTTCAAAAAAGGTTCAAATACTTGGGGACCCCAAAAGACCAAGTCCTGAAAGCCAACAAGTATTAGGGGAGGATAAGCAGAAAAGCAAATTTAGAGAGGGAAAATAAATGCCTGCAAATCAGGAATTCTCTAAGAATTCTCACTGTCTGACAGGCAAAGTACTACAGACAAGGAAGAGACAATTTTGGTTGTGGGGTCATCTAGCTCTACTCGTGAGGTGAAAGAGACAGCATTAGCGCAATATTGCCTTTTGGCAAGCATTGGGCAACAAAAGACTGGCAAGGCCCTTATGAATCAGCTTTTGCACCCACTAGGATGCAAATGGATCTACCTGGAAGTGGATCTATTGCAGGTGGGTCCATTTTGTGCCCATCTGGATCCCTCACTCTTCTGCACCGAACTGTACGTACCTCAGCACAGGACTCTGGTTTGGGCAGCAGGTTGATAATAGCTTGATATTTTTTCCTCAACTTTTAAGTCATTTCAGTCCTTTCCTAGATACGACCTTGGATTTTTCTGTCATCTGTTAAGGTCTGTTCCTGTCAAGGTAGATAACAGTATTTATCTATCTCAGAGAAATAAAACATTAAACATTGTGAGTTGTTTAAATATCGCAGGACTGGAAGCCTGATTAAGATCAATCTCTCATATCAAGAAGCTAAGGAAGTACTCGGGAGTCTGGGTATTTATCAGAGTTTTACAGGCATGATACTGGCCCTCTGTCAAAGAGAAAACAAACTCAAAGTTCATCATGTAGCACAGATGCATGTCCGTGCGAAGTAGGCTTGTTTTAACAATAATACATCTGCCTGTATTATCATTAAATAGTGAGGGCATTAATTGTAGACTGTGCAGATGCTTTTTCAGTCAACAAAAAGGACTAAATTCTCAGTTGTTGTTATTATAGGAAGAGTCATCAGCACAAGGTTAATTAACCTCTGTGTCTCATTCGCAATTTTAAAAGAACATGAGAAATTGCCATGAATGGAGAACTTACAAAAAAACCTGCAGGTGACTCTGATATGTGTCAGCCATGAGCCACAGCGATGAGACCTTGGCTCGATCTCCTCACAGTTCAGGGCTGTTTGGTTTTGGCTTGGGCCTATAGATCCAGCTAACCTTAAAGATATGATAAAAGTTTATTTCTTTCAAGCAGATCTTCTTGCACCAATCAACCAACCATGCTAACCCCACTATTATGTGACCTGAGATAGTATTAGGATAAGTGACAAGACTGTCTTTATTCCTCATGAATTTGCTCATAAATTACTGATGAGCTAAAATGAGGCTTAATGTCTCAGCACGCTGGACATTCTGAGTAAATGGAAAAGGTGAATTTCAGCCAACTCTTGACTTGTCTTCAGTATCGTTTCTTCAAATTTTCCTTCACGTGGTTCATATTGTACTCTCTTCCAAGCAGGAGACATTGGGTCAGATTTAGCTCAGGCATCCCTTGCCTGCAGCAAGGACTAGGTCTAGCTGGCTCTGTTACTTCGGAGGAGGCAGATTAAAAGGATGTTGTCCCGCTTGCCTGTTTATGTGTTACCCCTTCCCCCACTGTTGCATCCTTCCAGCAGAGGTTCATTGCTGATTCTTCAAACATCTCAAATAGTTAGATGACTTTTAGTTGGATATTGTCCCCATGGTTCCTGAACACCAAGGGCTTACAAAATAATGATGCCCATCTTCAGTTCCTGTAAAAATACCCTGTTGTATTCATTGAAAAAGTACTTTTGCATACTGAGTTGCACTGCTACTTAAAGGTACAAAACAACACCAAACTGTGTATCATTCAGTTCTTGTGCATACAACACACATACATCCTAGTAAATAATATATGTTCTTTGGGAAAAGACAAGTGGGAAATGAAGAAACTGTACCTGGATCATGAAACTCAGTGAGAAGCAACTTATCACTGCTAAAATGGAGTTTAATGGAAGAGTTCAGAGAAAAGCCTTGTGGACAGCTGAGGAATGAGCTTACTAAGGAAGGTTTAGAGAGCTTATCTGGATAAGCAATAAGATATGATGCTCTGTATTTATCTGAAAAGCATAAGGACTGAGGTTAAAAAAAAAAAAAGACAAAGAAGCTGACGACGGTGGTTATCTCTGAGAACTTCATTTTCTTTCATCTTCTGTGGTACTTAGTACTAGTTATCATTAAGGATAGCTTAGAGATACCATTTGTCTTATCCAGGTGTTTGTCTTATCCTGTGTTTCTAGAATTTACTTAACAGTGAGCTAGCTGAAAAAAAAAATGCACAGGAAACTTTCTGAGTCTGTCACTCTGTCTTCCTGAAAAGGTCTGTCATTTTGAGGGTCTATAAAAATACTCATCCTGTTAAAAGAAATGGATTCATGATGGCCACAGAGTAGCTGGGGAAAAAAGCTGTTAAGAAGTAAATCCAGCTGGTGATATTACGGAAGGCTGGAAATGAAGCGCTAAATTCAAGTCCTTTTCAACAAATCCTGCAGTCCTAATGTAGCATTTTTGAACAAAAACCCAGGATGGTTCCCAAGCAGCTTGATGGAAGCATGCAAACATTCATAATAACAAGAAAGTCTGTGATCAGATTTCCCATTTTCAGCCATGCAAATAATATGCACAGCAATCCAAATCGAAGTATTGGGCCTGGGAGCCAGACGTTCTTGTAAACGAAGTCTTGATTCTGCTGCTGAAATGGAGACAACAGAGACGATGCTGTTTACTTAGCTATCTAACAGCTAGACAGTTTGCATCCACCAGTGAACGCTTGGATTTGAAGGCTGCTTAATATATTCATTTTTTATCGTAAGTACTCATAGTTTCTGAGTTGGATTTAGGAGCTTTGTTCTTATAGTGATCTATGTAAATCCAGTTAGCTTACCAGCAACTGAAATAAAAATTCTATTTGAGCACAAGCTGTCCTTGAGACAAGAGGAGAATCTCTTCTGTCAGTCATTTAAAGGATTCATGATTAAAAACTGTATTATTGTTTTAAAATATCTTCTCATGCACCACTGACTGACTCTTGAAGTACTGGAGCTTAAAGAACATTTTAGTGTAATCGACATTTTGTAACTGATAAGGTTCATTTACTTTCTGTGCTTTCTCCAACAACACAACCAGCCTTCTCCACTTTAGGTGTTTATAGCAAATTTCTATTTTTTATTACCGCATTACAACGAAAGGCTTCCTTAGCTTCAATGATTTTATTTTACGAAAAGATTTCTTTTGAATTTACAAATAAATACAGTGGAGTCAGTGCAGCCCTTTTTCAAACAACATAGGCCTCACTCTTGGCTAGTTTTTAACAATTGCCCCAAAACGCAGGTGCCTTTGAGGAATAAAAGAAAGAGGAATATCTTGTTTGCAAGTCCTCCGTGTGAGAAGAGCCCCCACGTGCACCAGGCACGGACTTCTGGATCCCCATGGCCTGATGCAGCGTCTTCTCAGTTCATGACAGGTTTTGTGTTGACTCTCGGCGAGGTTTGGCTCAGGATCCACAGGCACAAACAGCCCTGCTGGAACTGCCCGTGTCAGAGCACGGCAGATGGCCCTGGACTGGCCTCTGGTCCCCCAGCAGGGTGCAGGGATGGTGCCGCTGGCGTAGGGATGCGGCCAGGAGCCCTTCTGGAAACGCGCAAGCTGAAGGCCGCTTTCCCAATGGGGAATCTCCTCCGGCAGCTCCGATGTCTCTGGCTTCTGCGCAGCCAGCACGTGGAAGGGCCGTCTCCTCCTCCCCGTAGCTGGTCTGCAGCTGTGCGAGCGCTCCCCGCAGCCACGGGCAGGCTCTACCTCCGTGTAAACAGCAATGCCGACCCAGCCGAGTCCAGGGGAAACATCCTCTGGATGCCCCTTTCCTGCTCCGCTGCCCGCGCCAGAGCTCCTCCCGCTGCACGGCGCAGATGGCTAATTAGGATCATGGAGAGAGGAAATCTGCTCCGTGGCCTTCTCTGCTGGGAACGGGCTCTTCGTTAGGCAGACGAATCCACCTCTGCGTAACTCGTTTTGCCTTCCCCTTTGACAGCATGGAAGTACCACCGCATGGAAAGAGCCCACACGTGCTGCCCGCCCTGGGAGGCAGCCAGAGGAGTGCAGCCCACACGGACACTGCACAGTGCCCTGCAGGGACAGCGAGTCCGGGCACAGATGGTGCGGAGAAATGGGACACGCGAGAGGAGGGAGCGATGCCTGGCAGCATCTCGTCCATCTCGTCTTTGAGAGCACGGAGGGGGGTACCATGGCACCAGCAGTTCTCTCTGGATTCCCCTTCAAGGTGGCACCTCTCTGCCTCTCTTCTGCTTTCCTCTTTCTCCTCGATTCCTGATGTCCCTCAGAGCCTCACCTCTGGCCGGAGAGGTTTGCTTCCTCTCTGAAAAGCTCCAGCTTGGGAATTCTTCTCAGATTCAACCTCACTCCTAAGATTTTTCATCTTGCTGAACTTTTCCCACCCCACACCTTTTTTTTTTTTTTTTTTTGAATCCTACTTATGCTGCCATATTGCCCCTAAAAATACCGTTAGTAGTGTTTAACTTCAAGGCGCTATCACCGTTTCTGACCTTATAATTGCCTTTTAATGTTTAACTATGCTAATCAGAGTGTGACAACTGCCTGCCAGTATATATTGGCCCAACTGCTTTGGCTCTAACTTTCCCAAGCCCACCCAGTTTAAGTAGCTAATAGAAGGCTCTGCATCTTAAAGCCATGAGGAGCCACACCAGTTACGCTGTCTGGCACACAGCATGCGAAAATTCACTCTGAAATTCCTGAAATAGGAAGAAAGACTTCCCTCAGTTAGGCTTGAAAAGACATCACCATATAGGATTTAAACCATATATTGTTCTTCATATTTTGTATGACCATTGAGCAAAATCTAATCTTCACTTAACAGAGTAGTGATCTGTAAATAACAAAAGTAGAGCTCAATTTTAAAGCACATTGTAGTGAGGTATTTGAAAAATACATAACTGTATTTTGTTTAATATTTTCCATGGAAACTTAGGGTTTTTTAATAGAAACACTACAAAAAAATGCTAACAATGAATTTATATGAAGAATATGCTTCATCTCTCTGTATAATGAAGTCATCTTTCTGCCTGTAAATATTATCAAAAGCTATTATCATCTCATAAAACAATTACTTTGGTGAATAATCTGTCTTTTTTTTTTTTTTAAAAAAAAAAAGGTGAGTAGATTTGGGGATGGTGTATTTTCTAGAAGCTCTAAACAAAAGCTGTACTTGTGATGGTCTTGACCACGGCTGGACGATTAATCTAAACAGAATCTGCAATCATTTCTGTATTTTGATTTCATTTTGGCTACGTCTGTGTCTCACTTTGTGTTGTTTTACATCATTCTTGCCTGAAGCAAACACAGGGGCTGGGTTTTACTCCTGCTGCTGTGCTCCGGCCCTCCACACGTTTGGCCGACCTAGGTCCTTGCTTGACCCTCACAGGCAACAGCCCAGAGGCATCACGGTGACACCTGTAAGAACTAATAGCCCAGAGCTTTACATGGTGGTAACAGCAAGCAGGCTACATAAGTTTTCAGCTTTTACAGGCATTCAGCAACGTTCCCAAGCATGGATGGCTCCCTGTCATGACACATTGGGTCCTCACGTAGCTCAGCTCACTGCCAGACTCAGCTATTAACCTCGGAACCACTTCCACATTTTCGGTCTTACTCGTTTGATTGAGTTCCAGTATTCAGACTTTCTTTCTTTTCCTTCTGAGCCAAACAAGGGGCACGCACACACACACACACACACACACACACAGAGCTTGCAGGTGCAGCTTTGCACCACTCAGCTTGCGAGGGTCAGGGGTGCTACGTGCAGCTGGCTGCCTGATTAAACAGGCAGCAATTCCCACGTCAGGGCCCAAAAGGCATCCAGCAGCTGTCTTGGTCTCACGAGCTGCTCTGATTTCTATGTAAATGGTTTTATGTAGCTGTTTTCCCCTCACACTCACCCTTCAACTGCACAGCGACGTAATCAGGCCAGGACAAAGCCTGGTGTGGGTGTGCTTTACCTTCAAGAACAAATATTTGGCATGAACAAAAGTCCCTGGCACACCCATGGGGCTCCAGACTTGGAAAATCTGTCCATTTATTTATGAGCAGAGACTGTTATGAAGGAACCTTCTAGCAAATAAAAAGGATGCCAAACTTAACTGGCTCGAAAGCTGCCCTGCAGTAGGTCCTGTCACCTGCCTGCTCCTCTCCTCCCATGATACTAGTTAATTTAGGACAGCTACCCACTTCACAGCTGCATTTCAGTATCAGTGCTAAGGATCTAGGTTGTGGAGCAGTATTATCCGTGCTTCCCAGCGGACACGGATCCCCGAGCCAGCGCTAACAACGCGCTCGCTTCCGAGGAGCTCTGGGCTCGCTTCGGCTCTCAGCCCAATAGTCCTGGCTAGAAACTGCTTCACCTCTTTACAGTAGCCTGGAGGGGAGGTGACATGGCAGCCCCCGTCCTTTTGGCAGATTCCTGCTTTATGGCTCACTTACCAGCAACAGTAACTAGTGTTTCCCCACTTCCTTCTTTGCCACTAGCTCCATTGTGGGCAGACAAAAGGCTCTATCCTGGCATGTGACGCTGGGAGACAGAAGGCACCTCTTTTGAAGAGTCCATGAAATGGTGGTCTCAGCAGTAGGCAAAAAATAGCTTTTTGGGCTGACGAGTTTCTTGGCATCAGCAAGTGTGGAGTCTCACAGAGCGAGAGCTCCCAGGCACTGCAGACTGTGGGCAGCTATTTCTGCATTAGTTAATTGGGAACGGGAGTCCACCTGGTATACAAAACGTTTCCACTCCATTATTTTGTCCAGAGTGAATATTTTCTTTCCCCTTGAGTCTTTTCTATGCAATTCATTTTGCAGAGAAACCCTCCTGTAAGCTCTGGGAGGATGTAAACGGCTTGTGCTCTGCAGGGTCCTTCTGCTCATGACAGCTACAGGCCTGTCCTTCTGTGCACCCCTGGCTCCAAGGCCTCTGCACATGACAACGTGGCTGGGTGAACAGGACAGCTCTTTGCAGAGCAGTGACTAAAACCCAGCACCTTAAACCGTAGATTTTAAAATATTGGGCCATAAATTCTACTGTTTCTTTCTAACGAGCAAGACAGAATCCACCCAAAGCAGTGTGGCCCCGGCTGGCCAGGGCAGCAGGCACTCTGCTGAGCAGGGAATGTGGAGGCAAATTTCATCAGGTTGATGGCTGAACTGGTAACTGAGGCTTCTCTGTAGTTGTAGTCCTCCCTTTTCCTTGCTTTTCTTGAGAGTGCCCAGAATTTGAAGTTGTGTTACATGGACTCCCTTAGTCCTTCTTTCTGTGAGGGAAAAAGTGCATTTCTAGTTTCCTGTCAGTTCAATAGACAAGCTAAAGAATTACTTACACATACTTTCCTAACAGTTTCAGTATGTTTAAGGACCAGGTTAGCTAGATTTGAAAAGATTTAAGACCAAAGGAGATCACAGTCTAAACAGGAGAAAAATGTTAAGATTTCACATACAGAGATACAAGTGAAGCCACGAAAGAAATGAGTTGCTGTTGAAGTCAGAATTATACAAATAGAGCCTCAAGGATCTGGATTTTCTGATGACCCAACATAATGTCACCTTTCACGTCCAGGAACTTCCTCTCCAGTCTGTAAAATCAGACTGTTGTGTCTAAGAACACAACATTTACATTCCTTCCTTCACGCAAGGACTGCTCTGGTGGACAGATGGATTTAGCCCTCTGATCAGTTAAGGATAAGCCAACTAGTTTGTAACAAAATTATAGTCCGCTACAGTAAAAAACTGTTAGATTCTTTAACTGTTTATCAAAGACTTCAAACACTTCTAACAGATTTTTATACAGTTCTACATTCCCTTGTTTAAAGCAGAAGCACTCAAAAAACTTAAAAATATATCTACACAGAGTTATTTACCCATGTTAGTGGCAGGAAATACTGAACACATCAAGAAACCAAATAAAGCACATTCCATGCAGTTAGCTCAACACATGTATCTGGAATGTGAAATTCTCAAGGCCGAGGCATTGATCCAATGGTGGCAGATGAGACATGGGACAGTCAGGATACACAGACCATTCCAGGCAGCCAGGAGTCAGACAAGGTATCTTAGAGGATCCCAAACATCACTGGACATGCGTGCTCAGAGAAGTGACTCAAACTCAGATTTTCCAGACTACACAAGGCTGTCAAGGTTCATACTTGAACTTTTAGGTATTTATTGATTTGTAGGATATTGTCAGTATGTTCATTACTAGCAGGGCCACAAACACTTCGGATCAGGCTTTGCCTATATGCCTATCAAAAAAAAAAAGAATATGAAGAATATGAAAATGATTTCTCAAACTAGAACAGGTGATTTGAGAGGTCAAATTCTCCTGAAACACTTAGAAAACTTTGCAGAGTTAAATGAGGTAGGGAAGCCCTTGGATTTCTACAGGAACTGGCAAAATGCAATTTATCAGAACAGGAAGTATGTTTAATAGAAGAGGTGAGAAGAATTTAACCTGCTATTTATGATAGCTTCTAAAATGCACTAGACAGAGTATTTGTGACAAGCTGCTGTAATAACCACCTAAGGGAAATGCAAGCTAGTTTAGGAATTATTCCCAGTTATGATCCAGATTACGGAATAATTCCCACAGAAATAGATCAGACAAGGCACTCAGGAACAGCAAAGAGCAACCTGACAACCCAGAATTAGCAGGAAGAATTCACTAAATTGGGCAGGTCCCCCCTTTCCTCAAACTGGCCTGTGCTTAAGCAGTGTCATACCAACATTGTAAACTTCTATTTTAATTAGAGGGTAGCATTTATTTGCATCATACCAACCCTCTACCCATTATACAATAATAGTGGCTAAGTGAAACAGTTTAATTCTTACCTTTGTGCACTACAAGCAGATTTTTTAAAACATGTTCTTAAGTTGTTTTTTACCTAGCATTCTGCTTTCATCAGTGACATGCAAAGGATGGGGTTATCTGCAGGAATCCTGCCTCCTTTGCTTCACTGTTCCAATGAAAGATGAGTGACTTTCAGGAAAGCTAGAATGAATTTGTGGCCAAGGAGCTGCCTATGGAAGCTGCAGCTGGTGTCAAATACCTCTGTATGAGATTATAATCTGATGTGCTTTCCAGCTGCAGCTGATCAGGCCTTAGAGCTAATGCTCAGCTGAATTTCTGCTTGTCAGTGCTCTCCCCACCCTGCCCTGCCAAGGATTAACTCCCAGTCTGCTCACAGCACTGCACATCCTTCCTAGCCCTGGTAACTTTACATAAACTCACCTAAAACCAACAAATAACCTTCCCCAAAAACGATTTTTTGTTAAATTTAACTTTTCCGACAGAGCAGCACTTAGATGCTTTCTCAGAAGACACCATCTATATCAGCAATCACCAGCAGACTGGGAACGCATCACTGGAAAGCAGCTCCCAGACATAATCTCAGCACAGCTCAGGTGCAGCTTGTGCAGCATGGCCAGAGAGATTAAAAACCTTCTTCCATCAATACATATTGTGTCTGTAAATTACCAACTCCTGCAGTGTCAGGCACGCTTAAAATCAATGCGGAACCTAATCTCCACTCCGGTTGTGTATTGATTTAACTACATCGACTCAAACTCAAATATAGAAAATCAATAGAGCTCCCTAGCACTGACACAAAACTCTGCTTACAGGTACTTCTATCAGCATAGCTTGCCCCAAGGAAAAAAAACAGCAGGATTAATTTTTTGCCCAGGTTTCCTGGGGGACACGGCTGGACAGTCACAAGCAGTTAAGTCAGCTCTTAAAGATATTTGTTGAGCTAGTGGTGTAAGGTATTTAAAAGTGCAACAATGCTGTTGAAAGCAAGAAACTCCCAGCAAACATCGGAAAAAGCAGCTAAACTGATTCCTGCTTGCAGGTTGCTCAAGCATAACCAGGCATGTGAATCCTGCCCGTCATCTGCCACAGTAAAACATAGTAACTTAGCCCAATTTCGACAGAGGTTGGATGTTGGAGTCACCTGCATTAAGGCAGTGTGGGGCTGGGTTTAAATCGTAGCCCTGGACATGCAGAGAACTAGATTGCGTGCCAGGTTCTAGCAGAAATGTCTTACTTGGTATGAGGTGCTGAATAATAAGAAGGAAATCACAAACGTGGCTGCACAGGAACGGTGGTAACGCAGGGGAAGAGGCAGATTGTTTCCTAGCAACACTTGCTGAAGGCGGGTTAGTCTCTGTTAGCATTTTCGGGCTAATAAGCTGCAATTTTTATCTGTGTTGCCTCTCTCCTGCACACCTGTGCTGAAAGGGGATTAAAAACATTAGAGGACATAGGAATAGGATCCATCTGTCTTAAACTATGCATCTGAAAGTGAGATATCTGAAAATGCCTCCACTGTGTTTTGGCATTTCCCTATCTCCACCCGGTAGTATCGTGTGCTCCAGGAATACCCCTTGGCTAATCCTGCTCTCGGTACCATCAGTGAGAGACCCTTAACTTCTGCTAACAGCACAAAGCACTTAGATTTCACCCATTTCTTCTGCATCTTTATTTCACACCATGCCACTAGAGAATAATCTAACCATCTTCCGTGCACGTGTGTAAATGTGTGTCTGTTTCTTGGCATATTGGGCGTGAGGCCTCTGCTCACTTATTGCAATGAAAATAATTAATGACTGCAAATCGGTACCAACATTTTCTGAAGAAGTTTAGAAAATGCCTAGAACCTCTAAGGCTACAAAAGTAATTCCTATTAAACCATTCAACATTCCCTTCATACATCACATGTGATGACCTGCGTGCACTTTGCATCAGTGTCAGCTCACGGTCTGAGCTAAGGTTTCCGCATGCACGCTGAGGAACCAGTGCATTAAGCTGCTTCTCAAGCTCTGTTTTCTTCTTGCAAGCTCTGCTTGCTTCTCCCCAGCTCGACAGTAACTTCCACAGCTCAGTCTCTCTTCTCTTGGAGAGCTCCATGGATTTTAAGTCCAGTTTCCTTTCTGCAAGGGGAAAGAATGTGAGACATGCCTTAGAGCGCACGTAAGTTTTCATGTTGTCCTCAACTCCTCTGTGCTGCCAGAGGAGAAATAAATCTCTCAGTTCATACAAATGATACAGAGGGACTTCTGTAACACAGGGGCAGTGGAGTGAGGGACAGCAGTTACTGTACCCCGACTTGGGCTCAGCGGGGTTTGCCATCCACAGCAATGCACATCTGCAGCTCAAACTATTTCAGGGCAGTGATGAGTGCTCCGTCAGTCTATGATGCCTCCAGAGGCACCAGCACCAGTGAGTGACTCCCCTGTCTCATTTTTTTGCCCCCCATTTAGGGATATTTGTGGCCTTCCTCTCCACTGGAAGAAGACTGTAGAATGAGCCTTATGAGACACCAGAGAAACGGCACAGGAGAGGGAGTCACAAAAAGCCACTAGCTGTGCGAAAAGCCTGTGCCAGGCCTTGAACTGTGTTAGGACAAGAGCAGCAGCTCAACCACAAGACTCCAAACCTTTCAAAACGAGGCTTCTTTCATTCCACGGGACTGTCTGTTCATGTCCCGCATTCAGTTTTTATCTGCCATGAAAAACTCTGTGGGTAAGAGGAGAGCAAGCATGTTTTTCTGACACAAAAACAAAGCGAGGACTGATTAACTGAAGAGGGAGAAGAGGTTTCATTTATTCGAGTTATTTAAAACTCTGCAGTCTTTGTTAACAGCTGCTGGACTTGGACGAGCCACCTCTCCGCGAAGGATGCGGCGCTGGGAAAGTGCCACCCGCCGGCGTGACTCACCCGCGCTGGCGGCAACAAGGGCAGCTCTGCCTGGCACCAAATGAGCCCCAAACTCGTTACTTTTTCTGGCCTACTCTGTGAGTAGATGAACACAGGGAGCGAGGGGGCACTGAACTATTTATTTCTCTTTCTATTCAGGTTTAGAAAGGCTAGGGAATTGAAAGGGTCTGTGAGCAGGGACTAGACAACAAGACTCCAAATGCAAATAATTTGCTTTAGGACCTGGACCTACCACATTTGAGCGCCCTGAACTGAGTATTTGGGGTTTTAAGCTTTTCAGAGATGCTTGGCATCAGCACATGGGCACCCATGGGTCAACTGACTTCAGCAACGATTTCTGTGGGTGCTTGACAATCTTCACGCTGTTAAAAATATTGAGTGCCTGCAATACCTCAACCCTAAGTTTCTTTAGCAAAAGGAAAACGGTGCAGTTGTCTGTTTATAAGAAGTGCAGTCTCCCTCCTCTGCAGCCCTTGGCCCTCCAAGATTCAGTCTGGAAAGGCAAGCGGGGATTTCAGCGTATCTATTCAGCCCTCAGCTGCTGAACTGCCAACAACTAAGCTAATTTTCCCCTCTTGCAATCGTCCGTTCAGGGCCCCAGCTGATGACCGGGAAAGCTGCTGGAAGGAGTCAGGATAAAGGATTTCAAAGGCTGACTAACAACATGGGTCCATATACACTGAAAATTAACTGCAAACTCATTTCCCACAGGCCACAGGACTGTCCTCTGTTACTAGTAATTATCAGTTATTATTGTCGTTACTGGATTTGAATTAACGCCCATGAGTGCAGATGAACAGATATTATTATCTAACAGAAATTCTACCATTTAAAAGACTTTCTTAGATCTTAAGACAAAAGAGAATAGTTCCAGATGCTGTCCTTCCCCTTCTGCATCCTCACAGCTGCTGACCAGCTCCTTCTCTACAATAATGTCCACAGCAAAATTGTAACTCTTTTTAGTGACTTGTAAAATTTGTCCAAAAATTCTTTATATGCTGCAGCAAGAAAATAAAATCCTTAAGCTGAACAGCAGAAACTGGTAAAGCTGCCAAAGGAATGTTAACAAGTTAGCTAAAGACAGGGATCATGAACGATTAAAAAAAGAAAGAAACAAAACAAGAATACTGCTATGGAGTTTAAAAAAGAAGTTTAATTTGATCTTTTAGCTTTATAGATAATGGTGGCTTTGGCTGTGGGAAAGGAATTCATTCTCTTGGTCTGTATGGATCTCATTAACACATTTTTTTAATAAAAGCAGCTCGGAATATATCACCACTTTGATCTCAGTTCAATAAAGCTAATCTTAAGAGTTGTTTTTAACGTGGACATTTAAATGTGTTTAATCACTCGTTCCAGAATCAATTTAGTTGACATGATACGGCCCAAGAGTGGTCAGCAGAGATACGGAAGAGCTATGGTCTAGCTATACTGCCCAATTACAATCAGCAGACAACTAAGCAGATAACTAATTAGTGCAGTTATCCTTGTTAACCTTTGGGAGGAAGGGAACTACTATTGTAGCGGTACTACTGTAGTTTCTTGAACTTAAGAAACAGTAAAATGAAATAACTTGCTCATGGTTATACAGTACATCTCTATCAGAACACAAGATTAACTTTTTGTTTCAAGCCAGCACCCTCACCCCTAAGTCAGATCCTATAAAATACCTGTCACTAACTGATCTGATGCTGATCATGATCTGTTTTGGTGTAGTCAGCTCAGGGTTGCTCATTCAATTAGCTGTTTAAGGACTGCTAATTCTATTCACTTTTGTACTGCAATCAAGCCACAGAATGTGAAACTCATCCCAGTTCTCTGTTACCGCGAGGTTTTCCTACTGCAACTGCAAAAGTGAATTTCAAGCATTTTTCACACTGAAATCTTCTGGGAAGGCTCTGGGAGGGCATCACTGCCCCCTTTGTAACATCGGGACTTAGGGCTGTGTTAATAACACAGACATTTTCTATCTACAAGGCTTCTTCCAGCTAAAGGGCTCAGAACACTTTCTATCTATTACTACAGCACTCGACATCCATGTAAAGTGATTCTGGCATCGTTTAGGAGATGGAAAAAGTGGAACATGCAGAGGAAAAAGGCCAAAATTTTGAGCGGAAGTTACTTGATTTTTCTTTTTTTTTTTTTTTTTTCTGTTACTGTCCTCGGAAAAAAAAGCTTACTTAAACGTATGTTTAAAAGTTCTCAGACTTGGCATGAATAATAAAATTGTTCAGCCATGGCCATCATAGATGTGCCTACAAGTGATAGTGCCCAACTCAGTCTACAAAACAGCACTTAGGGTAATGCATATTTCTTATTTTAGCCATTTAGACTGTATGTGCAATTATCCGTAACACATATTAATTCTTACTCTAAACAAAATCCCACCTATTTGGCTTTGGCTTAGTGGGCTACAAAGCCTTCTCAAAAGGGATTTCTGTGAGTTCCAACTCCACTTATCAACACCCACTGTATCTAATTAGCCACTAGTGCCTCCTCAGCCCCATCAAGAATCATCTGCAGTTGGCAGAATGGAGCCAGAAGAGAAATGCAGCAGAACAGTCTGGAGCAGGTTGGTTTCTTCAGGTCAATGCTGTTTTCAGACTGTGTCAGCTGGAGCTAAATCCCTCCAGATACCTCAGTGTGGATCAGCAGAGCTTCTACTCAACAGCCAGCACTGCCTTGGATCGGAGTTTTGGTTGTCTTGGGCTGTAAAACCACAAAATTTTTGTGACTTGGTGACTCAAGCTTGTGAAACAGGGGGTACAATAAATGATGGGCTATTTTGCAGGCAAGCAAAGCCTTTTCAAGAAAAGAGAGCAAGAAAACTAATATTTTTGACTTCCAAGCACAGGCACATTTTTAATATGCTTTATGTTATTAAGAATACAAAAATACTTTGAGGTATTCCTAATAAGCACTCTGGTGTAAGAAATCTGTCTTCAACTTTACTCCAAATCTACTGAGCTGACAAGCAGACTCAATATTGCAGAATATTTGTAAGGCACTGCAATTACATGCTGCATTTATGCCACCTACAGGCATTAATGCCAACCTTTTTACAGATTTGCTTCCCAAGGTGTCTTAAGTATATTTTAATTTTCGGATTGCAGTGGGGAATGATCCCACAGCAGTCAGCCTTGAACCTATGTTTGTAAAAAGTATTCTGTTCAGCTTGCTAAAATTCAACAGAAAGATTTAATTAATCTGCTATGGCAATATGAACTGGCCTTTTCCATGTCCCTTAGTTGCTGTGACAACGAAGCAATGAGAATAGTGAAAGCAACTTTGTCAAGTGCTTTGAAACCTGTGGCAAGTGTTTGGGCACGGAAAAGCTGGAAATTCACCACCTTTGGGGATGACACACACACACAGACCCCCCCAACAGCAGGAGACAGGGAAATGCTCCGTCTCGTGCTGTCCTGGGAACCGGCCGCCTTCAAACCCGGGAGGGAAGTGCCACCTCGTGGACTGCTGTCCGGCTCCCACGGCCGCTGACACCTGCCCGGAGCCTTCCTGGGTATTGGCTCTGCTGACCCTGCTCACACCCGAGGCCAGAGCAGGTCCCAGGCCATGGTCTTGCAGCTGCTGCCTCTAGCCTCCTTAGAGCGTAATTTCCTCAGAATTAAGCCCGAACATGCACGAGAACTAAAACAAGTTCTCCCATCCTTCTTCCCTCACCCCAGGGGAATTTTAGAGCACGTACTATTTGCCAGCCATGAAACAGACTGTTGTTCAACAGAGACACTTGCTCCTGCTCAAAACACTAAGCAGAGTTGCTCCTTTTTTGCTGCAATCTCCATATATTCCACAATAGTATGGTAGGCAGTCACCTCACTATGCACAGTACAAAGGGAATCCACTTCTGCATCCAAGTTCTCAGTTGACTGTGAGCTCTCAGTGCAAGATATCTTGAGCTTTTGCAAAGGTTAATTTTATAATATGCCAACAGTTGGGCCTCACTGTGTCAAGTCTGTTTTGGGGGAGGTTGGCTGAGAGATGTGCCATGGACTGGGAGAGATTGGGCAGCTCTGAGACCTTCTGATTCTCACTGTGAAGGCTCTTGGATGGGAAACAACACTAAGAAGTCTCAGCAGAGTACCTGGCTAAACCAGAGGATTTTTGGCAATGGGAGCTAAGAAATCCCGCTGTGAGCACATCCGAGCAAGCTGCTTCCTGATGAACCTACCCATGGATGTAAAGGCCTCTTAGCAAAACATGGCCTCATCTATCGCTTGCCTATGTCTCAGAGAGAATGCCAAATAAGCACCCAAACCTGAGTTATTATGGAATAATGCACTGTGCAAGTCTGGTGATATTTACAGGGGAGGACACCAAGTTGCATTTTTAGGCGACTCAGCTGCCTCCTAAGGTGGATTGGGAAACTGGCTGTATCCGAAATGTGCACCCTGAGCACTTAACAAAGGTGGCAAGTGCGTGCTACCAAAATCGTGTTGGATACTGCTTTGCGATGCTTCTTGGCTGCGCCTTAGCTGAAATACAAGCCTAAAAACACTCTCCTCCTTTCCTTCTCCTCCCGTGCCGTCAGCCTCGGCTGTCGCAGGGCTCGTACACAAGGAAAGGGGCGCTTGGGGACTGTTTCCGGCAGGAAACGAGGACATTTCCACTCACGACGCCTTTGTTTTTCCACGCGAAACCCGAAGGGGCGTCGCAGACGCCGCCGGTAACGTCCGCGCCCTCACACGGCGGCTCTGCCCCGTTGCTACGCCCGATGACGCCCTTCTCCCGATCTTTCCCATTGGCCCCCGCGCCGATGACGACACGCCTGGGCGGATCCGAAGAGGCGGGGAAGGAGGAGGAGGGACCGCAATTGGTTGGTGGGAGGGGCGCTACGGGCTCTGATTGGCGGGCGGCGCGGAGCGGGCAGCGGGATTGGCTCGGTGGGGGGGGGGAGCGCGGTGCATTGTGGGGCTATGGCGGCCATCGGCGTGCACCTGGGCGCGACATGTGCGTGCGCCGCCATCTACAAGGTGAGGGGCCGGGGCGGCGCATAGTGGGTGGCACTGGTGGGGGTAGCTCACGAGCCGCGTCTCTCCCCGCAGGATGGGCGCGCGGACGTGGTGGCCAACGACGCCGGGGACCGCGTCCCTCCCGCCGTCGTGGCGTTCTCGGAGAGCG
>NW_010583045.1:264460-278218 GCF_000705375.1 Tinamus guttatus | reverse complement strand
CAGGGCGCAAGCAGCGGCTGCTAGAGGTGGTTTTATATGAGAATGTTTCATATTTGTAAGCAGTAGCAGTTAATTTTTGTCGGGAGTTGTGCATCTGGCACTGTGGACACCATGGAAAGTTATCCAATGTTGCATTGCAGTTATAAAAAGATGTGGCAGAGTATTTCATACCTGAATTTGTTTTCATGTTCAAGTTTCAATGGGGATTTAGTAATAAACAAAATATTTGCCTGTGATAGATGCTTAGGTTCCTTAACTAAAATGTCTTTTTTTTTTTTTTTTTAAAACTTGAAAAGGTTCCCAGGACTAAAATCAGCTCTGGTTTAGTTCATCTAAGATTTAATCACTTGTTATGACAACAATGAAACGCGTTGGTGACATGCCTCTTGCTATTCTTTGGTTAGAGGACTAGTGATGATTTGTGATGAGAGCTATGTTGACTTAGACATAAACCATTAACTTTAGCTTTGTCGGAAGGGATTCGCAGAATGGTTGAAGTTAGAAGGGACCTCTAGAGATCATCTAGTCCAACCCCCTGCTCCAGCAGGGACACCCAGAGCACGTGGCACAGGGTGGCATCCAGGCGGGTTTGGAAGATCTCCAGAGAAGGAGACTCCACAGCCTCTCTGGGCAGCCTGTGCCAGGGCTCTGTCACCCTCACAGGAAAGAAGTTCTTCCTCACATGGAGGAAGAACCCGTTACCTGTTGTCTTGTCACTGGCCACCACTGAGAAGAGTTTGGCCCCATCCTCCTCTCAAGTATTTATTCATATTGATCAGATCCGCTCTCAGTCTTCCCTTCTCCAGGCTAAACAGGCCCAGCTCACTTGGTCTTTCCGCATATGATAGATGCTGCAGTCCCCTAATCATCTTCCTTGCTCTACGCTGGACCCTCTTATCAAAACATTTTAGTGATAATCTGCTTGTGACAACTCTCTAGCTGAAATAAGTTAACAAGGTGCTATTCTCTCAGTTCTGATGCTTTTCTTAGCATTTTTGTTAATATAAATTAAAGACAGTTTATTGCTGCTATGTTACATCAATAAAAGTAATTTTATAATTGATTATTGAGGATAGTATTAGAATATTTTTTTCTGCTTTTAATATTATGTCCTGTTTATCCTAATGTTCTTATTTCTTCATGTGGGGGAAAGAGATTGAAAGATACTGTCATTCAGAAACATTTTCTTTCTTCTCCTGTGTAGATAGTCTTAGTGAGAATAGGAATTCCAGCTAATGTGTAGTTTCATATACAATAGACCTTCTTAGGAATGGCAGCAAGATGATTTTTTTGAAACTGATTTTATTTACATGATCTATTCTGCTATTCTTAATTTGTCTTGATAGCTCTGGTGACCCACAAGCTGAGAAATACATTTTGGAAAGCAAGTGTTCAGTGAGTAAGATTCAATCCTTATTGCTGTTCTCAGAATAACTTGTATTGATTCATGGTGTTTTATATTGCATTGTTTGTGTCAAACCATGCTTCTGTTTTCTAGTGATCAGCTGCCTTTATACGAGGTTTGTATGATACCAAGTGGAGCACATTTCTCCACTCAGAAGTGGAGGTTTCACCATGTCCTGAAAGCTGCCCTCATAGTATAGTCTAACAGAAAAATTACTTATATCTCTGGGGCGTTCTCAAAAGGGATGATTCTTTTAATATATTTAGATAATAATGTTGTAGTATTTTTTTAGTGTTGGTAGAAGTCACGATAGGGTGTTTTGTGTCTGTGAATGCATAATCACTTGACTTTAATCACATTATTTATTTATTTGGCTAATACTAGGCTTGTTACTGGAAATCTTCTGGTAAAGCAAGAGAATTGTCTTAAATCTTACAAAACTCTTTTTACTACGTGTTCTTTATAGTCTTTGAGTATAGGAGTGAGTATACCACTTAGTAAGTTTTAACTAGGGTCTGACTCATTCCTAGTAGAAGAATGAGGTTTTTCAGTATTTGAGTCTCCCTGTTGGCTTAGGTAGATAACCAGTGCTGAACATAAGCAAGCCCTCTTGCTGTGAAATTTCATTTTGTACTAAGGAAAACCTTGTAATTATAGAAGGAATTCTGGAGCCTGTAAGTCCATAACATGGTGACATTAATATTTATTGGACAGTAGAAGGTTTCTTGGTGATTAGTTTCTCTTTGATAAACTCTTTAGAAGTGTTTATTCCCTTACAGTAGAACACTAGCCTAGAGAATATTTAAAAGTCCAGTGCATTGTATTTCAAATGGAAGTTAGGTTAAGCATTTTTTTATCATTAATAACCAATAAGTGTTTTTTTTTTTTTTACAGGTTGTTGAGAAGAATGGAAAACTTCACTATGAAATAGATAATAAACTTATTAATCCAGAAGATGTTGCAAAACTCATTTTCAGTAAAATGAAAGGTATGTAATAGCTAAAATTATAAGACATTTTAACTTAAGCTGTCCTAATATTTTTGAGATGTGGTCATTTTTTATTTTTGCTTTTAATCAGCATATTCTGCCTATGTTTATAAACAGAAACTGCTCAGTCCGCCTTGGGTTCAGATGTAAATGACGTTGTTATCACTGTACCATTTGATTTTGGAGAGAATCAGAAAAATGCCCTTGGGTAAGAGGATTAAGATTTTTCTGTTTAATGTGCCTAAAGCGGATTGTCTCCTGCTGGACTTTTTGCCAGCAGTTGAGAAGTTGAATGCTAGTCTGAATAGTAAAAATGTAGTAATTAGAAATAAAATCTTAACTTTAGTAACTCTTTATGGAGATCACTTTGTCCTGTGTGTTGAAATTCTGATTCACTTTAAGTGAGAGGGAATCTTGATAACCTCAGATTTAGAGTTTTGAATTTAAATTCATAAATTCAAAGTGGTATTTCTCTTCATACATTCTTAGAAAAATGTGTCCAGTTTGCCTCAGTCTTCCTCAGTGATTTCCCACTGTCTTACACAGCAAAACTCACCTACCCAGGTGGCAGTACATGATATTGTTGAGGACTCTGTCACACAGCTCATGTTGACTATATATAAAGACAAAAATCCTGTTGGATACATGGCTGCTTGGCCAAGTTCAAGGGATCCTGGCAGGGCACTATATAGGATACCCTGTGTTACTGTTGCTTCTGCTTGTAGTATGCTCCAGGGACATTGGTCATACTTCTTTTTCAGCCAAAGTGACTTAAGTAAAATAAAGTTCTGCAGGTATAAAAGTTTACACTCACGAAAAGATGAGCAGACTTTTCGACATATCAGAAGACTAAGCTGTGTGTAATTGGCAACATCTCTCATCAACTTCTGGTATTTAGAAGCTGTTAAGAGCCATTCCGATGTGTTCAGGACCCACCAGCTCATCAAATGTGAACTGAGTATTTGCAAGATGTATGCTAGGCTAATATCTTTTTGTTTCTTTGCACAAGTATCAAACTAACTTCAAAATGGTTGAAGTGAGTTGTAGGACAGTGCCAGAGATGTTAAAGTTTCAAGAAAATGTTTTAAGTAATCTGTGGCAATTTGAATTGGAAGTAGAAAGCATATTTTCCTTGCATGGCAACTGGTGAAAGGATATATCAAAGCTCTTTAATTCCATACACTTGGGAATAAGTTCCTGCAGTTGCCTAGGTGTATGTTTTTTTTTTTTTTTTTTTTTTTTATCTTGCTGTTTGTTTGTTTTCCCTTGCTTAATGGTATGTATAAGGCTGTACATGTGTATTTTGTTTGTCAATAATCACAGAACAGAACCAACTACCTGAAGAACACATTAGCAACTGAAGTTTTTCCACAATTTTTCTCTTCTGATTACTCTTTTTATTATCATGCTGCAACCAAGTTCTGAATTGTTGGCATACTTAGTTGTGATGAAGTCTTAATAGTGTGCATAACTATAGTGAAATCATTAAGTTATTACGAAATGCTGTTATGCCTTATCACAGGGAAGCAGCTGCAGCTGCTGGATTTAATGTTATGAGGTTAATCCATGAACCATCTGCAGCACTCCTGGCTTATGGAATTGGCCAAGATTCACCCACTGGGAAAAGGTAGGATTCTAGTATTTTGCTCCTTAGATTTAAGCTACTAGTTAATCCATAGAGGTTCTATCCCAAGAAATCCTGAGTGTGGAGGGAATGCTGTGTTGCTGTAACACTAAATACAAAATTAATATTTTGAAGCTTTGCTTTCTCATTTTTCTCAATAGATCTGTTTGCCAGTAGTCCAGAATGTTTAAACTGCTTTATAGTGTGGGGGTTGTGTTTTAAGGCAGAATCTGGAAACAGATGCATCTTACTCTTTAATGAATGGACTAGCTTAAAGATGCATCCCTTTACTTGCAAGGATTTGGGTGAAGCTGATCTTCAACTGTGGGAGTTGCTGTCATTTTGCACACAGTAGAATGACTAAAACTGAATTCCTAGTTGCAGTAGGTGGATTTGCTTTCCTGTATATGAGTATTCAGATAATTCGTAAGGTTTTCCAAAATAACAGAGCTTGCTCACAAGCCAAATGGATGTGTGTGGGTTTTTGGGGGGCTTTTCCTTTTAACTGGGTTGTATAATGCTAAAGCTAATGTTCAGGCATAGTGTTAGGATAAACACTGCCTACTCTTGCTGTATATGTATCTTGTTCTTTAGGGAACACTAAAATAGTTACTGGTACTACAGATAATTTGATTTGGGGTGATTGGATCTAATTTATCTTTACAAAGAACTGATCACAACCTGAAATATATTAGGATGATCGTTTTTAGAAAGAATATCAAGGCAAACAACTAGATAGTTTTAATACTTTTTTTTTTTTTTTTTTTACCGTGGCAGTAACGTGTTGGTCTATAAACTTGGTGGAACGTCGCTCTCTATCACAGTCCTAGAAGTAAACAGCGGAATATACCGTGTTCTTGCTACAAACACAGATGATAGCATAGGTGGAGTTTGCTTCACAGAAGCCTTAGCACAACACTTAGCATCTGAATTTCAGAGGTAGGTTTTTGTATTTCTTGTCCTAACAACATCGTACATACTTGGAATACATTATCTTATATTTGCTTTTAACAGACTGTCCCTGACTGAAATGACTCTGAAATATAAAGGAACAATCAGCTGTTGGAAAGGGGGAGGAGGATGTTTGGTTTTGGGTAGGCATTATCTGAATTCAGTATTGAATTTTGGGGCTCTACTACAAACTGTTTGGGGTGATGCATATAACCACTGACTGCATATATCCTTTTTAATTAAAAGCTTTTAGCAGATTTAACTTGCTGCTGTGGATGTGTGGGTGTCTTGGCATGAAAGATCATGGGGTGGTCTGGGTGGTTAGGTTGAGGCCTGTGTATCACACCATGAAGATGAACAAAAATCCACTGTATTAGTAGAAGTTAGGACTTCTTGGTGACAGTTCTTTTAAAAATTTCAGCCATTGAAAGGAATATGGTATTTAAAAAAAATATGCCTGAAAATATTAGTGTTTTCATGCTTTTCTAAATTTTTTGAGATTTTTTTAAATCTCTTAATTACTTGCAATAATTTCTGTGGCTGAAATCAGTTGACTTGCAGGCATTTTCTTGCTGTTTCTTGCAGTTACTTAGAAGATTTGTTCAGAGGAGAAACTACTCTGTGGAAGACTAAAACATCTATCTGATAAACACTAATGTCTGAATTCACAGGAGTGCCTCTACACACTATTCTCTGATTGAATTTGAAATAGCCATTTTTATTCTTGGTAAACTTTCAATAGTGGCACTATAGGCAATACTAAAATGTAGGTTGAAAATTATTCAATAGCTTTAACCCCTTTTTTCCTTTTGGAAAGTTACCACATCGTGCAAGTATCTGCCTTCCTAAATCATCATTTCTGTTTAAATAGGTCTTGCAAACACGATATCAGAGGGAATCCCAGAGCCATGATGAAGTTAATGAACAGCGCCGATGTTGCAAAGCACTCGTTGTCAACTCTGGGAAGTGCCAACTGTTTTGTAGATTCCCTGTATGATGGCTTGGATTTTGATTGCAATGTATCCAGGTAAAATGAGTTCTGAATTCCTTCCATTGCAGTGTTTTACAGTTTTGTTTGTTTGTTTGTTTTTTTCTACTTTCTTCTTAGATTATTGGTGATTTTAATTTTGGAGAAAAATAAATTTTCTCTCTTTCTTCCTGCTTTGTCTCATGTTAATGCTTCTATTATGAGCAAGATCTGCAGTAGCTGGTGAGAACAACTGCACAGTATTGCAATAATGGTTTGAAAATAACCTGAAAAAAGATGCAGGCAGACCCTATATTTGGAATCTGTTCAACTGAAATGAAAGGGGAATTGATGCTGGTATCAGGGTGCTTTTGTTCTATTACTGCACTCTTTCTAAAATGAAAGGCTTTTATTTCATCAAAAGGAGCTCCAGAAGTACAGGAATTGTTGCTTGTCCTTTTTACAGGTGGGAGTGGAAAGATGCTTTCTGTCTTGTTTATACGGTTGTGTCCTTCTGCAAGCTACTCTTTTCTTGTGACAATCTCTTCATGAAATATTTGGGTGTTTTTTTGTTGTTTAAGTTGCTCTTCAACTGATGTCAACTTTGGCAAAATGAACTAGTGTGTTTTTTTTTTTTTTTTTTTGATTTCAGAATTGCATGTGCATTGTTGCAGCAGTCGATTTCATGAAATAAGGCACAGTGCATCTGCAGATCCAAGAAGTTCTGCTGCACAACATCCATTTGCCTCACCTTTGATGAGGATTGTAGTCCTGTGGACTGCAGTGTTGTAAAGCTTGATTTTTGTGCACATGCAGACTGAAGCTTCTTCTACAGGCTTGAAAGGGCTTGAAACAAAATAAACTTACAGATTTTTTTTTAAATGCTTGTTTTAAGTACCTACTCTTGCATACATGCAGCAGTTGATTTGCTTCCGCAGATTCAGTTGGCATGCTTCAGTCTGTGTGTGTCTTCAGACAGAAGTGGTTCCAGGTTTTTTGCTTCTTAATTGTCTTTACTTGCATGGGAAAGCTGAGCGAGGAGGGGACTCTTTCTAGAGTGCATCAAAAAAAGAAAAAGGCAATCTGAATAGGTGTGAGGGAAAGAAAAAATGGTGCGGATATTTTCACAGCAAAATTACTTATTTGGGTTTAATGGATGAGATTGTATTTCTTATTACTTTTTTCTCTCCTTGTTTTTTCTTCCAGGGCCAGATTTGAACTTATTTGCTTTCCACTTTTTAATAAATGTATAGAGGCAATTAAAAAACTCTTGGAACAAGTTGGATTTACAGCAGATGATATTAATAAGGTAATAAAAAAAATGGAAATCATTTGTCTCCAGTATGCTTTTTAACACCATAGGAAATGCATTTGAGACCTGTTTCCCTTACAGACTGTTACAAGATTATTTCCTGATGTGTTTAAGTATTTTGGGTCACGTTCAACAAAGTGTGCAGGCTCAGACTCTTAAGGCTCCAGTCCTTGCTTTGAGGGTTAGGGCTCAAGGAAAAGCAAAAACTTATTTCTGAGTCAAAACTGTATTTTGCAGCTATATATTCACTAAGCAGTATCATCTCAATCCTGTGTGTAACTCAGAGCAGCATCTTCTAATTATTCACTATTTGATTTCTGACTTTAAGCTTATGAAGTGTCCTAGGCTGTTGTTCAGACTGTCTTGTTTCCTGGTGGCAGTGATACCATGATGCCTGATGATGATGCATAAATGATGGGGTACTATGTACTCTCAGCAAGTTTGCAGACAGTAGCAAACTGGAGGGAGCAGTTGATGCACTGGAGGGCTGGGCTGCTATTCAGAGGAACTCAGAGAGAAATGCACTGACAGGAGGAGAATCATGAAGCTAATCACAGGCAAAGGCAGAGCTCTGCATTTGGGGTGCAGGAAGCCCATAGAGCAGGACAGTTGGGGGCTAAACAGGCAGAAAGACCTCAGGTTCCTGGTGAACAAGCTGAGCAGGGGTTGGCAGAGTGCTCATTGCAGGAAAGGCAGCCAAATGTCTGCTGTCCTCTAACAGTAAAAGTATAGCCAGTAGGTGTAGGAAAGTGCTTGTTTTCTACGGAGACTGAATATGGATTTTATATGCCCCATTTGGAGAAGAAAAAGTTTGATGGTACCAGATGCTTTGGGGCTGGAGCATATGACTTAAAAGCGAGACCAGGAGACCTGGGTTTGTTCAGCCTCAAGTTGAGGAGGTTCTGGGGAGGCGTTACTGCTGTCTGCAGCCATCTAATCTAATGGGAAGGCAGGCAGGGCAAAACCCAACTGCCAAAAGTATGGAATGAAAGTGTGAGTGGCAACAGGCAACATGGAAATTCTAGATAAAAAGAAAATATTTTTACTGTGAGGTGGTCAGATACTGAAACAGCAGCCCAAAAGAGCTGGTAGATACCCTGTCTTTAGAGATAAGGTCCTCAGCAGTCTTTTCTAACTGGATCTGTTTTGAGCAGGAGGTTGAACTTGATGATCTCTGGAGGTCCATTCCAACCAAACGTAATTTTACGTTGGATTCCTGAGGTTTTTTTACACATCTTAATGTAGCTGATTTATGAAGAGATATTTCAATGTACTTTTGAGTACATTGTCAAGTACAAAGTCAAGTCAATATAACTCTTCTAACAGCCACAGATAATAAAATACCCCATAGCAGTGTGTGGTTCTGTATTGAGAGTTGGAACCTGCCTCTGTTGATAGTTGTGAAGGAAGATTTGAAGTCATTGAGGCATGTTTTCCAGGTAGTTCTGTGCGGTGGGTCTGCTCGAATCCCAAAGTTACAGCAGCTGATCAAAGACATCTTTCCAGCTGTGGAGTTGCTGAACTCTATTCCTCCGGATGAAGTAATTCCCATTGGTGCGGCCATAGAGGCAGGAATTCTACTAGGGAAGGAGAATCCGTCCTTAGAAGATGAAGCGCTCTTAATTGAATGTTCTGCTAGAGATATTCTACTTAAGGTAGGGCCAAAATTATTTAACTTTTGAACATTTTACTACTGCAGTGAATCCATAGCACTGCATACGTGTTACTGATGTTAGAGATGTGGTATTGCTTTAAAAATAGGTTATAGGTCAGCTCCAAGTGTCGATTTCGATTCAGAACTGTCAGAAACTTCTGTTGATTTCAACATGTGTTAAATTTGATCTTTTCAATATTGTAATACTGGGTTTATCATTTACTTGTAGTAATTTCATTTTTTGGAATTGCTATGATGGTAAGTACAGCAAAAAGGATGAACCTTGAGGAGTTTATTTTGTTTTTGCATGGTGCACTGTTTTATAGCTTCCAGCTCACTGAACTGCAGAGAAAGTCATAAACTCTTTTCTTTTCTTCTTTTTTTCTTTTTCCTTTTTTTTAAGGGAGTAGACGAGTCAGGGGCTGACAAATTCACAGTGCTGTTTCCATCAGGGACACCGCTGCCAGCTCGAAGGCAGCACACCTTGCATGCGCCTGGAAACACTTCTTCTGTGTGCCTTGAGCTATATGAGTCATTAGGAAAAGGTCCTTCAAGTGAAGAAGGCAAATTCGCACAGGTGAGTGTATGCAAATTCATATGTCTTCTCATGTGAATTATTTGGAAGTCAAGAGAAGGAGGGAAAAAAAAAGGGGGGAAGGGGGGGCAACCCTCTTGTTGCAAAGTGAGAATCACATGCATCTTCTTCGAAATTGTCCCCAAACATTATTTCATGAATGTGCTATGAAATATTTAAACACTACTTAAAGAAATCTTAACTCTCCACCCAATCGAAATGTCCACCTTAGTCTTGCTCAAAGGTCTGTGAGGGGATAGGAAAATGTGTAGTAGTTAGAACTGTTCCTAGATTGAGGACATTGTTCAGCTCTTAACCTAGTGAGTGAGAGTTGCGAGTTCCCCAGTCACCTTAGTAATAGGCCCATCAACATGAAAACAGGCAGTCAAATAACTAAATACCTATAGAATTGCATTGTATGTATATAAAGTACACTAGGGCATGCTTTGGTGTTAAATTACTATTATCATATGCTAAACAAAATAAATTGTGCACATTATCACTTGTGTCCTGCTGTCTTTTTATTAAACTCTTATGCTCATTTTGAATTTAAATTTTCTCTTCTTCTTTGTAATAGATTGTACTCCAAGATTTAGATAAAAAGGAGGATGGCCTACATGATATATTAACTGTCCTCACCATGAAGAGGTACACAAAATATTTCCTGTTCCACTGTTGAACTTGTGTGGTACTTCTGAGAAAGTGTCTCCTACCCCTTCATCCCCACCCCCCAAAATCAGTTTAACTTGTCATCTTTCATTATTGCAACTAGACAGAACTGTTTCAGTGGCATCATCAATTCACAAATACTATATTCATGGAGATGTGGCAGAATTTTAGTTTTCTGTTACTATCTCTTGAATTATGCAGCTTTTTTGTTTGAGTGAAGAAATAAAACTTAATGCAGTTGTGTAGAGAACTCCCAGGTATCTTTGAACAGCTGATCAGTTTAACTGTGCTTGACAGTAGTCAAGATACCAAATTCCCTGTGAGGAGGGGTCAGGTAATTTTAGCATGTCCACACTCTCAGGACAAACAAAAGTGAAATCTGTCTTCATTAGTTACTAATGAAGCATAGAATCATAGAATCCTTAAGGATGGAAGGGACCTCTAGACATCATCTAGTCCAACCCCCCTGCACACACAGGGTCACCCAGAGCCCGTGGCACAGGACTGCGTCCAAGCGGGTTTTGAAGATCTCCAGAGAAGGAGACTCCACAACCTCTCTTTGCAACCTGTTCTCATGAAGGACTTCTTACATGTGCTTCATTTGTGATAAAAGTCCATGGTCTTAACCTTAGAAACAGTATTGTTAAGCATGAGAAGTGATGCTGCAGGGAATCAGGCTTCCCATTCTGCCTTCTGTGGTAGATTAAGTGGAGAATGTCTCATATCTTCCATTTAAACAGGAAAATTATTTGGAGGGATTTCTGACTTGCTTGGGCCTTAATAGAAGTAACCATGTGAAATAGAATATCACTATCATAAATTACCTAAAGTAGTTAAAACATTTGCTTGTCTTATGAACATTGTGGCAATACTCAGATTGGTTTTCTAAATAAGATGTTGCCTGGGTGTTGCTAAGAAACTGCTGACTTTGAGTGCAAAATGCTGCTCCTGGGCGGGGGGGGGGGGGGTTTTTTTTTTTTTTTAATGCTATCAGATGTATTAATGCTCTTTTCATAGACTTCATCAGAAGTACTTTGCTAGTCATACAGAGATTGTAGTTGAGGTAGATAAGGAAAATGCCTTATAGCTTATATATGTAATTGTATTGTGCAGAAAACTTCCAGTATGTTAAAGGGTTTTTTTGATATTATCTCTAATTCTTTGGCTTAAGATAGAGGTTTTCTTCTTTGAAGCATGCTTGGTATTTAAAAGAATATTTCTGCTTTTCTAAAGTAGAACTCTTGTGTTTTGAGAACACATGCTTATTGATTACCACTACTCATAATTCAAAATATTTAGTCTGGGAACACAGTTACCCTGTATCTATTTACAAACTCCTGTTAAAGGAACTTGGTTACAGCAGTAACATCTAAATGCATAAGCATGTTCCAGAGTCTTCTGTTTTGTATTTGGAGAAGATACATGCTTTAATGGAGATATCTAACTGCATATCTATTTATGAAATTAAGTTTAGTTTACTGTGCTGAGTAGTTAATTTCATCTGTGTTGCAACTTGTTCTCCTATGGTTTTTGATATTCTTTTTTCTTCCCTTTCATCTGCATGAACAATATTACTATTAATGCACTGTGGAACATGCACTAGCATATTAATAAGCTGTGGGTTGAGGTAGTCCTAAACTTACCTTTCTCTTTTATCTAGGGATGGGTCCTTGCATGTTACCTGCACAGATCAAGATACAGGAAAATGTGAAATCATCACTGTTGAAGTGGCATCGTAGCCCCATTTGAAAGGAAGCATTTTTGAGTCATTTTTGTCTCTCGTTGGCTTCTCCTCCAACGTCCTAACTCTAGTTAGTCTGTTTGGAGTAGAAAATACAAAGTGTTGATCTAGATCTACAGACAGCAGAGCATTGACTTATCAGGCACACCTTTTAAAAAGTTCACATCAGGCCTGTAATTCAGGAACAAGCATATTAAATAATTTGTAATATTTTTCATTTGATTTGGAAAGGACTTTTCTCTAGTCTAAGCAAGGCCTGTAGCCCTTTGAGGAGTATATGTGCAATTTCAGCAGCAAAACTAGAGCCAGCAAAAGTACTCCTGTAAATACCCACTCTCAAGCAACTGTACCAAATTGTATTAACTTTTTCCTATGAATACAGAATTTTATCTAATACTGTGGAGGTGATGCCTATGTGAGCTGGGCCCTGGAGAGGAGGATTGTTGTCAACTATTTTAAGAGGGTTTTGTGATGCTATCTGAAAAAAAAAATGTGTTTAAGGGGAATATGTGCTTATTTATGTCTTATTAATAAAATATTTTTATACAGTTGCTGGTGTACTCCATGTTGTGGCACTCTTCTAATTTATAAGTCATTGTATGTATCAGTTTGTTTGGATGCAAACTGATGCCTCTCTTTCATCTGTGAATTAATAAAAAGATTAAGCAGGCAACTGTACTTGCAAGATTTGGGATCTCCTTAGGGCCACATGTTATCTTGCCAACTATTTAATATATATTCTGTTACCTCAAATGTAGGCATAAGCAGAACCTAGAGAGGGGGAGGCCAGTCTGGGAGGTGG
Organism: Tinamus guttatus; assembly: GCF_000705375.1. Next base: position 265,531 of record NW_010583045.1, on the reverse strand, counting down.
GAGACTGGGATCCAAATATCTGCTTTTCTGCAGGCTTACAGAAGTTTAGGTTTTATGTTTCTCAATTATATATCCTAGAAAATGTATTTTATTTTTTTTTCTACCTCCCCAAAGCAGTAGCTCCTACAAGGGTGTAGTTAGAAAGCTTACTGCAAACAGCTGCCTCGATCCTGTGCTTTACCAGCCTAAACACTGAAATTGTAAGCCTGCCTTATCTATATAAAGTGCTTTATAAATTCTGCTTTCCCTGACACTGCTGCTTTAATCTTTCAAAATAGTAACTCCGGAGTGAGAACTTGTAAAGGGGAACGTGGGAGCACAAGGGCTTGTATATTCTTGCAGTGAAGCCCTGCAGCCCTTATCCAGAAGCTAGTGCACCTTTCATGGCTGCGATACAACTCTGAATCAAGGGCAGTTTAGTGATAACCTGTCAGAACTGCTCAAGGGCTGTATGTTTTACTCTATGGGATACAAATTTATGGGGCATAGGGGGGGTTTTGCACTGCTCTGAAAGCTGTTGTAGCAACAGGAACCTCTTTGGAGAATTATGGTGACAGCATACATTTTGTTTGCCATCTTTTTGCCCCTTGGAAATCTTTCTTGGCGTGGTGTACACGATGATGCTGTAGCTGACACACCACAGCAGTGACCACAGAGGAGCTTCCTTCCAAGCAGGAGGCTGCTTGGCTGTTTCCTCTGCCCTCATGCTATTCTGTGCTCTTCCAAGGCCCTTAAGAAGCATCCGGGCTCCTTTGCCTGGCAGGTGCCAGGAGAACCAAGCTCCTGACTGCCTCCCTTTATCTCCACACCTTCCTAGGCACTTAAAAATAGTCCAGTGATCATAGGGGTGTCAGCCGGTATTTTAAACTACTTCAAAATAGTTTTAAATAGCGGTATTTTTAAAAAATGCATTTATTTCCTGTCAGGGTGAGCAGCTCTCTCGCAGGAACCGGTGTGGGGAGGAGTGAGAAGCACTAGCGCGAGGCTCTTTGCCCCCAAGTGGGGAATCTGGGTGCGCTCCCTTCCCTTTTGGGAGGGACGAGGTGCTGGGGATGAAAGGGCGCAGCAGCA
>NW_010583045.1:242617-263774 GCF_000705375.1 Tinamus guttatus | reverse complement strand
TTGCCCTCGGCCAGGCGCGCGTTTCTGGCGGCCCTGCGGAAGGACCGCGGTTTCTATGTGACACTAGCCCAAGTCTGGGGCTCTTCCTAGGAAAACTGCTTAATTCTTAGTACTTATGTGTCTTCTCGCTGCTGCACCGTCTGCCCTCTAAAAGGTTTTTTTTTTTCTTTCTAATAATTGCACATTATTATATGAAACATATTATATGGAATATGCAAATATACGGAATGAAAGGTCAGGCAGGGAATCATTGACCTGTTTCACTTTTGTGCACCACAGCAGAATTAAGTTTGACTTCCTGAAACACTGTGCAAAAGACTCCCAAACTGCTATTGCCAATGATAACCTGGGGACCTTGGGATAAGGCGAACAATCAAGTGCGTAAATGACTTTGATTTAGCCGAGACATTAAATAGGATTCTTTACCAATTTTCTTATTGTAGCCTGGTATGTGCCATGTCTAGCTTCACTTGAGACCCTCCAAGAATTATGTAGGAAGGAAAATCTCAGCTGTAAATCCATTGGAATCACCAACAGGAATCTAAAGAGTTATGAGGTGGAATATTTGTGTGACTACAAGGTAGACGAGGTAAGAGAAATCCAGACAAATTTGATCACTCTTTCAGCTGAAGTTTGGAGGCAAGCAAAAGGTAGCTTTGATAATAATAAAAATAGTAGGCTGTGAGGGTAAAACTTTCGCTGACATCAAACAATATATCTTTTAAACTTTGAACTATGAACAGGAAGTGGTATATTTGCCTCTTTCACTGTGTTGAAGGAAGGTCTGTTTCTGAAATGATGGAGACACTGGAATAAAAAAAAGTTACACCCAGAGGTAAAGGAAAATGTTGATGTCTTTAGGTTGTAGCTTGGTATATATTATGATGCTTGTCCTTTGTTTGAAGGTAACAGTCTGTTTTTCACTTGAATATTGTTGTTGTTCTTTGAAGGAGTCGGGGCCAGGTGCTGCAGCTGCATTTGTATGGCTTCATTTTGCCAGTGAAATTCAGTTTCAGGACTTGGCTTTGTTACAGTTGCTAGTTATTTGGTCTTTTTTTAAAAAAATAAAAGGGGGTACAAGGTTATGCTTGTTGATGGTAAATACAATACTAAGTGCTGTGAGTAGCTTGCTTCTTTAGGATGATGGTTGATATAACACATTGTGGGTTGGTGGGGTTTTTTGGTGTTTTTTGTTTTTGTTTTGTTTTTGAGATTTGAGGGGTAAGTTTAGACTTTCTTTTCTGTCTGGGATGTTACTGTACACATTACAGTATACATTAATGTATAAGGATACATTAACTTACATAAGTGCTTTAACGAACTAGCTTCCTGCTGGGGTAGAGTTAGTGATCTGAGTTTTTCTTTCCAACTGTGCATTTCTTTGCCTCTAGGTGATTCACAGAGTATACAAAGTTGTGCTATCAGTTAACTTGGAAATGGAAAGCTTGTTTTTTACTTTACCTTGCTCCACAGTCCTAACTGTTATGGGGATGTCCAGACCTGCTTCACTGTATGTCATTAGTTAACTCCAGTGACTCCTTTGTTTTTTTCTGTATGCCCTGTGATACTAGATTTCAGAGAATGGTGTAAAACGTGGCTAAGCCTGTATCTGTTTCTATCTGTATTTCAAGGGCACAGAATACTATCTTGTGAAATGGAAAGGATGGCCAGAATCTTCAAATACTTGGGAACCCTTGAAAAATCTGAAATGCCCTGTGCTTCTTCAAAACTTTCTCAGTGACCAGAATGAGTATTTATCTCGGGTAAAAGAAGGCAAAGCTCTGAAAGTGAAAAACCATGTTAAAGCCTTGAAACCTGCAGTTGCAGATTACATTGTAAAGAAGGCTAAGCAAAGAATAGCTCTTCGGAGATGGAAAGAAGAACTCAACAGGAAAAAGAATCATAAAGCAATGATTCTTGTAGAAAACACTGTGGATCTTGAAGGCCCTCCTTTAGACTTTTACTACATTAATGAGTATAAACCTGCCCCAGGAATAAATGTAATAAATGGAATAACAACTGGCTGTGAATGCTCCGACTGTCCTGCTGAGAAATGCTGTCCAAAGGAGGCTGGATTTCTTTTGGCTTACAATAAACAAAAGAAGTTGAAAATCCAGCCTGGCTTGCCAATTTATGAATGCAATTCATATTGTAGGTGTGGTCCTGACTGTCCTAACAGGATAGTGCAGAAAGGTACACCGTATTCTCTGTGCATCTTCAGAACTAACAATGGCCGTGGCTGGGGAGTAAAAACCCTCCAGAAGATTAAAACCAACAGTTTTGTGATGGAGTATGTTGGAGAGGTATGTATTTTATCTTTGTTATGTAGCTGTAATAGAAGAAAGAGCAAGGTAGCTTAGTATGCTTCCTCCCTGTCTTATACTTACTGGCTTTTGCTATATAGCAGCTAAGTATACTTCTGAGTACAGGAATACACTAAACTGACATTAAAGTTGGCAGTAAAATTAACGTGCTATTCAGGACCTCCTCTACTCCAGAGCAATTTTAAAAGGTGGAAGGAACATGAAGAGAATACTGTTGTTAAATGATTGTTTTAGCTATGGACGCTGCCAAGTTTTTTAAAAGACAAATTCTTCTTTCCTTTAGTGTCAGTTGTATTCTCCTTCCTGATCATCTACTTCGGTTATTGTAGCTTTTGTTTCCAGAGCACTTTTAATACTGATCTCACTTTCCAGGCTCAATTGTTAACAAATCCCCCACCCAGTCTGTAATACCTTTCTTTTTGTTTTGTTTTGTTTTGTGCGAACTTTAAAAATAGTAATTCCAGACATGTTTGTTAATTCTGACAAACATGAAGAACAAGACTTACAACATGGACATTAGAAATACAATTTCAAACAGAACTTTATGAGATTAAGTAAACATTATTCTTGAGATTTTGTACTGTGCTGAGTGAAACTGCTCTGCTCCACCATGGCTGTTAAATCAGTAGCTCCTGGCAGCCTTTCTGACCCCATCTACGGTATTTCTGCCACATAATCTGCCTTGTTACTAAGGCCAGTCCAAATAACTTCTCTTTTTTTCTCTTCTTACTATCCTTATTATCATCTTTACTGTATTTCCTGCATTGTTCCTGTCTCAAACATTCTGACTTGTCGTGTTCTTACCCCTTCTATAAAATTCTGCAAACATGCAAATAACCAGGTAATCAAAAATAATGTTTAAGTTAGTGTATTGTTTAAAGCAAAAAAATGTGTATTTAGCTTCACACCTTAGTGATTCCCTACAGCCAAATATATTCTCAAATCTGGTTTGTCTGAAGGATGTAAGAGATGACTCTCCTTGTGAGATTGTACTGTGTTTCATGTGTCTCTCGCTGCCAAATTGGGATTTTGTTGCTGAGTCTGCACAGTAGAATGCACTTGAAATAGCGGATTGCAGATCAAGTTGCTTAATCTGTTGCTTCTGTCAAAAGTGGCTGTCATTGTTTTGCTCCTTCAGGGAGTTTCTAGGTTTCTCCCTTGAGCTAGGCTTATCCCAAGCTTAATTGCATAGATCCAGCTTTGTGCACTGATTGTATCTGTCCAAGTTGTTGGAAAATCAGGAATTCCACAGGGGCAGGAAGGCCTTCCATTACAGTAACAAATAGCAGGAAGAGATGCTTCTAGGAAGAGGAGATGAGTACAGGATGATAAATGTGACTAGATATCTCTTGTAACTTCAAATGTACAAAGAGAGAGGGAGGTTTATTTATTTATTTATGTAAGTAGTGAAGTCTTGTGCCTAAATGAAAAAGATATGTGGATAGAAACAATTGATTTTGTCTGTCAAAACCAAACATTTTAAGAGATTTTTTTTTCCTGAGATAGGTAATACTGTGCAAATTACATCCAAAGAAGTGTTAGTTACTAACTAATTAGTTTAAATACCTGTATTTATGTTTTTCTTAGTCATTGTAGACAGAATGCTATCTTAACATCAAAACAGTGAATGTACTGGGTTTTTTATTAAGTGTAGGATTTTTTTCTAACTTAGTGGTGCTATTTTAGTTTTATTAAGTAATAATTATGATACCTTTTTTTCCTTTATTTCTTTTCTTGTTTCTTTTTTAGGTGATCACAAGTGAGGAAGCAGAGAGACGAGGCCAGCTCTATGACAACCAGGGCAATACCTACTTGTTTGATTTGGACTATGACTCAGATGAATTTACAGTAGATGCAGCTCGCTATGGAAATGTGTCCCACTTTGTGAATCACAGTGTAAGAACTTATTTTTGATATTGAGAACTTGGGGAATTATTCAAATTGCAGTAGAAACATCTTCACCTATTTATAAATATTTTCTTATTGTAGTCAGATTTTTTCTGGAGTATTTTTTCATGCCAACACAGTTCAGTTAGCTAAATAATAAAATATAATACAAGAAGTAGAGTGGATTACTTTCCCTTTAGTCAGAGTAAGGCCATTGGTTACAAAGATCTGCAAATAAAAGACTGTCTGAACTGGGCATATGGTAGTACTGGGTTTGTCACTGAATTTCGAGCCCATCAGCTACTGAATCTAATAACCAAAATATTTTTTTTAGTCATTTGACTAAAGGACCTCATGTATGAAAAACACTTAATAAAATCAGGAAAGAGGCAAAGATGAGAGCAACTGTGGGATTCTTTGTTACTAAGTGGATATTATTAAATATAATCCTTCAAAAATTGGTAAAGGACTTTTTTTCTATCCTTTCTTGAGCATTTCCTTCATATGATAGTCTTTCTTTCTTTGGTATTTCTTTCATTTCACTACTACTCCCTTCCCGTCCTACCCCAACTACCAAATCTAAACTTGGCAGAGAACTCGGAAGTGAATTTTAAACAGAATATTTTTATTGTGCTTTATTTCCTGTTCAATTGAAATAGCCAAGACAAGAAGGCTGCACTGTATAAAGTGAATTATAATAACTCTTAATTCAGGAGTGATTTGTTTCTTACTGATTATGTGTTTGTGAGAAATACAGTTGATGTTTAACCAGTACAATAAGTTCGTGTATTTTATTTATATTTGCGAGCTGTTGATATAATTTGTATTTTGTGTAGCCACATGAGGGAGAAGGCTGAGAATGAGCTTTAGGTAATCCACATTGCTCTTCACTTTTGGGAGTTGCTCCAAAGTAGTCTTGTGTCAGATCATAAAGTTAAGTCAGGTTTCATGCCTGATATTCTGATATATGCTGCATTTTGTGTTCTTAAAGAACAACAACAAAAGAGGAATGCTGAGAGTTTTACAGTCTGTCTCAGTGACTCCTGACAATTTAGAAGAAGTGATATGAAGTACTGTTTAGTCTTGCTTAGTGTTCCCAACCTCTCAGCCCCATCCAGGGCAAACAATTCAGAACCCGAGTAGATTAGCACTTAGAAATTTACACATAGTATGAAAATATTATTTCTGGCCTGGAAGCAATGTTTAAACCTAAGTACAGAATAGTGAGTATATGTAGCATGAAAAATAGGTCATCTGCTTTTCTCCCACCTTTATTTTTTTTTTGTTGTTGATTTGGTCTTTTGCCAGCTTAGTTAGTAAAACTTCTGAAGTGTATTTTACTTCTGAGTGTATCTTAAATTGCTTTAAGTTTTGTTATTGTTAAGTTTTGTTTTGTTTAGATATTTTTGCCATATCTTGAAGTTTTGCTTTTTTTTTTTCTTGATAGGCTGTTGCGCATTAATGTAGCCTACTTACTGTGTAAAGGCAACTTCTTAAAAGAAGTCTACTTGAATATATGAACGTTCTGGTAATGCTGTTTATGGAAACATAATTTGTTGATTTCAGGAGATAACTTGATTTCAATCCTTTATCACTGAGAAAATAACCACTGCTTCCTTTCCTGTGACCATAATTTATTTGCAGAAAAAAGTTTCACTGCTTCCTTGTGTATCTTGCAGTGTTTATTCTTGTAACAGAAACTACATTAACTTTTACCTTGCAGTGTGATCCAAATCTTCAGGTCTTCAATGTGTTTATCGATAATCTTGATCTGCGTCTTCCTCGGATAGCACTGTTTTCTACAAGAACCATCAAAGCTGGAGAAGAGTTAACCTTTGATTATCAGATGAAGGGTCTGCAGATCTTTACTACCTTTTTTTTTTTTTGTGTGTGTGTGTGTGTGTGTGTGGGAGACATGGTTTAATAGTAGATCTTGTTGCAGCCAGATAGCAGTATATTGGGTCAGGCTAATGTTGCATTTCACTAATACAACTCTGTGGATTCTAGAACAGAAATTATCTCATTGACTTGTAGCGCAGACAGAGCAAATGGGAGATTTTGTGTGTTTTATTGTGTTGTTGTGTTTGTGTGGTATATCATGTCCTTCGGCATTCCTAGCTCAGAGGGAGGAATTTTGGTTGGAAACTCTCACAAGGCAACTTATTTGGAAGATTTGCCACAAAAATGCTCAAAAGATGAAATAAGATGAAAACATGTTTGGATACCATTTGGAAAAAAAAATGGTATTTCCAGATTGACTGCTTTTGAAGTAATCTTTGTAGATGCAACTGCTTGTGACAGCTGCAAAGAAAACAGTGTCGTCTAAGGTGTATTGTAGGTTTGTGTTTATATCCTAGTGTTTGTGCTCCTCAGCTGTGGATTTTGTGTAATGTTCAAGGCAGACTGAAGTCTCAGCTGATCAGTATTGACATGGTCCTGAGTCTCTTTTGTGTAATGTTCAAGGCAGACTGAAGTCTCAGCTGATCAGTATTGACATGGTCCTGAGGATACAAGGCCCATTTTTTCTTTTGTGCTTTGATTGACATGTGTGCTAGGTGTTGTGTAAGTCATTGTAACATGGATATCCGTGGAATTGTGCTTAGCTTTACACGCTATTCTTGAAGAGCTAGGGTGGTACAAAGCCTTTGTCTTGGACACATTCCACAGTTTCAGTTGTGGTTTTTTTGTTTGTTTGTTTGTTCCTTTTTATAAGCTTCCTTATTTGCATTTGTGTGTCACAGGTTCAATAGATCTGACTTCAGACTCTGCTGATGGTCTTAGCCCCTCCAAAAAGAGGATCCGAACTGTGTGTAAATGCGGAGCTGTGTGTTGCAGAGGCTATCTCAACTGAGGCCTGGTGTCCAAAGTTACAAACACCTCGTTCTATTTTAAATGGATTTTAAGAAGACTGTACTCTTTTGCATAATTCAGAGTATTTTTACATATAAACAGGTACAATGAAAACAAGGCATTACGTTGGTATTCAAAATGGCACTGGCCAAAGAAAGAGATATAGTGTTATAGGCAAATACAAAACCAATACCATGGACTAAAAGTTTGTATTTTTTTTTTCCTAGCACTGTTATTAGGAAGCAGTAAAATGTATGCTAAGAGAACACTTGAAGATGTACCTTAATTTGAATATTGAGTGTAAACTTACAGCCCTAGGCATTTTAAGAGCTAATTTCAGTGAGATGAAAGGATATTATGTACTTTGTGTACCTTGAAAAGACAAGACTGAAGGCATTGTGTTTAAGTCCTAAATCATAGCTAACAGTCCTCCTGCCTTTTTTTTTTTTTAATTTTTATTTTGCTATTTAAAACAAAAGCTCTTAAGAGATTAGCAATAACACTTATGGCACCATGGTGAAGAATTAAGGAAAGCCATCAGACTTTGTCTAGATGAAGGTTCACAAAAATTAAGATTTTAAAATGTCCATGAAATTCCTCATAAGTAAAGTCATTGGCATTAGCAAATTCTGAATATAAGAGCAGAGTTGCAAAAAAAAATGTTTTTAGTTTATCCAATAGAAATTTTAACTTATGTTCTGAATTTTAGTTGGGATGCTACAGACAGTCTGCAATTCTACAGAGAACTTGTAAATATCAGATTATTGGTATTAACATATGCTGTTTGTTTTGATTGTATAAATTTGGCAGTCATTGCTGAAACAAATTACTGGTTACAATTTGGAAATAGTTAACAAAATAATAGGGAAAGCAGCCCCGTTGTTTAACAAAGCTGATACGTTACAAAGATAAACTCAGTTATCTGTTTAGGTACAGAAAGAAATATCCTGGGAAGTGATTTGTGTTCACAGCTGTTTTGATTATGTTTATACATACTGTGACTTTTTTATCTAGTGACAGATTTTTTAAAAGTTGGCCTCTCTTTTTTCTTGTTGCAAAAATGTTAACTTCAGTGAAGTTAGGCTAGGGGTTGAATTGACCTACTTGTTGTAGACATATGTAAGATGTTTTTTGAATGTAAAGGCTGAGAAATACACTTTGCTTCAGCTGCTCGAATCTTTTTTTTTTTTCCCGATCATCTTAAAGTTGTGTTGATTTTTATTGATAAACATATGCGAAGTTTTGCTTGGCTTCAGAAACACTGAAGAACAGTTGAGTTAGGTTATGAGTAGAGTTACAGCCATGGTCCTTACTCCAGGGATGACTTAAGTGCTTTATGTTCATGAATTAAAAGCTTGTAAAACTTGCATACCGCTCACAAATCATGTATGCGTGGATAGGGTCATGCGGATTAATGTTGCTCCATAAATGGACGCTCGCTATGTATCATAGGTCAGCTAGTTACCTTCATAAGGTATGAGGCTGTTGGCTCAGGTGAATGAAGTCAAGTACCCAGCATATAACAATTTACTTAATTTGTTAGAAAATGCCTTAAACTCTATGTTAATTACTAGTGCTCTAACAAGAGTGTTGTTGGTTGATTAAGCACAGTTGCATTTGCACTGAAGATCTGGCTCTCTGGCAGAAGGTGAAATTTTATGTGCTACTAGAAAATGGTTTGTGGTTTGGATGAAGAGTGAGGGCCTTTGGAAGTGCTTTGTGAGTTTTGTAATCTACAGAGATACACCTTGAAATAGCTACTGTATATTGTTTATTGAATAAGAAGAAGCTTGCCTAGATTTAAAGGTATCTGACATTACCAGGCTTTGCTGTATCCACACTTGGATAAATGCAAGATAAATGAACAATTTTTATCATATCATGTCTCTAAGAATCGTTTATAAAGCTTACGTGGAATGTGGAGCTTTAATGTTAACAAACTCTAGATGAACTTATGTCATTCGGAATCAATAGGTTTTCTCTTGCATGTGGCCTGGTTCAGCGATGCATTCTGTGTGGATGGAATCTGTGATCTCCAGCTCCTTAATCTGTTGCAGATCTGCAGCCTTTCCTGTTGGTTTAGGACTGCCAGAGTGGCTGTGGCAAGAAGCAGAGTCTTTGCCAGATCCCTTCTCAGGCCTCTCCTGGACAAGATGACATAGAGGTGGTTTAAAGCTCTTCAGTTTTTGCCCACACCCAGTTTGACTTAATCCCAAGTAAAAGCATTTTAAAAGACAAAGTTCTACTAGTTGTACTTGAGTTTGTCTGCCTCTTCTCAAGGCAGTATTTGTTATCACCAGCATTGAAATAACACTGCTGTTCTTCAAGGATATGTATGTTACCTCTTTGTGTGATGAATAAAGGACCTTGAACTTAGACTTCGGGAGGTAACAGTATTTTGTATTTATTTGGCATAAACCCTCATGCATCCAGGTTCTCATTTTGAACCTTAAACAGTATTTTATATTTACAGTGTATTTCAGTTCACCATCTGAGAACTAGCTGAATGGGACACTTTCAAAAAAAAAAAAAAAAAAACCTCCTTTTGCTGTTTTCAGGAGTTTAGGGGAAAAAATTGCCAAACTGGAAAAGGAGAAAAAAACTATTTCCAAGGTCTTAAGGAGCCTAAACCAGCCCAGCTTCTGCTTCGTGGTCTCTTAGCTTCATGATGGCCACCAGTGCAGCTGGTAACCTGTGATCTGTTCTCTGGCTGGTTTTCTTAAGTAGCAGAACTAATGTTGCAGGATCATCTGTAAGAAAAGCTATTATGTATTTATTTAATCTCCAAGTCAAGTCAATCTTTTGGTTATTTCTAATGTATGTTTTAGGACTGTATACATTAGAATATGCAGTTTGTAAGCTCAGGAACATTTTCTTTTCATATTCTGTGATCTTGAGTATTGCTATCTTCCTATAGTTTTTGATAAAATAAATTAAACTTAGTTTTTCTTTGGTTGTTGTCATTCTTAAAAATCTCTCAGTTCACTGTAACTAAAGCAGTAGCATCTACTGTAAAAGTGCCCTGCTCTTACAGCCCTGGGCCCAAGGTCTAAAGGCTTCACAGGGCTAAACTCCAGCAAAAGGGCATGAATAAATCACGTGCTTCTTATTCACTTTATGCTGATAAGAACTGGTATTAGTTTTCATTGAGTTGTCTAAAACTGATTGGGTTTTGTTACATTTTGGCTTTAGGAGCCAGGAACTGTGCAAAACTTTAGTTATCAATGCAAATGAGAGGGAGATGGATTATTTTGAATTAAAAAAAAGTCATGGGAGTGCTGGAGGAGGCAAAACTGGGTAACAAGTGATTAAGTAACTTAATAGAAACTATCCAAGGTAACAGGTTAACTGCTATTCCTATGACTTAATTTCATAACCCCATTACTATAATAGATTTTGAACAAAAATTCATGGATTTTTTTAAATAGTTTCAAAAGAACATGGAATAAATGAAAACACCAAAGAACTGAGGACAAGTTCTTTACAAAGTCACAGACACTGATTTATTGAATCATGTTAAGGTGTTAAAGGGGGTGACAACATTTACTCAGCTTAAAAAAAAGAAAGACTTAAAGGAAAAAACCTCTTTACACTGTTTTACAGTTGTTTATAAAAAAACTGAAAACTCCTACTTCAATTGTATAACTACTCTATTTGCATCATCATTCATGGAAGAGGGCCGGTTGTTTACCACACTTCAAAACAAGGCATTTTAATGAAGCTTGAGTTCATATACATCTTTATCAAAGGTGAACTCTTGGAGGTTGATAAAAAAAAAAAAAAAAAAAAGCCACACACACTAAATTCCATTGTGTTCCAGTGTTAGTTTTGTCTGGTCTAATTTCTATCCAATTATGCTCTTAGAGAGCTAAACTACATGAGGTAGAAGGCTTTTATAATTTTTTATGAATATTTTCTTTTTGGTATTTCATAGAAGGAATAAAACTTTAGGCTGTAACCCAGCATACCATTTATGATGGTAAAATATGGTTGAAGAACTGCACAGATCAGTGTACAAGAAAATACTTTGCATAAATAGTATAAGAGTATTTGGGGAGTCTAAAAAGCAAATTTCAGTATCCATAGTCATAATGTAATCACTTAAACTTGGTTTCAGAAAAGATTTTGTTGTTCACTATGTTTTCACCTGCTGCTAGCCTCCTATATAAACAGTGCAGTGTATCTGGCTGAGGTAGTTCAGCATCAGGAGTGAGGGGAATTTCAAAGTCAGACGAGCTCTGAGAGTCTTTCTTCAGCTCTAGATCAGGAGTCCTGGAACTGTCACTTACTTCCAGTAGCGCCTCTTGACTGTGAGCACTGCCACGTTCTGCATCCTCCTCTTTGCTTTTCAAATCATGGACAACATCATATGCAGAAGATCTGTTGTGCCCTGCTGGCCTGCACCGATTGTTCTGGGCCTGATTATCTTTGGTGGTTTCATGCAATGTAGAAGCCCCTGCTCTGCTCCCACCTTTGTTGAAGCAGCCGAAGTCAGAGGCATTTCTCTCCTGGGAGGTAATGAGCACTGTGTCCATTTGGCTATCCCAGCCTTGGCTCCCCTGCTCCGATATATGTGTTGACTGAGAAGAATTTTGGGAGGAGATGTGTGTCGAGTCACTGACTCCATCTGAATCACTGAAGAGTGACTGGGACCCACCACCAGCTTCTGCTGAAGAGGGGAAGTTGTCCTCATTTTCAGAGCTTTCATCCATTCTGTGGCACTTAAAAAATGCATCCCAGCGAGGCAAGTTTGCATGACACTCCTGTTGGTCACCAGTTACTCCAGAAGTTAACTCAGGGTGCTTTTGTCCACTGGAATTTGATGCAGATGTGCCATCTGCCTCAGGGGAAAGAACTTCATCTGTGTTTTTTTCAGATTCTTCTTCATTATCATCATCATCATCATCATTAGATTCCTCACAGTCCATGAAGTCTACCTTGTGAGAGGTATATGCTGTGGTTGCTGTGTAACTTGGTGTGTTCTCATTGGCTCCTTCTGTGTTTTCACATGGAATCATCTTAAATGACGTGGTCTTTGCCTGCAGTTTTGGAATCTTAGGCCTCACAGAAGTTAGTTCAGTATCAAAGAGATCATCTTCATCTGTCAAGAGAAGCCTCAAATAAAAATCACACTACAAACACTTAGCACAAATAATTTAGCAGAGCTTTGAGAATATGGATTTTTAAACAAAAATTCCTTTAGTAAAAAGGAAAAAGTTCTTTAATCCAGATGGAGGCTCAGCAGGACAATACAAGGTTTACTGTCCAAAAGATCATTTTCAGTAGTGTTTGTCTTGACTTGTCTAGCACAGTGCCTTACAGAGGAAGCTGCTAGTTGTGACCTTCCATATAAAGCTGCAGCTAGTTCTACCCTTTTGGTTTGTATTACTCAAACCACATTGCTAGTACCCAGCAGAGTCTTCTATCTGGAGCAGACAAATAAAGAGAATCCTTCTATGTAATACCTTCAGCATCATCTTGATTATTCACTAATTATTTGTAGGATCATGCCCTAAACAGGGATTTAAAAAATTAGTTTCAAGAAAGTAGTTTGCAGATTAGCAAACTAAAGAGTTTGTTTTCTCCTTATCACAATATTGACTATTGCTTGTAGTAAGAAACACCTTTAATCAAAGCAGTAATGGAGCCACTGAAGGTGTCAAATGACTTGGGAGCTCTTGTTACTAAAAAGCTCACTTCATTTTTTCCATGTTTTGAATAAGGTTGAGTCAAACAGAGCAAACAGTCACATGGAACAGTTTCAAGATGCCAGAGCAGACATTCCTTCCTCTGGCCTTTATGCATGGGGTGCAGATCAGAGGTAGCCTGGGCAGACAGTGACATAGTTCACGTTAGTCTGACCTCTGTCATGTGTTGCCCAAAATTTGATGCTTTGGGAGCAGCTGCAGAGAATGCAGCAAGGCCACAATAGTTCACAGGCAGTAATAAAGACCATATTCACTATAAATTAACAGCAGGGTTGTAGTTCACTACTGTGAGATTGGTTTTCATGGTAGCTTAAGTAGTCTCTTAACACTGGGATTATTTTTGAAGTAAAGCACATCAGGCCCAGCCACCTCTGAACAGCTACTGATAACTTCAGTGCGAGTCTGCTACTGTTTCAGGTTTTATTTGAATTAAAAGTTCACTTTTACACAATTAGTCCTCCATCATCCTCACAGAAAGTACACTGGTTTTGTTTGTCTTTCTTCTACCGCTTTGTTCACAGACATACAGTGAGCACTACTGCTTTTGGCATTGATTTATAAGGGGCAGCTCTGCTCAGTCTAGGTACCTACAAGTGGGGCACAGTGGCACCAGAAGGTTCATGAGAGGTTTGGCTGCAAAACCTTATTCTTACAGAGCTTTTACCTGTGTCAGACAAGTCTGGTTTGTGGACTCTCTTCAGTGTTCCTAAGGGCTTGTATTTGGGTTCCACATTTTTTCTGTATGATCTGCATAATGGCTTTAATCTGAAAGGAAAAGGAAACTCAGTATTTAGAGCTCAGCAGGTACATTTTCAGGAGCAAAAGGAAAACTAAACTTGATCCCAGTACACTGCCTCACACCTTTCATAAGCACTGCAGAAAGCAGCAAATCTGTAGCAGGCCCAAATTTACAGAGGTAGGAAAAGAGCTCTTGATTCCTTGGCGAGTTTAACCAGTTAAAAGGCAAAGTCTGTCATTTACCTTAAACACCACTTCAAAACTGTCTTTTAATCCCTTGTGTGGGGGTGACGAGATGACAGGAATCTACACATTTGGTTTCAATTAAGTATTTCTTTTCTTACTAAGAAAAAAAAGTAAAAGACAGACTCAGGAGAGCAGCTGTCGTGATGGTACCAGAGGTTCCATCACCTCCATTCACCAGCCACTTACGTTTCAATAACTTGGTCTTCTGTCAGACCCACTGGCAGAACATTGGGATACACATTCACAGGACAGATATAGCTCAAGAAATCCTTAATCTAAATTGAAAAAAAAGGAGAAACAGTTTAACAAATTACACCAACAGTTAATGGCAGCACAAAGCAAGTACTTCAGATGTCCCATGTAAAGAACAGCACAACCCGAGCCAAACACTATCAGAGTGAGTAGCTTTGTAATAAGAGAACAGGTTGGAACAGGATGTCAAATACTCAGTCTCACCTAACTGCCCCATGGCAGCATCAGCTGCACAGACCATCGATACCTTTGAAAGAAAAGATCAGATAAACCCACGATGGCGATTCCAACACATTCCTAGGAAACAATGATCTATCCTGTAGGAATCCCATTAGGGATCTCTTCCCTAATGCTAGAACTGCATTTTTCTTACTGGACTAGTTACTAGTTGTACAGACTGCAGTATTCCCTTCCATTCTGTTCTAGCCCTACCTACTCTAAGACTTTTTTCAAGTCTCCCTTTAGTCCTCTATAAAAAGACTGTATCGCCAAACACATCGCTTGCCCAAACCCTTCTTTTCTCTCACTGTTGTCTTTTGGATGCTCTCCAGACCACAAGTTGCTGAAGAATTTTCACCAGTTTTTAGCACTCCACTTCAAATGGGGATTTATCAGTGCTGCTAGTTGAAAACAGTTGTATGTTTGCAACCCATTCTGCTACCTATACACACCAGGAGGACCTGTCTTTTTTTGCATAGGAGGTACAACTCTTACTCACAATATGCTAAAACTGCCATATTCTGCCAGAAGAGCTGCCATATGGCAAGTACTGCTTCTTAGGACTTCCATTTACAATTCTGCAAGGCAAGGCAGAGGAAATCAGAATCATTAACGGGGTACCTTAATAGCAAGAGCATTTTTCTAGGGTGCTGAAGTGCCCATTTTGTGAGTGTAGTGCTTCTGACAAGCTGTTTTTTAGCTCCAAACCAGTTGCAGCTTAGGTTTCTGAGGAGAGAGAACTGGATCAAGTCATTAAATGAAGGTGTATGGACCTGAAGAGGGTGCTGCAATCTCTTGTTTAATTTTAGTCTTTGGTGCAAAAAGAGGAGTAAGTGTGGCTACTAAGATGCAGAGAACTCCACTGGGATGTGTGGACACAGGAGAGCAGTCGAGCCAACCCAAACCTGAGTCACAGCAGATTAAATTAAGGAACACCCAAGCTCCAGGCTCTGCAAGGACATGATAGTTACGGTATTCTAACATACAAAGGCAGTCAAACAGCAGCAGTAACCTACCCTTCCAGAAGATAACAAGCAGCAAGATAGGTTTGTAAACCTGCCCTATTTAACATGTTCTTCTGCAGCTATATAGAAATATTGCCAGTTTTGGGACTGTCCCATCTTCATTATCCAGATCTTCCTATTATTATGTCTTACTACAGAAAGAGATTTCTTTGTGACAGTCATGTCATTCACCACAAAGTGATCAGAAATACTTCAAAAGTTTTTGTTCGTCAGTGTCTGCTCAGAAACGCAAGTTTACAAACCTCACTGTACGAAGAGTGAAAAGAGAAACAAGCTCTGTATGAACTCTCCCCTGTCCTAAAAAAAAAAAAAAAGAAAAAAAGAAAAGAGAAAATTAGGTAATCTGTCTTCATGCTCACTTTAAAGGCAAGCACAGACTACTACTAAAAGTCCATTTTGAGCCTAAGTTATAAATAACAGGGCAAGATTCACACAAGGTTTCCACAGGATCCAAGTGCTCACCTTACTATGACATTGGATTTTTTGTTCCTTTCTCCAAACCACATTGTGGAGGGTTTGATGCTAATTATGTGTAAGCGAGTTCCATTTTGGGAAGTCACTCCGCATGGCAGTCGGTTCCCTCGAAAACAGTCATCATCCTGTCAAATGAGAAAGGAAAACTAGTGCAATCCAATAGGAAAACTAGTGCAATCCAGATTTTTTTTTTGTCAGAAATGAAGCACTATAATAAACCTAGGCCAAGTTTTCATCCATATTCTAACTCTCTAGGAACACCACCTCTGATGATGCCTTTTGCTTCCACAGTGTAGCTGACAAATCAGTCATCAGAAGCTGCACCCCTGTTCCATCCAGTTCTACTTGTGCTACTTACTCCAGAGTGAAACATTTTGCTTCATGAGCATCCTGGAAGGGAAGGTCGCAAACTCCTGGCACACTATGTGCATGGCTGCAGGAGGCATCGTAAAGGAGGCTTGAGATGCATTTGAATGGATAACATCTGACCCATTGAATCTGCTTTTCATCAGCTCACTTCATGCATCAGATAAAATTATTGTAATATGAAAACGTTACTTCTAGCATCAGCATTTAGCCCACTAAAATTCTCACTCGTTTTTGCATTACACCAACATTTGCTTCAAGACTCCTTTCCTAAAGCCCCGCTTTGCTAACAACAGCACCAAAATATTGGCACCTAGGAGGCATCGTAAAGGAGGCTTGAGATGCATTTGAATGGATAACATCTGACCCATTGAATCTGCTTTTCATCAACTCACTTCATGCATCAGATAAAATTATTGTAATATGAAAACGTTACTTCTAGCATCAGCATTTAGCCCAATAAAATTCTCACTCGTTTTTGCATTACGCCAACATTTGCTTCAAGACTCCTTTAGCAAAGCAGGGCTTTAGGAAAAACAGCACCAAAATATTGGCATCTCCGACCAGTCTTTCATAGCTTTACAAAATAATACCCACCCGAGGGTGTCTGCAGGCATGAATTTGAGTGTTTCGATCTGTAGTAATATGATAGAGGATTTCTGGCATATTTTTGAACATGTCAAGTTTGTTCACATGCACCTAGAAAGAGACAATATTTATTCTTAATTGGTTAAACGCATTTTCCAAATTGCAGCTAGAGTAATTATAAAGATGTGGTTTTGCCTTCAACAAATATTGGGCAAATATTTAAACAATTTAAACAATTACTATCCACTAATAATGTCCCATTAGAGAACTGTTACCCAAAGATGTTTTCGATATTAACAAGCAGAACATACCTCCTATGCTACAGAAGGAGAAAGAATCAAAAGTCAAACCAGTCAAAAAGTTATCTGCTAATTATTAGTGTCACTTGGAGACAAGAAGACTTTTCTCATGGCTCCTAAGATGTAAGGAAGAGAGATAAACATTGAGCTTGAAAAGTGGAGATTAACTAACTTCTTCCTACTAACTAACTAGAACCCAGATGTTCCCGTGGATGACAGGGACTGAAATCAGTTAGCTCATTCTTGAGAACGACTGTATTTTTTCTTTCTTTTTTTTTTTTTTTAAAGAACAGTTAATAAAAATGTGCACACTTTCACATGCAACAGTCCTCTGAACAGGCATTTCTAGCTCAATGACTGGATACAATCTTTATTCAGGGTCTGTTTTAAGGCAACAATTACAGAAGTGTTACCTTGATTCCAAGTTCCTCACTGAGGTTTGTGAATAAATACTCATATCCATAGGCAGCTTTGCAGTTCAGCCACACCACATGATAGCGACTCAGTGCAGTCCAGCTTCGCACCAACTCCAAGATGCCATTTAAACACTCCTCCTAAAAGGAACAGGAACCGTTGTAAATTTGTCACTGAGAACTTCTACAGTGCAATGCTGTAAAAATGCACATCATACAAGATTTCCCTAACAGAGGTCTGGGTTAGGAATAATTATTCCTAATGGCTGATTTGGACTTACCCTGCTTGGTATATGATAAAATCTGGGATCACAAAAAGTAGTGTCCAAATATACACTCTGGATGTCTCTTACCCTGAAAGACAGCAACAATGTCAGAGCAAGCAGTGCTTCACAGCATTAAGATACACCCTTTCCCCTCTCTTCAGAAGGGGAGAATTCTTCCTCTTTATCCACACAGACCAAGCCAAAAGGGACTTGTAACTGCACTATCACTTTAACTGCAAATGTATTTAGTCCACAATGAAAACTGAGGAAAAGAGGATATTATTCCCAAATTCTCCATGCCTGCTCTATATTTTTAAATTGGTCTTTCCAAATCTCATCAACAGCTAAAGCCTCACTAGAATCTGAATTGAAATGTAATTATTTTTCTGATACCTGGTCCCTGAATGCAGAAGCTCCATTCTGGCTGCTTCTCCTTTTGCAAGCCTGAAATCCCCTGTATACAGTATTGTGCCATTATCACCTTGAAACAAAAACCTACAAA
This sequence comes from Tinamus guttatus, assembly GCF_000705375.1. The sequence goes on along the minus strand of NW_010583045.1, from coordinate 245,617 downwards.
CAGAAACGGTCTAGTCAGACACAACAGTGTAAAACATCAGCTGCCAGGCAGAGAAGTCCAAGGAGGAAGTTTCAGAGAAAGTGCATGGACGTAGAAACACTGGGCTCAATTTTGTCCTAAGGTAATTTCAGAAAAATGCAATGATTCAGACTCAGTATGTCTGGGATGCGACCTCCCTGGTCAACTCTGAGCAGCTCACACATAAAAACCCCACTGGTTCTGCAAGGGGCAGTCCAGCTACTGCAGCCAAGGGAGTCTAAAAGGCATCTGAGCCAGGAAGCTGGACAGCTTCTTTTCCATGACACGCTTAGGAATGGGGGAGCTTGCTCTTAACCATAGGTTTGCAGGTCGTCTCCAAGTAGCAATTTCCTTGACTACAGGTTTACATAAAGGCCTAGGGAATGATAATCTGCCCCATCAGGGTAGCAAATAACTTCTGTCTGGACAGATCTCAAATAACACAGAGGACTGCTGGAGGGTACTACCACATTCCTAAATAAGAGCTTTATATTCACTAACTTTTTCTAGTTAGAAGAAACTGTACTTGAGAAGGTTATAGGACAGATTTCCCAGCAGAGATATCTGGAACGTTGGAAGGACATACATGACTGATCCTGGGCAGTGACCAGCTGGTAGAAGCGTCACCTCTATATCTTCTTTCTGGAAGAGATGGGCTAGCATTATTTTCACACTGTAATCAGTATCGATGGTACTTTCACCAATACAGTGAGAGCAATTCCCTACTACCCCCAGCTACACACTGGAAAAAAAGAAGGGGAAAACAAACACAAGTTCTTTTTTCCCATGCTCTTTTAAGCATTGCTACAGTCCACTGAAAGTATACAAATATTGTTTGTAACCGATTACCTCACCAGATGTTTCATCTACTAAAGAAATTTGAGTGGGAGTTTCAATTTCCAATGCAATCTGTAACAAAATGAATAAATGCATCACAAGCTGTACTGAACACTTTGTTTCATATTTATGGCTATACATTCACTGCATAGACATCTTTACCATCCACTGTGGCTGATGCTAAGCCTGTAAAATTATGCTCATTTCCCTGCAGTAAGTTACGCATTTCCACAGGAGAGGAAAAAAAAGTTGATATCTAAAAATGAAATGGAAAAACCCTGGTTAGGGTGTGCATGCCTAAAAAAGGCAAGTGTTGGACCTTAAGATAGGTCAGGTTGGCTTTCTCTGGCTGGAGCTTATTTTGGAAGGGTACAGAGCCTGTGCATGACCAGTGCACAGGTTCACAAGGGCTCTGTGCTGCTACAACAAAACCTCCCCTCTTCCCAATGGCTTCCGGTTACATTAATGCCAAGTCACACATTGCAGATTAATCCCCTGTTTTGCTTCATCCTTTATTGAAATCCAGAGACGTTGAACACAGATGTTCTGTTGCGCTCTGCAAGGTTCATGCTGCTCAGTGGGCTCCTCCTTCCCCCATCCTCCTGGTTTTCCTCTTTGTCCCAGCCAATATTTACATGCAATTTTCCTGACAAAGAAGGAAAGACTCCTGTCATCACCCTTCTAGCTTTGCATCTGAACTGTCTGCTTGGCTTTGGGACTTTTACTGCACCAGATGGACTCACAAGACAGCACACCCCAAATTTCTGGGCAGCAATAAGAATTCTTTCAGCTGGTACATGCACAAGCCTGTAGCATTTGACATCTCTGCCAGAAACGACAAAAATCAGTCAAACAGCTATCAAAACCCTTCCTTGCTCCAGATCAGATGCAGACCTCAAAATGCATTTTAGACTAAGAATTCAAACCCATAGTAAGTGTCCAGTTTGATCATTTGCATTTTTTGAAGCTCAGTGAATTCACAAGGCTGATGTTAATTCCACATGTTCATTGGGCTCTTAAGGGTGCCTACATCTTAGACAGTACCTTGAGAAACTCCAGGGTCTCTTCCCAGATAAACAGTCTCTCAAAGAGAGACTCTACAACTAACACTACCTGCCTTCTCTTTCCTGCTCACACCAACTCCTACCAGACTACACATCTTCTCTCAAGGGGCCTTTTTTCTAGGTCAGTCTTAAAAGATAGCAAGCAAAGAGATACAAGCCTAAAAAAAAAAACTACCCTTTATGCTTCCCAAGAGCATAACATTCCTATTTATTGCTCAGAGGCCTTTTTATGGAGTCCAGGATCACACTGATTCCCCTAAATCAGGAAGTATTTCAGTCTCTAAAGTCTTCATATGCACCTGGTTACCTTCTTCCTCATCCGGTTTCACAACTGAACTAGGGCCTCATGCAGACGAGTGCTCTACTTCTTTCTTCCTACCCAGACTTGCCATGCGTGTAAGCACCTCCCAGCTCCCCCCTGCATGTCCTTTGGACATGGAGCTTCAAAACTAAACCCTCTTTAGAGAGGCTCCAGGCTGCAATTCCCAAAGAAAACAACTTTCCACTTGCTAAAAGTCCTTCCTGAACTTCCGCCGGATTTAAGGCCCTCTCCTATTCTTGTTCGGAGATACAGGGAAAACAATAAAACAAAATCTTACTCATGTGATGATCTGAGCACATGTTCAAGACGTGAAAGAATGACACTTAGCATCAAATCTGCAACCAGAGATTATATTCTCCAGGTAAAACAAGACTTCAACTGTCTTGCCTAAATTTAACCTCTGAAAAAACACATCAACACCACTTAACATTTCTGAGGGTGGGAAAGTTTCCTTCTCTCTAGAGCCACGACTTGGGAAGTTTAAACTAAAAATATAAAACTTACAATGCGATTCTCCCAAAATTTGTACTTTGGGCTAGTCAGCAGCAATTCCTTAGTAACCGGTGAGCAGTATAAGTTAACTTTCAAGCTGTGAGAAGACAAGAAAGCAGGTGAGTATTTTTTAGAGCAAGGGCAGTGAGCAATGAGCAGCGGGGAGCAGGCAGGCCGCGTCCTCCAGCCCCCTCTCCCTGCACCTGCAGGGCACCAAACCCGCGGGAGCTGTTCTGCCCCAAGCCGAAGCCTTGAAGGACAAGGCGA
>NW_010583045.1:205245-232515 GCF_000705375.1 Tinamus guttatus | reverse complement strand
GGAGAGGGGTCCGGGCAGCAGCCTCCGGGCACCCCAGGGGGAGAAAATATCCGGCTGCCCCAAGGGATAAACGGAAAGTCCCTCCTACTACCCCAAATAACCCCGGACCTCCTCCCTCACCCCCACCCTGTTAATAAATAAATAAATAAATAACTCCAAAAAAATAAGAACCCCCCCGTAATAACTTCCCCTCCTCTAAATTCCTCGGGGGGAAAACAAAAAACCCACAACCACCAACAAAAAACTATATGGCAAGATCCCAGCTCCTCACCTACCAACCGAGGTAATAAAAAGGATCCCCCTCCCCGAATGAAAATACCTAAAATAAAAAAGACCCTTCCCAGACAAAGTGAGTTTTCCCTCCCATCAGCTTCTCCATCTTTCCCTGGAGAAAAAAAAAAAGCCCCCCCCCAAACAACAACAGAAAACCTTTAAGCAACAAAAGGCAAAAAAAAAAAAAAACCCTAAATGATCAGTCAGAGGTGGAAAACAAACAAAAAAAGACAAAAAAAAAAAAAAAAAAAAGAACCCCCCCCCCCCCCCCCCCCAAACCTAAAAAATGGGGGGAAGCCCCTGGTGTGGCAGGGCCCCTAGTGCTGGGAGAGGGGAGAGGGCAGGAGTCGGGGGTTTTCTGCTGTGGAGGCCTTAGTGGCAATTCATAATGGCTATTAGTAGTGTTGTTATTAGGATAATTGAGCTATTATTAATCATAACATTTTTCTTGGGCTGTGGTAGTGATGGGAAGCCAGCAGGAAGTGTTCGTGGCGCCACGTGAATGGGGGACATGGAGGCACGGGTGGAAGTGGATGTTGCTGGGCTTGGGTTTTGAGGCAAACGGAAGGATACGGGTTATCCAGGCTGGCATGTTCCTGTCTGGATGCTTTGGACCTCCACAAGGGTGATAAGTGATGGACCAGAAAGGCTTCTTGCAGCTTGCGGTTCCAATGCTCTCCTTGCAGCGCAAGATGAGGGCAACAGAGGCAGGAAGCCCTTGTGGAGGATGAGGTTCTGGGGGAAAGACCTGTTGACCAAGGTGCTGAAAGAGGTGGAGAAGTGGGGGATTCTGTAGGGTCCTCTGGCGTCTACTGTTTCTGAAGGTGGTTGTTTGAGCTGTGTGATTCGTTGCTACTAAGCGGAGCAGGAGGACGTGTGTGCAAGCAGGATTGTGTCCCTGCTATCCTGAGCAATGCCTGGAGGGAGCCTCGGCATCACTCCTAGAGCTCCCTAGCTCTTTTCCTTGCAGTACCTTAGGGATAGGAGAGATGGGAGGTCTCTGGTTGCAGTTAAACCCACAAGTCGCATGGAAGGTGCTGAGCATCCTCCCCACGACTGCAGGTGGTTGCCGCTTCTCCAGGTAGGGAGCCAAGCTCTTATTTCCCAGAACTCTGGGGGATTTCACAGTTTCTACTCTGTCCTTCCCCGTTGCTCTTGCTCTCTGGAGTGACCTGTCCTTGCTTGGCATATGTTGCATGGAAGGTGCAAGGCTGCTGTGAGAGCGAAGCCTACGTGGTTGGTGTCTGTTGGCTGTGTGGTGTGGCCGTGCTCTCCTCTTCTCCTGTCACTGAGACCTCATCCCATGGAGTTGCCTTCTGCAAACTCTGGTTTCCAGGTGGCTGGACCGAAGTTCAGCCTTCGGGGCCAGTTCATCATCTGCTGGGGAGAAAGTCCTCAAGGCCAAAGTGCGTGGCAAGAGACTAGAGATAGGGGAGCTGCAGAGGAGGTTTGGCTGGTGTGATAGGCAGCACTCCCGGCATCCAGCCTCCCTTTATTTATAGGAAAAGTTGAAGTGTTGAAAGTGTGAAACAAGAAGTGCTGGAAGAAAGATGTCTAAGAGCTTTGCAGGCTGGTGTCCTGCAGGGATGTGTGGTGGTGCTGGGGAACGTTCTGCTAAGCGGGTGAGGGAGGCCGGGAGGTGGTTGTGATGGAGGATGTTTTGAGCTGATCTGGGCTGGAGCTGCCTTTTGAGGCTGAATAGGAAAGCGCTAGAGAAGGGTGGTGGCTGGCTTTGAGATGGAGAAATGTGACTGTTCCTTTTCTTTTTAATGTAGCAGAGGAAGGAAATGCAGTAGGAGGGATACATAAGCACAGTGAGATGGTTGATGCGATCAGCCAAGAAAGGGTTGTTGGCAGGAGGATTTTGCATAGAAATGGATGGATCAAGTGGCTTCATCAGAGCTGGGAGACGGATACTGCTCCGTGGTGCCAGGAGGGAGCAGAGCTGCGGAGGGATCGATTTGGGCTGGTTGGATAGAAAGGACCGTGTCCTGGAGATCTTACAGTGAGAGAAGCTGGGCAAGTTTAGACACAGATGGGTCCTGAGTAACTGCTCAGCCCAAGCTCTTCCTTTGCGTGTGCTTTTGTAGGGCCCGTAGCAAAAATGGTACGGGTAGTTCAGAAGGGAGGAAAGAGGCTTTTCTCTGCCTTGTTCTTTCTTCCCACCACCTTCCTGTTGCCTACAAGGGCTCGTGCCTCAGAGAGATGCTGTTCCCTGGTCTTCCCTTCGACAGGCCCGCAGCGGAGGCTGTCTGTGTATTGCAGCACAGCCCCTGTCATTGCAAAGAGATGCAGCTTCAGCCCTGGTGACTCTGGAGGCCATGCTGGGAGCAGCTCGGTGTGAGACAACGCAAAACGGGAGCTTCACAAACGCAGAGTTTCTCAAGAAAAGCAAAGTTAAAAGTAGAAACCGCTTGGGTTCTTCCATGACAAGAACATTTAATTATAGTGGGTGCATGTTAGAAGCAAAATGCAATAGAGAGGCTGAGCACAAGATGCGGGTGAAGAACCACGGGAATTCCTCTGTTAGTCCATGTAGCTCAACCAGGCAGTAAGTTATTACATCCCTTGTGACTGCATTAGCCAAGGGTCTCGCTGTGGTTGCTGCTGGTTGCTGTAGGGTTGCTGGTGCAGCATATAGACACATCTCTTCATGGTCCCTGGCCTGCTACGGAGCCACGAGCGGCGCTTCCTTGCCCGGGAAGTGCGCGGGAGCGCAGCCTCCTCCCAGGAAAGGCAGGAGCTGCAGCAGCCCGTGGTTTGTGCTGCGGTTTGCGGGGCCCTGGGGATCGGGGATCCCTGTAAGTGGCTCAGGCGCAGCTAAACCGCATTGGAAGTGGTTTCCGTGGGCTCATGCAGCTCAGGTGACCTTCGAGCGGTGCGCGGCGGGCGGCCTTGCCTGCCTGGGGTTCTCTCTGCTTTCGTTTTCGCTTTTTATGGCAGTGGCTCTAGCAATAAGGAAGTGCATGATAATCCTTGAGGAAAGTCCTGCCTGGATGTGCTGAACCCAAGACATCCCGATCTGCAGGTGTCTCTCCAAGCTGGAACTGGTGCTTGAGGCGTGTGACAGCCCCAAACCACTGCCCATTTCTGCCTTTTTCTTATATCTATTTTTCCGAACCTCTGCTCCCAGCTGTGTGTTTTCATGCAGCTTCTCCCTGGGCTGGGATTGTGCCTGGGGCCGGGCGCGGAGGTGAAGGGCTGCGTCGGCCCCAATCCCCTGAGCCGCCCCGGCCGCTGCTCACGTATTTTTAACCTTTCTGCTGGGCTAAGCTGCCCGGAGCCGAGGTGTCACCGGGGAGCGCGGATCAGCGTGCCGAGCCGGGGATTGCAGGATCAGTTGCTCTAATCTCCCGATCCTCAAATGCCTCGTCCTGCCGAGGGCATTTCTGGACCGGGGGGACGCCGCAGGTTGCTGGTTTGAGCTCTGGTGACTTGGGGGTTCAGATTGTTGGCTCCACAGGGTCCAACTCTATTATTCCCTTCCCGCTGAATATACTGGGAATATTTCCTTTTTGACTAAGTTGTTTTGTTAGTGAAAACACACAAGGAGCATTGTTGCAAAACCCCAAATGTTCAGCTCTTTATTACACAGCTGTAAAAGTGACCACTGCTCGGGCACTGTAACGCTGTTATGGTGCGACAGGTCCTCACATGCAGAATAAATATTTGTTAGGGTTAAAGCAGCCACGGGGAGTATCAAGAAACTCTCTCTAAAGCCACTTGAGTCTATACCCGGTCCTGCTCCATACCTTAATGGTGACCGCTGAGCTTAACCCTTAACTTTCTTGGGCTCTTGCCCATGGTTTGGGTGCAGTTCTCCACGTTTGGGTCTTGATTCATGGATGGGGGAAAATTGGGCAGGTTGACGGAGAGACAACTGCTGGCTGGGTCTGGGAAGTCCACGGCCCTTCTCCCAGCGGTGGAGGGCACTGGGTTTCTTCCCGTTCTTTTGGAGAGCGCATGGCTCTTGCTGCCCGTTTCCTGGGCTCCTTGGTCACACTGTGATGTCTTCTGGTCCCCTGTCATCCCTGCTGTGATGTGACTGGTATTTGGGTGTGATTCTGGGGCCGGGTCCATGTCTCGGGTGGCCGGTGCCTTGTGTCCTCATTCGACGCGACACAGTTGATTCGGAAGGAGTCAACAAGCCCATTGCAAATGAAGAGACCTCTTGCCACGAGGAAGAGGCACCAGGTCCAACTTGGCCAGCGCCACCTCCACGAGTTCCGTGGAGGGGAAGGGAAATGCAGGTCCTGATTTACTCGGTGCTGGTCTGTTTTATGTGCTTTACAAGGTGTGCATGTCATCTTCTCTCTTCTGCAGGACAGAATCATCAATTTAGTTGTTGGCGGCCTAACGTCCTTGCTGCTTGTAGTAAGTATCTGACATCGTGTCCTGCATTTCTTGTCTCCCTTAGATGTTGAGAGCAAATCCAGAGATCCTCCTATTATGGCTCTGATAATCACTGGTCTATTTGTCACTTGAAACTCTTTGACAACAGGGAAGAATACCCTTCTTCAAGCCATTTTATCTTCTAGTTTTTAAGATGTAGCTGTTTTCTTTACAATGAAATGCTCAAGTCCCTGGGCAGGTTGTGGTTCTCAGCAGATGAGTGACATGAGTCCATTCAGTTGTTTGCTGGTTGTGCTTCTAGCAAGCTCATCCTTGAATATTGGAGTGAAACTTTCAATTAAATGCTTACGGCTGTGCACAATCCAACTCATTTTTGCCAGTGTGATGTTGTAGGGCTGGTCACGTTGAAAGACCATCAGCAGGTGAGGACTTGAGCTTATGTCCATGCTGTACCCAGGTACCGAGACTTTTCCCAGGCAAGGTGCTTTCAGTGCAGGAGAGTTGGTTAACTTCCCTTTCCTTCTGCTTACATATAGATTTATATATGAACGTTTCCTGGAATCACTTGCCACTTGGTTTCCAACTGTCCTTTCTCCTAGGTTTAGACACGAGCACCACCAGCATAAAAGGAGAGTTTTCAGTTTTGCAGTGCTTAGTGGTAGCAGCTTTGGGGAGCTGCAATGGGATGCGTTAGGGAGAACAAAGATTGAGGGAATCCAGCCATCGTTGACTGAAGCGATGCCTTGAAGGTGGCCAGTGTCCACCCATGTGCTGAGAGCAGCTGGTGACACACACATGTCCCAGGGTTAGCAGGGAACACGGCTGTTAACGGATGTGAAACTGCCCAGTAGAAGGATTTCAGAAGCCAAGGGTGACTGCGCACATTTCCTCTCCTGATAGCCTAGTGAAAAGGCAGCTTTGAATCTGGGCTGTCACAGCTGATCTTCTGAGTAACCTTTCATCCTAGTTCCTCAGTGGTAAGATTTTTTTGACATGAAACTTTAAAAATTTTTTTGACATGTTAATGTTTTCTTTTTTTCTGGGTATTTAGAGAACAGTTGCTAGACACAAGACTCTCTAAGCTGCTAATAGAGCTTTAATCCTTTTTTTTTTTTCCTCGAGCTGCAGGTTTGACAAAATCCTTTCCCCCATCTTCCTTGTTGAAGTGTTAAATGTTACTCCCTGCCCGGGGTGGTTGGTGCCCCTGGCCCCTGCTCAGGCTGTCACAGGTCCTGGCCAGGGCTGCTGAGGTTGCACGGTGGGCTCAGCCTGGGGGGTAGCTCTGTGCACAAGGGCAGGAGAGACCAAAGCCTTGGTTTTCTTCCACGCAGGTCACTCTGATCAGTGCTTTTGTCTTCCCGCAACTACCTCCAAAGCCCGTGAATATATTTTTTGCTATCTGCATCTCCTTGTGTTGCATTTCTGCTGGCATTCTTGTAAGTACCTTCACTGTGCAATGTTTCCGGTGTGTGACTGTGGCTGGAATAGTAACACAACCTGCTTATGGCTTCCCCCATCCTTTTTTTTTTTTTTTGGGTTTATGCTGTCCTAGAGCAGTTTTCCCATTTCTAACAGTCCTCATTATGGCTTCATGGCAGTAAATTTGTATGAAACACCCTGTTGGTGGAAGTTTGTCCCTGATTTTGCTCCCTAGCTTTACTCTTCCCTTTCTTGGAGGAGGACTCACAAGCTGCTCTTTGGAAGAAGTCACTTGAAAATGTCTCTGTTCTCCTGTTGTATAGTGGAGCCAAAGTGCTGAGGGGGGCATCTCATATAGTGAGTTCTTGCAACTGCAAGAAACTTGTTGTGATTAACACATCTTAACACAAAGCTTGGAGAAAGGAAAGTGGACAGCAGAGCAATGGGATGTAGTGCAAAAGCCTGCCTTGCTCCTCACCTGTATATGGACACAGCCAAGCTGACAAGGTCACCTCTGTCTTCATCCCTCACCTAGCACCAGGCAAACCTGCCTTGTTTTGGTATATGCCACAAGCCTGCTAAGAAAACCTAATGGAATTCCTTGATTTTTAAGGCACCTGCCTGGTAGCTGTACATAATCTGCTCTTAGTCAGATTAAGCAGGGCTGTTTTACTGGTGGGAAAAAAGAAAACACTGCAGCATAGCAGTTGCTGGCCTGGTTACCGTTGACTGTTTTTTCAGACAAAATACCTGTCCCTTTTAAACAAAACAAACTCATTCTCTCCTCTAGATCTACTGGTATCGACAAGGAGACCTGGAACCTAAATTCAGGAACTTAATTTACTACATATTATTTTCTATTGTCATGTTATGTATATGTGCCAACCTGTACTTCCATGAAGTGGGTAAATGACTGACACTGGGAAGACCCAGCGAGGATGCTCCTGTATCCGACTGCTCTCAGCTCTACCTGAGAAACTTAATGGAGGACAATCAGCCTGAGAGGAAAGAAGTGGGTTGTGCAAGGACAAACCAGTACATGATTTTCATGTAAATGTATATGTAATGTCCCTCTTGTTGGGGAGAATTATTGCCATAAGACATGACATTCTGCTTTTTTTTGAAGAGCTACTGTTGCACTTAATGAACATTCCAGTTGTACCAATGTTTGAATGGCACAAGCTTTTTTCATTCTGGAAAAAAAAAAGGCATTTTTTATTACTGTACAAATAAACTGCAGCCTTGCAAGGATCTGTAGCAGTATAAATAAATGGCATCTTACAGTTACATAAGACAAATACTCTTTATTTTGTTTAAACTGCATATACAATTATTTCTGTTCCCTAGGCAACCATTTGAAACTACAACTTATTTTTCACATTAACAAAACCACAGACTGAAAAAGACCAACTCTGATTATGAAGAGCTAATTACAGAAATAAATAAAATAATTTATACATGAGTCTTTAGTTTCTATAGTATTTTTTTCCCAAACCCTAGGTAACAGGCTGCTCAGCCTAGTGTCTGCTTCAACCCTTAAAAGTAGGGGTTAATTTCATTTGCCTGAGGGCCCTACACCCAAGTTCTCCCAGAGCTATTTCTCCAAGTCTAGGCAACCTCCAGACCACCCCATTTAGTAACTTGCTGCATAATTCACCTCTAGAGAGGTGGCTGGTAGTGTAATGTAAACAGCGAGCACAGACCTTCCAAAGTTATAAGTGTTGGGGGGTGCTGGGGGTCCCAGTAGCTTCCCTTTCTCATAGGCCTTCCCTTTTTATTCAGCTTGCTGTAGTGATGAAAGGAAAAAAAAAAAAAGACTTTTCACAACTCTTGTTTCTGAACTGTATCCATTGCCAGCAATGGACTCTTCAGGAATAGGCAGAGCAGGAAAACCCCATCAGCATCTGTGACTTGAGTCCTACAGTGTGCTGACAAACCAGTCGAGATGGGAACACAGACGGTTCTCACGGGGCTGCCCATGCTCCCTGAAGTCTTTCATGGAATACGTTTCTTCCTGAAATGGAACAGTCTCTTACTCCATCTGTTACAAGAGTCAGTAAGTGCAGAACTCCTCACCCCTTCTTCATGAAACGTGTGCAAACTAAGTCTTGCTGCGGCACTAAGAGGCTCCAGTCCACAGTCCTTGGCTTCTGTCCCGTTACAGCTCTGCAGTTCAGCACACCAGTACCAAGTCTGATCAACACTGACCCTGTGCATCCCCGCAGCGAGCCCTGCAATGGAGACTCTTCAACACAAGAACACCCTGGCTGAAAAGCAGGAACCCAGGCCTCGGGTGGCTGCTCTGTAACCCTTTCCAAGTGAGGTAAACAGCCTGAGCAGGAAAGTGCCCTGTAGTCCTTTCAAAGGGGAAATCTTTGTTTAAAGACACGGACTGACTGCTTTCTTTGGAAATGTGGCACAGGGTTGTTACTAGTTTCACAATGTGAACATGGTCAGTAGAAAAATGGACATAATTACTGCTTCTCAGTGACAGCTCACTAAATCCTCAACGTCCTTCGAATCTTCTGACTCGGGACTGCCCAGCGAGGAGCCGATGATGTGCGACCCGTCTCCATGATGCTGCAGGATAGGATCTGCCAAGAGATGCAGGGCATTAGGGCTCACTATTTCCTGTGCTGTTGAAACAATATATGAAATACACACTTTTGACAAGACAGAAAATTCAGGCTGCGTTTTGAACCAATTTTGAGCAACACTACATAAGCTAGTCCTCAATTTATCAGTTTCAAGTTAAGCTTTCAGTAATAAAGATGCCACCAATGTGATTTTTTAAGTTTGGAACCAGTAGATCTTATGGGCTAGGGCCCAGAGGAGACCCTTCCTCCATAAGGGCGTGTTTATTTAGGTGCAGCTCTGGAGGAATACACCTCTGCTCCTACCAAAGCAGGGTGACTCTTGGCTTTTGAGAAGTGTTGCACAAGCTAAAAAACCCTTTTGGATGAGTGCTGTGCAAACATCCCCCGAAATAACCCAGCCCTTCACCATCTAAGATAACAAGCAGTGACTGCACTTCTGATGCCATCGGTCTTTTCTCATATCAGGAACAAATTTAATTCAAGTACCAGCCATGAAAAAATGCACATTAAAGAGAGTTACTCATTAGCCTATGTGTACTAATTCAAGGGTCAAAGATGAAGCAAGCTGCTCAGTTAAGAAGTGGCTGCTGTTCTAGTGCTTTTCCCATGCAGTTAAGTTGGATTCCAAATGCTTTTTTTCTGCTGAAGTAACTGAGTTGCTTACAAAGTTTCACAGTGATTGCATGGAAATCAATTTAAGAGAAAGCAAGGGTCTGTAAAGTGGTGTCCACAGGAACACTGAATTAATGAATCCTGCCTCCAGCATCATGTATAAATGGCCATCCTACCTGTTAGGGTTGTTAGGGGCAAGACTGATTCGTTGTCTATATCATCCGATGCCTGGATAAAACCATGGGAAGAGGGAACGATAAGGACAGTCTCATCATCTATTGTAGGCTGATCAACTTGTTCTTCTATTGTTGGAGAACCCAGGTCCTGCAGAAACAGAAGGACAGGACCTGAGAAGTGTATTCTTGGTACACAAACAGGAAAACCTTTTTTTTTTTGGCCAGCCATACTCCATAATAAGCACTAGACTTCCCGGATTTGTATCTCATTAAATTGGCATGCCAACATCTCAGTTAGTTACCCCAGCATTCCTATGGCACGTTTCATCCTAGTGTAGGCAGCCAGATATGGTAGAGAGGAACTCTACCCTGTGAGCAGTATGAGGGCAAATGAGGATAGAAGAGGCTGCAAGGTCATAATAAAACATTCCTTTTTTAAGTAAAATACTTTCTCAATAAAGAGGAAAAACTAATCTTTTCCCAGTCTTTTACTTAGATGTTCTGAGATACTGAAGCACTACCTCTATAATACTTAACAGCCCCACTATTGCTATAGCTTCACCCAAACTTAACAGGCACAGACATTTGGATTCCAATTTTTGTGGGCAAAACGCTTATGATTTGTCCATGCCCCAGGAGTCACTGATGCACAACGCTAGCAACTGCAGCTGGCAGGGAGAGGGCAGCTGGATTTGCCTCAGTTTTCAGAGCGAGAGGGAAATGCTTGAGAAAGGCAACAGCCCTCTGGATAATCTTGAGTTCCAAACAAGTTTTAGGAACACTTGTTTACTTGCATAGTTGCACAGTGTAGTTTTTGTAAAGATAACTGTGTGGTAACATCACCTTTCTCTGCTGAGCTTCACTACGTGCTCTGCAACTCAAAAGATTTAAGCTTAGTCCAAATATGCACACGTTCCTGCAAGGCTCAGTACGAGCTACAGAAAAAGCAGCTTTCTGCAGAGCTCAGCAGGACCTGCCCCCGATAACCCGGCTGCCACAAGGCTTGAAACCGGGGAAAGGAGGCGTGAAAAACTCAAAGAGCCACTGTGGCAAATGGGCACCCTTCCCAGCCTGAAATAATATAACCCTGTGGCACAACTGCCTGCTTCCCACTGCTCGCACCCACAGTGACAGCACAGCAGTGGCAAGGACATGAAGATAACGCTCGCTTAGAGAAGGCAGAATTTACAGTTTTTCCAGGGTAGTTTTTCACTTGGAATCACTCAGTTCTCTTTCCTGAAACTGAAATGTGTGTTGAACTCAAATCCAACTAGAAGAACAAATGAGAATTACAAACCCAGTTTGCTGGTTTTTTTTGTGCAGAAGTTCAGTACCTTTTTAAATACTGTTAACCGCAAGTAATTTCTGCGAAGTTTCAGTAGGAACTATGTCTATAGCCGAAATGTACAGATTCCTGCTTGAGAAGCTGAAATTTTGAACTGAAAGCTGACGTGTTGCCTCAGACATCATTAATTCTACCACAGGTTTTTAAACTCCAAGACAAGAAAGGAAAATGGAAGGAGAATCCCCAGCTTGGGATGCATTCCGGATACGAACACTTCTCTAGCAGCAGACTGCTGAGGCTTACAAAGATCCCCCTCTTAATAAGAGCACAGTGAATACGTAGTGTCTGCCTATTTACTTTTGCAAAGACAAATCCTAACAACAGTCATAATAGTGGATTTTTTTTCACCAGAGCAATAAAACAGAATTATAGCAACTGTAAAGTTTATTGTATAGAGGAGGGGGTATCTGAATCTATCTCATTTCTTTTTACTTTCTAACTTAACCAAGCTTTTAAGAAAAGATATTTTTAAATTTTTGCACTGCATTTTTAATACCCCTTCTCATTATCTTATTCATTTTTTTAGTTCCAGGAACTAAGACAGAGGAACATATAATAAACAATTCCAAATATCTAAATTACTTTGGATAACCTCATGTTTGTAGCTCTGGTGCTGCAGCAGATCAAAACTGAGGCCAGAGCCTTGGCTTACATGCTTTCCATTCCAGTTTAACCAATATGGAACTAATCTACTCTGCTTAACAAGAGCCTTCAACCGTGGAAGCTGTGATCCAAGAATATCTTATTAGATTCACAGAGCATGACTGAAGCACAGTACCTAACCCTCCCACTGCTCTGTGACCTACACACAGGATGATTTTACACCAGGTTTAAAGCAACAGTATCATATCAGAGTCGGATGAAATCCTCTGTTAGGTGCCACCACTATTCCAACAGCCACCTGATCACATTTAATTTCCATAGTCAGCAGGCAACGGAATCCGAGCAGTGAAGCAGCTCCATAGCTAGTGAGTTACTTGACCCAGATCAAGCCCAATCTAAATCTTACAGAACAAGGGGTCATGGGTACCAACTAAAACACAGGCAGTTCCACCTCCATGTGAGGAAGAACTTCTTTCCTGTGAGGGTGCCAGAGCCCTGGAACAGGCTGCCCAGAGAGGCTGTGGAGTCTCCTTCTCTGGAGATCTTCCAAACCCGCCTGGATGCCACCCTGTGCCACGTGCTCTGGGTGTCCCTGCTGGAGCAGGGGGTTGGACTAGGTGATCTCTAGAGGTCCCCTCCAACCTCAGCCATCCTGTGATTTTGTGAAATCAAAGTTCATCCTTTTCATACCCTCATAACATTAAGGAAACTCAAGGATAGTGGATGTGAATGAATTATCTTATAGAATCATAGAATCATAGAATGCTAAGGTTGGAAGGGACCTCTAGAGGTCATCTAGTCCAACCCCCCTGCACACGCAGGGTCACCTACAGCACGTGGCACAGGACTGCGTCCAAGCGGGTTTGGAAGATCTCCAGAGAAGGAGACTCCACAGCCTCTCTGGGCAGCCTGTTCCAGTGCTCTGTCACCCTCACTGTTAAAAAATTTTTCCTGAAGTTCCTGTGGAACTTTTGGTACTTCAGTTTGTGGCCATTACCCTTAGTTCTGTTGGTGGCCACCAGTGAAAAGAGGCCAGCACCATCCTTCTCACTGCCTCCCTTGAGGTACTTATAGCTACGACATGTGTAAGATCACTGACATATTAACAACTTGACACAAACATTCAGCAAGACAGTGAAGCCTCTCTCTCTCTCCATGCAGAGAAGGGGAAGACTTCAGGGGTCACTCACTTCCTTACCTCAGTGACATAAGTGCTGGTTAAATCAGTGTGAGAATCCTCCTCTTGTTTTAGGCTGCCCTCTGAAATCTCCTCTTCAGTTCTTACCATGACCCCATCCATCAGTTCACTCCTAGCCCTGCCGCTAAATTTGGAGGCATCATCTTCGCTGTAGGCTGCCTGCTCTTCGTCACTCAGCTTGGACGGGTGGATGTCATCCGGGAAACCGTTTGCTTCCAAGGCGTTGGGAGGATCTGTCAGGTCAGCTGGCTGCATGTCTGAATCCACAGCGAGTTCTGCCTGCGTGACAGACGAGGGGATATCTTCAGCAGCAACGGTGCGGATGATGACACTTGGCGTGTGGCACTGCACTGTCACGTTGTCACTTGTATTTAACAAGTGTTCCGGCTGTAAGCAGTATTTGGAAAAAAAAAAAAAAAGAAAGAAAAAAAGTTTGGAGACTTTCCTCCAAGTGTCTTACATCTTTCAAGAAAGTCATTATTAAGTGTAATTTGAAAGTTCATCAGCCCAGATCATCTTTTGGCCTCTCACAGAATTAAATAATTAATTTTCAGACTGGCTTTAATTGTTCTATAATTCATAATGTGAAGCAGTCTACCTGTTCCAATGAACTGTTTTAGATTCAAAAGGTCAGAGCCCTGAATTTTCAAGACATTTGTTTTGCATCTTCAATTTGCTTTCCTTTCCCTCCCTCTAATGAAGGGTAGCACTGTCACTACTATACAAGTTTTGGGAGGACCAACACACATCTGCAAAAAATAACTGAAAACAGAAGAAAAAAAAAGTATTTTGTTTTGCTGGGGCTAGCCAGTAGGTGGAGACATCACATCTAGACATCATGTTTTAGATCCAATCTAAGTTTCTAATGAACTACTTCTAAAAAACATATTAAAAAAAAAAGCCCTCACTCTTCGATGAGAATTTTAAATGGTCACAGTATCATTATTTTGATTTAATACCCATTTTACAACCCTAATATGTACGAGGGAAGCGGAAGTCTGCATTATTACATTACTTTCACCACACACCCCAAGTTCAGTCTTTGTGCTGTTCAAAATACTTACAGATAAGGCATGAACTATGATCTGTTCTGGGGAGGCCGGAGCAGCAGCAGCAGCTAAGGTCATGGTAGGACTAGTTGTCAGTGTTAAAGGAAGGCCTTGGCTGGAGCTTGTCTGCAGTAAGTAGGTACCTGGCGTTCCTGTGGGCTGGAGATGGAAGGACTGCAAAAGACAGCACAAGTTTAATATCCAAACCCAGCACCTTCCCAGGTCACAGTTAATACTTGGAAAGTGCTTATTTCCTTAATTATAGGAGGACCTACAGCAACTCCGTATGTACAGAATATTTAATTCACATCTTACTCCACAACCCTACTGAATTGTTAGAAATAGACTTTGCTCTGAACTTTTTAAGTTTTAGATCAGTTAGTTTTCCCCTTATTTTAATCTTTGTACAAATAAAAATTGAGGTGTGGGAATACACAGTCCCCTATTCCAAGAAGTAGCTGTGCTTAAGTGTACCCAGTAGCAAATCCCAGTTCTCTGTTACTTACTGGAAGAATCTCAAAGGTCTGCAGCGTTCCACTATTTAGTGTTATTGTCTCGGAGTCAACAGTAGCAGCAGGGGAATCGGTTGAGGCTGCGAGAGAAACATCAAAAAATGAACGGACATAAAGCAGAACATTTCAGCCCTGCAGAGAGCAGAAAATACTATAATTGCTACCCAGCAGGGTATGGTTACTTCCAGTAATAATAAACCCAGCAGCAATCCCAATGACAAGGTTTCCTAATTTGTACCTAAGACACAGCAGTATTTAGGGAAGGCATTCTTCAATCCAGAGGACAAAGGAAAGAAAGTATAGTTCAACTGCCCAGGAAACTGAAGTTAAAGTAGTAATCAGAACTCATGTGATCTGGTTATTTAACATTTCAATGAGATTTGAAGGTGTTCCTAGTTAAACTATATCCCTTGATCAACGTATTACTTGTTTTACACAAGTAAATGGAGCTATGCTTACTGCTGACCTTTATTTTTGTTTTGCATTTTTTGGCATCCAAAGTGTGTTCACTGCTGATGAAACATCAGGTGCACCCCAGGATATTTGCTCATACTGCACGTTGTAGCTCTAGTTTATAAAGCTATAAGTACTCTTAAAAACTCCTTCAGAGCCGTAACTATGATTCCTACTTTTGGGAGAGGGAAAAGACAAATCATAATGTTCCAGGAAGCTGAAAGTAAATTAACATTATGCCTGGGATTATTTAGTAATTCCATAAATACTGAAAGGGCGACAGACCTAAATGACTACAGTAGTGCTTTAAGCACTGGAATCTTGGTGAATATTTTGTTTCAAGTATTTTGTCATTCAAATACTTGAATATTCTGTTTCAAAGTCAACTAATTTTGGTATTCCACACTATATAGACTCTGATTTAGAAGTTTTTCTGCTGTAGTGGCATGCTCAAAGTTTCCGTCTGCAGACTCCCTGGCATCCAGCAGCAGATAACTGTGAAGTGTTGGTTCTCTCCTGCCTAACCATCCAGGTTCATAAAGCAGAAATTACATGTTTGGAATCTGGAGCCTTCTATAGAATGCAGCTGAAATGGGCTAAGAGGTTAGCTCCCAGACAGACAGAAAAAACATTCAATTTGACCGCAAAGACAGAAATTCTTCAGGAAAGAAAAGGATCCAGTAACTACAAACTTGTTAGGCAGACACAGAGGCAGAATAACCATTGCAGGATTCAATTCCTGCAAGGCTAAAAGTCACAGAATACCAATATATCTTCTATGCTCACCAAAACCCAGTAGCTTTGACAAAGCAGAGTTGAAAGTATGAGACAACTAACATGTTACTGAAGTTAAGAGGTTCGTGACTTGGTGTCCTTAATTAACCTCCTTAATCTCAGCTTGTTTCAGGATGACAGGACCAAAGCAGACCTAATAAAACGCTTTATTACATTTTTACCACTCCATCATCACCATAACATAGGAAAGCTTTAGGCTTTGCTAAAGGATAGTGACTCCACGTGTTCCAGCTACTTACAGACATGTGTAATCTGGACTGGAATTTGCAAAGCTGCCACTGGGCTCGGGGTGTTGCTTGCATTCTCCTCCAGACGAGCCACTCGAATCTGCACGTGCTGAACCCCCGAGCTGGAATTAGTGCTTGGTAACCCACTTCCAGACTTGTTCTCCGAAAGCTGATGCCCCGGATTGTTTTTCTGGTTCTCATGAAGTTGCTTAAGACCCTTTATTAGCACTGAGAGAAAGAATATTCGTTCTAAAGCATGCTGCAGAAGGGCATCTAAAATGCTATTGGTGAGATTTATTCAAGGTGAAAATAAAAAAAAAACTTCTGAATTTGGAACCTGAGTAATTTATAGGTATTTCAAATACAAATTTAGTACACAAATAAAACACACTTATACACATATATACACATACATACATACATATATAAATATATAAGATAGTGAACTATCTGGGTGAACTTGATTTTCCTGAAACCTAGATGGTTTAGGATGCTTGAGAAAAACGGAAAGTTGATACAATTTTTGAACTCTTTAAAACATGTGTGTTATATTCCCAAGTTACAGTCAAGCCTCATTATTGCTAGCTTTGTAGTGCTGAAATCGGAAGTAAAAGCTCCACCCTTGAAAGGGATGGAAGCTGATTTATTGAAGAGGCTGAGAGAAGCCTGACTAGAAAAGGGGAGCATGAGACAGAATTAATCTCTCAATGCCTACGCTGCAATTCTTTATCTGCACCTGCAGAAAAAGTGGCTGATGGCTTCAATAAAATCACCTACTTCTTCACTATCACCACTGTAGTCCCATGAAGGAAGCAGTTTGTGCATGTTAGGTTGTAAAAGCTCACGCCTCTGCTTTTATAGTATTCAATTCAGGGAATCACTAAACGTCTCCCGCTCTTGATAGCACAAGCACTTTAACTGGGGAATGGGAGTATATCCTGTTGATTGAGTGGTGTTTTTATATTGTCAATTAATTGATGGAAGCGTTGCCGTTTCTATGGCTTATAAGCACAACATGAGCACTTACTGAGCCCGACAGAACCCCCTTTCAATTGCAGCCTCCAAGTCTTAGTATCATCACCCGTGTGACCACAGCAGAAGTGATCATCAAATTATGCCTTTCATTATGACATATGACTCTCATCTGAGCTGAGCTCTATTTTTTTTTATTGTTTTTCCTCCTCTCCTCAAGACAGACAAAGAGGACTGAAGGAAAGGTCATGAAGACAGAAATATCCTTTGGCTGAGGCCAAAGTCCTTCTAGGCCAAAAATGTTAACTATTCAAGAAATTTAAAGATTTTTATACTCCATTTCTTCCCCTCCTCTCCACTACGCAGCCAGGAACAGACGCACATTTTGTCTACAGGTAAAAATCAGCACCTCAAACAATTACATTTTAACATTGTAAAGGTAACAGATCTAACCTGAGGTCATACTGTCAGGCTGTAGATACATATCCTCTTCCAGCTGAAGAGGTCACTGCCCTCCATACCAAAGACCACCATCATTCAAGATCTGCCAGTTGATCTGCTTATATACCTGCTCTCACCTCAGCCAAAATGAGGGGAGTTTACAAAACCTTTCAGCTGCATTGTGGCTTGTTTTGACTGAAACACCTAAAGGCTGCTCATAGGAGCCGCTCAGCCAACAGGTCCAAGGGGACAATAACTTCCAGCAAAGAAGGAAAGCCCTCTTTCACCAGCAATGCTATAGGTAGACAACAAAATGCAGCCTTATTCCTTTGACACTTGCAAATAGAGCTTTCAGAAGAGAGCCGAGCAGCTAGTACGTTACCAGGGAATGAAACATCCTTGTGGTTTGCAATCTGTCTTTTGATGGTCCACCATTTACTCCGAAGCCACTGCGGTGAGCGGACACTACTCCATCCTTCAGCTAGTAAATCCCAATTGATGTCATTTTCATCAGAAACTTCAAGTTCCGCTATCCTGACAGAACAGAAAAGATTCACGTGTTAGAAGGTGCCCTCCAGACCAGGAAGGGTGTTGCACATTTCTGGTCTGCTCACAGTAGCAGAGGAAAGTGGCATGCTATTGAATAGTCCGCCAGAGCTCATGAATCCACATAGGCTTCCAAGGCTCCACGCTGCCAGAGGTCAAGCAGAATCATAAACAAGAGAAGATGGACTAGATCTGTTAGAATATCCAGTCCATCTCCTTGCCATGCAGGATTATTCTTCTTATTACACATACATTAGGGCTTTGACCAGATTATTGTTAAGCATTCCAAATGATGGTACTTGCAACTTTTTCTTTGGAAAACCACTCCCCAAACCTCTCCAAGGCACTAATTACTTTGTGAGATTCACTCTCAACTTTCACTTAATTAATTTCATGTTATGATACTTAAGTTGCTTCTGTTTTCTTCTAAATAACACTCATCCGTCCTTAACATGGATTTTTGCCTCCTCTCAGATGCTTCTTAGCCAAAGTAGATGAAGTTAACTATAATATTAAACCATTCCTCGTAAATCAATCCCACCAGGCACTCAAAGTCAGGAACAGTCTTCACACAGTTCTGACTGATGTTATGCACACACTCAGAATCTGTTTTAATTATTTTTAATTGATAAAATATCTCTGATTTGCCTCCAACTTATCTATACCTGAAGCAGAGAGGTGTGCAGTGAGAAGGGAAAAGATTTTTGTGAAAGTTAAAAAGAAAAAAAGTGCTCTTTCAAAAAACAAGCAATAGCACTGAATACTTTTGCTAGATTAAAAATACAAAGAGAAAAAAGAAAGAAAAAAGTTACTAAAAACAATCCCGATTGATGAGTTAAGGATAACTGGACAGACCAAACCAGATTCTATTTGCATAGAAAAATTAAGAATTAAAGATTTATAACCAGCACATACTGATATGTACAGTCAAATTTCTCATTTTGAGTTCAAGTCACATAGCTTCAGTGAATTAGTGAACAGTGCTCTGTAAGTAATATTTAGATTTCCTACTTGTCTTGGCTTTTTATTCCCACCCCAAACTACCAAACCACAAAAATCCACTGGCTAAAAAGCTTGAGTTAAAGGCATTGAAAATGGAAGGAGGACTGGAGAGATCAAAAGATTTACTGAGCTTTTCACTACCAGGTTGCTAGATCATATCTAGTCATTAAAGGTGCTGAAATCCAATCAGTGTTTGGTGGCCTACATGAAATTAATTTGCAGTCTCAGTTTAGTTCTTTGTAGACAGACGTCCACATCACAGAAACCACCACCACACTTGACCCTTGTTGGTCATCTCAGCAGAGAAGCCAAGGACTGAATGGGCAGGGAGACTGAACTACCCTCCAGTTTAGGGTTAAAGCGCATTGGTGGGGCAACGTGTGGGGAGCTTGCACGGTCGCTGCCTGTGCTGTACCTGTTCTGTGGAATAAAGAAGACTTCAGTCTCCAGGGCTTTCAATCTGACACCTTTCACGAGCACTAAAATTCACTAAAAAAACAAAGAACAAAAAATATGTTCAATAATAAATCTCTGGGAACTGTAAACACAGCAGTGATTTTCGGAGGGTTTTAGAGTTTTTAGTGTCTAAGAGACCAGCAAAAGGGACCCCAGTGGAATCCTGCTAGTGTCACATATTACGATCCTTCCAAAAATAACTAAAACAACAAACCTCAATATCAGATTTATTTCATCTTCCTTGGTCCACTCAGTTCCCCCACTTTGCTTCCAGTTGAGATAGTTGAGCCACTTGGAGCGGCATTGCTTTTCAGAGCGCGTTCCAACCCGTTCTGCTACGGCAGCCCACGAAACACCTTGCGTGACAATGTCACCTGGTTCTGTGCTAGTTAGTTCGTGCACTACTTCCGCAAGTCTTTTCTCTTCTTCTTCTGTCCACTTTCCTGAAAGAGAGAGAAGTTCTCCAAGTTAAACAGCAGCAGAGGCCATCAGGGGATCTGCTCATAATATGTGAACAGACATTTATCTTCAATCTCCAAAACTTTATTCAAAATGAAAGAAATGACTCGTGCGGATGATATGATTGTTCTTACTAACAATCTGCATTATATTCATCGTTGTTTAACAGATGCACATTTCCATTGTTCTGCAATCGAGCTCCTTTCTCTTCTCCTTTCAGAAGAAAGGATCCACACAGAGCTTGCCCAAATACTGACCAAAGCAAAGTGGTCCAAGCTAGCTGAATTTTATTGTTTGAAGTAAACTAACCATGTAAAAGTTTAGTTTACAGTAATTATAGGAGTTCTGACCATTTTTTTCTTCCATTTGAATACAGATATTTCAAAATAAATAATACTTTACTCAAAGTGAGGCTGTCTCCTGACATCTCCATATACAGTATTTGCATATTAACACTGAGAGCAAGAAGCATTTTTTAATCCACCTCAATAAAGTATGTTCTGTTAGCATTATCATATGATGAACAACGGACTGCAAAACTGATTTGGGTTTTCTGATCTTAAAGATCAGAAAGGAAAATGTCAAACCCCATCCCACTTATGTTCTTAAAATGTTCCCAGATTTGACATTACAATTTACCTAGCTCACAGTTACGCAGCTCTGAAAACACTCTCGACAAAGGCAGACATGACAAAGGTGACGTTTTAACTAGAACAGCTATTACTGACACCAGCATTTACCTCACCTGTGTTGCAGGTGTCCTTCATCAGTCTACATCGATCTTTCACAGATGAGGCACTTCTCCCCAGTGCAGCTCCTATTGTGGCCCAATCGTTACCGTGCTTTATCCTCAGCCTAAATGAAAACAGGCTCATTAGCATTATGGCTTTTATGAGATTACCAAAATACCAATTACTCTCTAACAAAAACAGGACATGTGCTGTTTACAGGCTAGAGAACGGATTTGAGAGTCACTGTGATACTACACTACACTTAACATTTTCTGCCATCACTGCTAATTTTTTCATTTGTTTCAAAAAGTCCTTTGGGCTCGCTAAGCCTCAAGACGCTCATTTCTAAAATGTTTATGAAAATATCTGTCTTGCAGGAGTGTTGTAATGTTTAACTGCTGTGTAATACACAATATAACCATTCTACACCAGTTCTTCAAGGATTTTCAGTGGTATACACTTTATTTGAGAAACCTAAATAATACCTCATGAAAACTCATGGGTCATGGGTCAATACGTTATTATACACCTGGGACAAAAACCTTGCAAATCACACAAACCGGCTAAACTGAAATCCAAAATGATTAATCAAAACATTTTTTTTTCTCCAGTCTAACACAACTTTTTCAAATTGGTCAAACTGGAAAAGTGGCAAGAGGACATAGAACTTGTAGCTATTGTCTTATTCTGGCAGATTCAGTGGTGAAATCAAAGACCCTTATTGGCAGCTTATAGATTTCTCTAAGACTTCGTAGAGGAAAACCTGCCCTGGACCTGCAAATCTCTTTAGAAATAGCATTTACTCAGTTTTTTAAAACTCTGTTTTATTAGTCTGTTTTTCATAACTAGTCAAACACATACAAGCTTGTAAAAACCTTAATTATTACGGGTTTCAATAGAAACCTTGTTTAAAAGCTCTGCTGTATGTTGCTTAAGTCCTATGCTATGTGTATGATGCTTCATCCTATCACACACAAAACAAATCAGAAAGACTGAATTTCTCTTCAGATTAATTTAAAGCAACCACTACTTTCTCATGGAGTCGGAGCAGTCAAATATACCTGTGACTTTTCAGTGAGTACATACAACAAAACCTGTAAGAACTATTCAAGCTGTTAACAAACTTCAGTAGCAGAACTTAACTAATAAAAAGACTTACTCTTTGAGCTTCTCAATTTCCTCAGGTGTATACCTAAGCAGTAGGTAAATAAAAAAAAGGTATTATTTTATATAAAAAGCACACTGCACAAATATTTTTGTTAGCCACAATGTACACATTACCATAAAATATTAAGGTAATTTCAATTATATGAAAAAACTCTGACTGAATAATTGCAAAAAATTTGAAGAATGAGTTCTGTTTTTCCTATTAACACATTTCTAAAGTTATCTGTTAAGGCTCTTTCTATTTACCAGTAAGATTCCCCATCCACAGTGAACTTGCTCCTAAGAACATGATTGGAATTTAGTAGATCTGTCGCTTAAATAAACAGTTTGTTTCCCCTTT
Organism: Tinamus guttatus; assembly: GCF_000705375.1. The sequence continues at coordinate 210,789 of NW_010583045.1, read as the reverse complement.
TGCCTCAAATTTATAATCACCATAAGGCTAAATTTGCATTTTAAAAAAGTCAGCACTGAGATAACATTTTTAACTTTCATGTACCTTGAAAAACTACAACCCACCATCATCAGCACCAAGCCCACTGCTTCACTCATGGGTAAATTAAGGGCACAGGGATTAAGAGTAATTAGCCGAAGGTCAGTTCTACAAATTAGACCTCAGCAGATACCAAGCTTGTCTCATGATCTTCTAATAGCATCAGAAACCCCTTAGCAGCCTGCTTGCCTTTTTTTCATTTTTCCCCACTTTAAAAAAAAAAAAAAACTTCTTTGACAACTATTTTCAAGGCTGATCAAGGCTTCATCATGCTTCTAATAGTAACAATTAGCTGCAGAGAATCAACCCTCATTTGAGCTGGCTAGAGTTCTACTTCCCTAAAACTGCTGTCTTGCAAATCTGAATAAATGACAGTACAGGTAGAGAAAGCCATTTCTTGGCAGAATTCACTAGAAATCAGTTACGATTGTAAGGAGTTAGGTCTGTTTGGCTAGAATCCTTTTGTCTCACACATAACATGTCGAACATTAAATACATGTCCCTACTCACACCAATAAAAACATGCAGCATTAGAGGTTGTCATACTTTCCAACATGGTTTCTGTCATCATACATTCGAAGAACTCTTCTATAAACAGCAAAAAGAGGCCGATTCAGACCCCACGCTATTGTCCTGTAGAAATCTTTTCTCTCATCTTTTGACATTTCAAATATAATTTCAGTGGCATCTTTTATTCCACGGGCCTAGAGGGAAGCATCAGGAAAAAAAAATCTTAAATAGAATTTCAAAGAAATCAAGGAGCAAAATATTTAGGAACTCAAGTCCAGCATAGCATTATGGAACTTCCTATGTATTTCAAATACTACAATCCAAAATTTAAAGTATATAAGGATTTAGTAAAATTAAACACAGAGACTTAAACATCATCTTCTTACACTATAGTATATATGGAGGCTCTAACTTTCATCCATGTTTAAAAGAAATTTCAAAAGCGTATTTTGTGGCCAAAAGTTGAGTGCCATTTAGAATATCAAGGAAAGTATACTTTGGTGGTAGTAGACTGGGGTCATGCAATGGAAAGTTGCAAAATGTTTGTAAGACAATTTATTACATAATTACTTAACTGTTCCTGAAAACATTTTTTTCCCCCCAATTAAACTACTCTTCTGTTCTGATGGAAGTATTTCAGCTTAAACAAAAAATCACTACGTTCTATTTAGCCAAAGCAGTAAAACCCCCAAAAGAAAAGAGATAAATGGGAATACATAATAAATTTTGACAATTACTGTATTTGTCAAGAATCAGCAGAAAAGTTATCTAAATTAATAAAAATATAATTAGTGCATGTTTTTGTGGCATAAATCACTATATACACATGGGCCAGTACACGTTTCTATAACTAATACTTACACTTTTACATGTACACTACTACAACACAACTAAATATGAGTTATGAGCATTTACCAACATAAGCATGTTAAATGCATGCTTATTTCTTCACTGAACCCTGACACTGACAGATTAAGGCAAAGAAAGTAGATAGAGGCATCCTCTTGGTGCAGTGAGCAAATGCAGACATTAATACACTGCAGAGGAGTTTGGAAGTCGTATTCATTTTTTTTGCTTGAAAAAGCAGCACTGCCTCCAGTGCAATCTTTTTCTCCTGCCTTCACCACAAACTTTATGAGTGATGTATATTCAGGAAGAGAGTTTAAACCCTTTGAGCACACTTAGAATGTGCTATACTCAGCATATGAATTAAGAGCAGTTTCACATCCGGTAATGTCTTAAATGCTGTGTATGGATACCATTATCTTATGAACAGGTGTTGACTATTTGTACCATGAACTGTTCAGGATCACTTATTTGCATGTTCTGGGAAGTACTAAAGAAAGTTTCTAGCAGGAGTTGCCTAACCACTCCAACAGGCAGATAACACCCTAACACGTACCTTTAAATAGCGTTCAATGTTACTCATCAAAATGTCAATTTCTTCCTTCGACCACATTCCTTGCTTCCACTTATGGCCTTAAAATAGAAACGACAAAATAATTACTATAGTAAAGGTCAGCAAAATGGAAGAGTTCAGAAAGCACAAACGTCTTATTATTGCAATTAAAAAAGAAAAAGCAGAAGTAATTTTATCTACCTAACTAGAATTAATTCAAAGCAGATGCTGTTTCAGAATCGATGCACAAATCTCCGTAACTGCCAACATCAAATGTTCAAATAATGTGAGTCAGACTCCTCCTTAAAACCATGCTTTGTAAAAATAGAACACTAATTTTTCTACGTGCTGTCAAGTCATATTTTCAAGCTTCCTCTTCAGTCACCAAGACCAGAAATTTTCTCTTCAACTTGATGGCCAAAATTTTCATGTACTCAAATGATTCGAGAAGCTTGAACTTATGTATGACTCAAAGAAAATATTACTTGAGAAACTGGCAACATGATCGGGTTCCCTTAAATGTTTTATCATTTCCAAACACTTGAGTAGTGTAACTTACTGTGCATGCTTTTCACGGAGATAAGTGTTCTGCCTAGCACTCTGACAAGCTGAGCCCTCTCTTTCTGTACTGGGAAAAGTTCCCAGTGGTCATAGTCAAGAAATAAGACTCACGAAGGGTGCTTTACTTCACAAAAAAAGTGACATATTAATAGAGACAAACCTTATGTTACATCTCTGTCCACACCCTTAGTAACTTCAATGCCAGCTAAGCTTTAAAATCAAAAACAATCCACTTTTATTCAAAGAGAAAACTTCAAACCTGGGGGTCTGTCAGTAAAACATGCAAAAAATAAAACCCGACTCCCTTGAATTTATATTCAGGCTCTTCTTTTTTTCTCCCCCTTATGCTCACACCATGCTTACTAGGAAAAGATCATTCAGAATTAGGAGCACGGTGATGACCTAGTTTACATGTCCGTGAATGCTGGCTATCTGCCCATGTCTGCTAAGAAAATCAGGGTACTTCCTTCTCAGCCTGCTAATTACTAGAGCAGAGAGGCAGCACACACCAAAGAGACTATTTATTTAAATCCAATTATATAATGAAAAGTACAAGCATTATTGCTAATGTTCTCCAACTGATGAGAGAAAATTCTTCCCTTGTGCCTGATGGCTCCAATCTCTTATTCCAAAGCTACAAGGCATAATGATAACCTGTTATTAGAGCTGGGATTTACACTTCTCGCCAAGTCTGAACTGACTTAAAGAGAAACTGCTACTCTTTGCAAAGAATAACCTTTAATAACCAATTATTTCAGGGAAGGAAGTATATTTTTCCTTTCACATGCTTGCCTGTTCAGGGACAGTATCATTATTATGTGCCCATGAGTCTTGGAAATAAAGGCTTTTTATCAGTTGGAGACTACCAACAGGATGGTGAGTTCTTGCAAAACATGCAGAACTCCTAGTAATTTCCAAAGGAGACACATAGGTGATATCTGCCAGAGCACAGAGACTGACAGAAAGGTACAGTTAGCATGGTTTCTCAAATATTTTTCTAGGCATATTTTAACGGAAAGATCTCCCCAGTAGTCATCTCTCAATTACAGTGCCTAGATTTAGTACCCTCATTCATTCACATCTCTAATTGCTACTTGTGGTTTATGGTCACTTAATATGCCCATGAAATGACTACAGAAGCAACAGAGTTTTAACAAGACACACACATCAAACAGGCCACCAAGACACATGTACACAGTCATTTCTCTGCCAAGCCACTAGTAAGTGCACCTTAAGGAATGGCTGAAAATGTGTTGCTCTCAACCACCAACATGACATGCTTTGCCAGCAGCTACAGAAAATATTACAACAACCTTGTTTCCTCTTGTCCTAACACAAGACATCTGTAGTAAAAGGTTTTCTCACCTACTCTCCCCTAGCTGCCTCAGGGCTGTAAGACAGAGTGATGTCTTTGCTGTTCTACCTCTCTCACAGTCCCTGGACAGAACTAAGAGCTCCGGAGCTCTACAAATGTAATAAATATGAAAGATTTGAGGAAATGGGAAACTACTGCTTATAAAAAGTGACTGTGCACTCTTGGGATCAGCAAGTGAAACGGTCACACAAAATGGATCAGGTTCCTTCCTCTGTATGTCCTATATCCAACACCAGACACTGCAAGCCTCACCCAAATTCTTTCACTGACTGCAGTACCCCAACAGTTCTGCTCCAGAACCTGAGTGTAAGACAGAATTCAACTCCAGGAGGGAAAACCAGTTTTTCATCTTAAGTTTTATAATAAAAAGGGTCTTGCTTTGGACTGATATTTTAGTTTTATTTTCCTACAAAAAAAAAGGCAAGATCAGGACAAGAAAAATGGCTGAAAGGGAAACTGAAGAGACAAGAAGTGTTAATTTGAAATTCAGCTATTTCCTCATGTTTAGAAACCATTCACTGTGTGCTCCCCTCTGACTGCAGCTTCCTATAATCCAACTACATGAAAAAATTAAGGGCACTTGTTAAGTGGAGCAAACGTACAACATCTGCACTACCTGTGCAGACATATTAAATGTGCTAGTGCTACACAACAGCCACTGGAATCCCTGTCACTGTCACCATTACAGGTACTATGGCACCCTCATTCTAAGTTATCTGATTAGTTTATTAGATCTTTTATGAGTTTTAGATCCCATCCATATAAATATTTTCACTAAAAAAAGACACCAGAAATTACTTTATGCAAACTCCAAAATATTCTCTACAGGATCTCTAAGAGCTTACTTTTTCACAGCATGGGAGAATTTTAAGTATCCTACCTTTATTTGTTAGGGAATCCTTATCCTCTTTGGTTGTGAACCAGGCTTGACTAACAGCTGACACTTCTTCATTGCCCATTGGGGAAATTTCATCCAGCTGTTCATTCTGAAGAATCTTGAAAAGACAATTACATCTAATCAGTTCTAGATAGATCTTCAGTTCATTCTCACACTTTGCATTTCATATGAAGATATGATCAGAAGGAAAAGGAAACCACCACCTTCTTTGTGCTGAAAAACTGCCATTTTTTTTTAGATACAGGATTACAAGTACATCCTCCTGTCTTAAAAGATGCAAGTCCTCATTCAGTCCTAAGTTTAGTCCTAAGTTCAGTCCTGTTCAATTTGCTCATCAATGACCTGAAGGGACAGAGTGCTCCCTCAGCAGGTTTGCTGATGATACGAAACCGGGAGGAGTAGCCGATACCCCAGAGGGCTGCGCTGCCATTCAGAGGGACCTGGACAGACTGGGCAACTGGGTGATGGAAAACCTCATGGAATTCAACAAGGCCAAGTGCAAGGTCCTGCACCTGGGGAGGAATAACCCCAGACACCAGTACAGGCTGGGGACTGACCTTCTGGAGAGCAGCTCTGCAGAGAGGCACCTGGGTGTCATGGTGGACGACAAGGTGACCATGAGGCAGCAGTGTGCCCTCGTGGCCAAGAAGGCCAATGGGATCCTGGGGTGCATTAAGAAGAGCGTCTCCAGCAGATCGAGGGAGGTGATCCTGCCCCTCTACT
>NW_010583045.1:176609-205218 GCF_000705375.1 Tinamus guttatus | reverse complement strand
ACACAGTGCAAGAGGGATGTGGAGCTGCTGGAGAGAGTCCAGCGCAGGGCCACAAGGATGATCAGGGGCCTGGAACATCTGCGCTATGAGGAGAGGCTGAGGGAGCTGGGCCTGTTCAGCCTGGAGAAGAGAAGGCTGAGAGGGGATCTGATCAGTGTGTATAAGTACCTCAAGGGAGGCAGTGAGGAGGATGGTATTGGCCTATTTCCAGTGGTGGCCACCAACAGAACTAGAGGAAACAGCCAGAAACTGAAGCATCAAAAGTTCGCAGAGGAAACAGGAACAATTTCTTAACAGTGAGGGTGACAGAGCACTGGAACAGGCTGCCCAGAGAGGTTGTGGAGTCTCCTTCTCTGGAGATCTTCCAAACCCGCTTGGACGCAGTCCTGTGCCACGTGCCCTAGGTGACCCTGCGTGTGCAGGGGGGTTGGACTAGATGATCTCTAGAGGTCCCTTCCAACCTTAAGCATTCTATGATTCTATGAAGTAAGACTTAGCATCTTAAGAAACAGATGTTCTGGAATTAATCATACATTTGTTCATCCTGTTCAAAACCTTTTACAAAAAAATGATTTGTGTTCAAATACATCAGTTTCATACTAAAACACTCATATTCATTTAGGAAGTCCTTTCCGTTTATTTCTCTTTTATTTTGAATTAAATAAAATATACGTCAAATAGGTCAAGGTAGAAGTTTTACTGTACCTGAATCTGAGTAACAGTTCCTTCATTAATTTCATCTTCAGCTACCTCAGTGGTAGCAGTCATGGTCACCTCAAAGCTCTGATCATTTTCTGAAACTTCAGAAGGGATAACTTAGTTGTATACTTCACTCTTAGAACATATGTTATAACATATTTGTTTATGTTATAAAATCTATGGCGTAGATGTTATAAATTGCTATCTTTGTAGTGAAAATTTTTAGAATGATCTTACTTGGTATCTGTTTATTGACACAGTATAGTTGCAGATGATTACGAAGAGTTGCTCTTCACAAAATTTTAATCAAGGTTTGAAAATGTTCAATTTTACTTTTGACTATGACTAAGAGCTGATGTAAATGAGTAATTAATAAAGAAACAACAGCTACATAAATAAAAAAAATCTTAATTCATGCAAACAGTACTGTATTAATGCCTCTTTTCCAGGCCTACTTTCATTATTTTCCAATTACTGAACTTTCCAATCTGTTGACAGCATTCTCCTCTCTACCTCGATTAAAAACTTTAAAGAGTTTCTGTTAGGTTCCACCAAATAAACAGCCACTTTAGGTGTGGTAAGTAGATATTATGACTAGCTAGATCTGTTTTCCATTCTGCTTGAGAAATTTTGTTAAGCTATACATACTACTTGATGAAATTGCCACATCTCAAAATCATCATTCAGACTACCCTTTGGTACTACAGCAGTCTGTACCTTAAAAAGACGATTTGTTTGCAACAGATGTACAGTTTTTCTCAGTAGTTGAAACGTGGAAATACTAACTATACTATTTTATCATTAAAAAATTAACCTTACAAGCTCTTTGCAAGAGTACAGGATTTACTTTGCTGCACATTCTTTCAACTTGTGTATTGGACTTGCCTGCAGATCTCTATCTCTGAGACAGGTTTATTTCACCAGTACTGCAGCAATCCGTCTGTATGCAAAAACATCTAAGGCTCATGAGAAAAATTTAAGGTATCAACAGAACTTTAAAAACATCCAAAATATTGCACATGGTCAAAAAAGCCCACTTTTCACCTTTATCAACAAAAACATTTTTTGCAAGAGCATACTAACTTATAACAACTTACTTGGAACTGCAACAACAGAAATGCATGGAGTAGAGTCATCCAGACTCTGATCATCCTCTGATAGGCAAAGCCTCTTGTGTGGAGGTTCAGTGCTGTCTTCAGAATCTACTTCATCAGCTTCTAAAAACAAAGATATCCATGTCCCTCTGTTAAGCAGAGCTCTTGAAACAAATCTAGCAACAATGACCAAAACAAAATGTAGAAGCAAAAGTGATAGGCTGGTTCAGAATTTTTATTACCGTTTAGCAATTACTGCCTAAGTGTAAATTATGGATAATAACAGTTCATGTGTTTTCTTCAATGTACTGGGAAAAAAATCATTTAAAAAATTTAAGTGCTATCCACAAACCACTATCCCTTTCAGCTTATCTCTCTGCCATGCAATCAAAACACTCAAATCTCTACAAACTTGGGTATATGTTCGGTTCTAATAACTCATTTCCACTGAAATAAACTACGACGTCTATATCCTTAAAGTTAGGCACATATATGTTATTTTTTGATTCACATCCAATTTGATATTTTATCCTTCTTTAGACTCAGATAAAATAAACCCTGTCTCAAAAAGTGAACAGAATACAAATATTTTATCTATTTGGAGAGAAGCTGCAGAGACTAGGAATACAGTAGCTGGATCAATGAGAAGAGATGAAAAATTCTATGAAATACCATTTTGAGGGCAATGAAGTATAAGGTTCCCTTCAGTGTCCTGGGTCAAAGTCACAGAGTTCACGGTTTCTACTGTCACTGTGTCAGACTCTTCTTCAACTGTGCTCATACTCAAACCTGAAAGAGTGATACACAGATTACTTTTTGTAATACACTAATCACTTTTCTTCAGCCTGGTTGCCACTCTGATTGTCCACAATGCTTTTTCCTTTATCTCAAATAAATCACTATAAATTCTCTTGCACAGTGATGGATCTCTATTCCACGGTTCACATCAACAATTCCAGGGTTTAAGAAGCTTATACAGAGTTACGTTTCCTGCATACTTGCGCATCACACAGAGCAACATCAGATAGTCTCAAAGGTACTTTTCCAGCTAAAAATAGTACCTGTTCAAGAGCGTTTGTCATCTTCAAGGGATAGAAGTCATGTAAGAGTATGGAAAGGATTTTTTTTAATAGTTTACTTGAAATTACAGGCTGGGAATACAAAAAGGGATGACTTTGATGCGATTCAATCAATCTTCTAGTCTGCACACGGTTATTGCTAGCGGTACGTTTTGCACTACTTTGTCCAATTTTAGCATTTAGGCAATTAGGCTTCCAGCAGACTCCCTGTAAGAGACTCACTGTGCCAAGTAGTTCAGGAGGGCAGCATCGAGGTGAAGAAAGGCTGTCAGATAAACAAGATGAAAGTATCAAGAGATCATTCCGCACTCTCAGCACAGCTCCCTGTCAGTCAGAATGGATTTCCAGTTGTTGGAATTCATCATATTGCTTCTCTTTACCCCCCTTAAGTCTTCTCTCCAATCTCACTCATTGCACCCTTTTTACACCACAGGCTTCAGTCATTGCTTTTCCAAATTAAAGGTAACTACTTCTTTATAAACAACTGCTCTGCTGCATCTCCCCATTCCCTCCCTCTTTATCTCACACTTTTGAGTAATGCAGTCCTTTAAATTAATGTCCTAGCTGCAGGCACATGAAATTATTATTGTAAAAGATAGCAACATCCCTGATATAGATACAGTCACAAACAAGCTGCACAATTTTACATTGATTGTTGCGCCTAAGTAAATATAAGAATTTTATTAATGTGTTGCTCTTGTAGAATCTACAGCCTTACATTATTTTTCCAAGTCTCTACTAAGACTCTTGTCAGTGATTCTAAATTCTTTACATCTTCTCCTATTACTTGTCTCTTTAGTATTTGTAACATTTCTCATTCGATAATCTTCCCATAATACAACCTTTTAAGGCCAGTGAGTAGAATGTATTTGTAATGTTACACTCCTTATAGCTCTACTCTTTAAAACTGCTGAATTTCAGAGTCTTAATTTTGCAGGTGGAAGTAGATAACTTTGAATGCTATTTTTTAACCACTGAAATAATATAAGCAACAGAAAAGCTGAGTGCAAGCACTTGCCAATATATGTGGGGTAAGCAGCATACACTGAAACTCAGCGAGCTCAAGCAATACTTCTGATACTTTTGTGCAAGTATTTCTGCAAATACTGTGAAGAAACGAAAGTATTACTAGCCTGTAACAATTCTGATGTAAACTAGCACTTTCACTAACTTTGAGATCCAAATCCCTCAAACATAAACGAAGGAGAGTCAGCCAGAGTCAAGACACACACTCAAGGTGAGTTAAAAGATCTTGCTCACCTTTATTAGCTTGAATGCAGTACATTTATATGAGTAGTCTGCGTACCCTAAGCGGCTCCTAATTGGCAGATAGTGATGTAACTACACAGGCTCCTAATTGGTAGGCAATGATGTAACTGAGACCCTTACCTTTAAGGACCGTCCCCCCCTTACTTGTTTAGCTCAGCCTTTTAGTTCAACAGCTCTTCATTCCCTCTGACCTTGGCCTGTTTCCTTATCCCCTAGTCAGCAGTCCCTTTGTTCTTTCAGGGAAGCCTGAAAGGCCGGATTGAGCAGGCCTGCTGGGCAGCCATGTCCGCGGCTCCCTAACCATTCCTCTGTACATAGCGACACTTAAGTTCTGCTGCGCCAGAGGATAAATAAAATTGCATGTAAAACATACAGAAGCTCTGCAAAAGTCCCATCCCATTTGAGCACCTGGGATTTGGCAAGCCTGCCCTTCATGGAGCTTTGTAAGGAAAAAAAAAAAAAAAACCCACCTATTTCCCCTTTAAGTTCTAATCTTTTTCTGTACTTTTTCATACACCACCAATACAAAAATAATATTTAAAACTTGTTTTTAATGCCATGGTAGCACCATCAACAATTTTTAAAATTATCAATAATGATTTTTTGAGATATAAGTTAAGAATCACAACTATATTACAGTTTTGAATGTAGCAGGTAGGGATATCCATACACCCATCCACTCTTATGTGAAATTTAAAACCTATATATTAAATCACCTCTATAATGTTAATAATACTGCCTTAGTAGGTAATCATTTTATTTTAAATTATAAAACATGTTTGGCAATGTGGATTCTCAGCAATAGCAATATTTTCTTGGGAAGATAAAGGTTATCCTAGTCTTTCAATAAAATTGTGTGCCACCTTTCCAGCTTGATGAAGACTGGGCACTGCTCTGGGCACATATAATGACCGTTTTCTAGAATTAAGCGATATTATCCTTCCAAACATCTCAAAAATTTGAGATACTGTTAGCATTTTAAATCACAGGCTTCTCAAACTTAATCACCTACCATCAGTAACAGCTCCTTTCCACATGCAAGTGTAAGAGGAAACCACCTCCTTGTGGTTCATCTGCTTACGAGTTCTCAGTCCTCTGCCCTCTCTGTTCTTTACTAGTACTAGTACACCTTACTATGTTTTAGTAACGTCTGCTGCATGGCTATAGCATTGATTTTGAACAACCAGAAGGGACATCCTTAATGGAAGGAGAACTAACTTCAACTATTATAACTAAATGAGCAGACTGCAATTTTTTTGACTTAATTCTGACCTGCTCTTTTTTTTTTTTTCAGTAAATTGGACAGTTCTGGAAAAAAATAAAAAACAGAAAATAAACATGAAAATCTTTCCTATTACAAGCACTTTCTGGATAACTTTTCTTATGAAGAACCCTGTAGTAAATTCACAGCAGAGTTACTTGGAATGCCAGGGATTATTTTTCTTTAATTATACGTGAACAGCTATTGATAAGACTTCTTTCTCCTGCGATATGCTGAAAGCACCTATTTTTGCTCTTATCACCATGAAGGCTTGCAAGACACAAGATTTACTTTTAGAATGCAAGTTATACGCATCATATTTCAACTAAAACATTTTTATCTATCTAGAAGCAGAGGAAACTATAGTACCACCAACAGCAGAAGATGCAGAACTGCCTTCTTTCTTTTACTGAAAAAACCCTGACAACTGTAAGATGGATAAAACTGATAGATAACAAAGCTGGACATTTTTTTCATCAGTTGCTCAGAAAGGGGGGGGGGGGGGAGGGGAGGAAGAAAAATATTTCTTCTGATCTTTCTGATTAAGTTAAAAATCTCTGCAGATGCCCGCTTGAGATCTGAGCCACTCTCTCTAAAGCACCAAGAACTGCGCACATTCTCTCCGGAATGGAGTTTTCCAAAGAAGGAAGCACTCCTCAGTGGGAATCCTGGACCAAGCAGCATTTCGTAACTTCTTGCCAACCTCCCAAGAACAGTTTACCCCAATGCTAAGATTAAGTAACAGATAAGAGCCAACAGTAAGTGCAGACTTTCCAAAAAAAGGCATTTTTTTCTACGCCAGACATTTGAGATTTAGAATATTCTGAGTTTTTCAAGTTAAGGTAAAAATCACGACAAAGTCTTGACCAAAAAAAAAAAAAAACTGAACAAAAGCCAAATTCTTCACTGCAGTGGAAAAATTTGCATCACTTTTAATGCATATGAAATAGACCCAAGTCGAAAACTGCAAAAAAACAAGAAAAGCCAAGTCAAAGCCAAATTCATATTTTGGACATCACTTTTTATTCATTAATGGAAAAAAAAAAAGTAGGAAGAAAAAAAGAAACTTTCTCTTTCAAGACACAGTTAAACCTGGACAAGAGCCCTAAGCCATGAAGAAATAAGCTAGTGACTGAACGATGAGAACAAAGGAAAACAAAATCTTGCATCACTGTAGGAATCACTGTAGTAGTTCCGCTTCAATGTGATCAGATCCTACAAAGATCACTGTTCTCCACGTGAACAATGATGGCACCACCACGTATGGCGGGGATCATATGGTGTGGAATGGAGTTACTTGGAGATGAGGGTGAGGAAGGCCAGTGCTGCAGGAGGAGGCAATCCCTCTCTATCTAACACAGGCTTCTTGGAGACTGACTGCAGGGACACAGTACGTGCTGTTGTTCTTGATTTACAATGGGATGACAGGTAAAGTCACTCTAAACAACCTTTGCGTAAATTCACTCAAAGTGTCTGCTTTTGAAAACACAGTTTTCTGGTTGAAACAAAGAGCTTACTCTTCTCATTCTAAATGCACGCCTCAAAACATTTTTAGTGCTAAATGCAAGCATGTTTGCTAAAAAAAAAAAATAGGTCTACTACTAACAATACTGGGGGGAGGGAACACACTGCTGGTTGCTAACACTGTGGATGTGTATTAAGAAACAGCAAAAACAGCATGTTGGCAGCTTAAAATTTTATGTAAATATGTATATTTAATATGCCTTTCTTGCACTGTTAGATTTTTAGGTGTATTTATCTATTCAGTCAAACCTACCATTTTTAGAAGTCACCTACAATTTTACTTTTCCACATGCAGCCTAAATACTAAAGTACTTTACCCACGGGTATCATTATTATATACTTCCAGTATCCATTTTCCAGGGCAGCTACCTATTAAAGCCATGTACTACAGCAGTTCTATTTCTTTTAGGAAACATGAAGCAGTCTTAAGGAAAAAAATAAAGAAGCTGATTTTACAACAAGTTGCAAAAAGCAAAAATTTTTATATAAAATTCCTATAATTCTAAATCAGAGGAGAATGGGCTCAAATGTTCTGTGGTTTGCAAGAAATTAAACAGCGGTTCTATACACTCCTAAAAATATTATTTTTGCCCTTGCAGATAGAATTGTCCTAATTAATACTTATTAACAATGTCAAATGTCTTGTCTACTTTTCTGTGGACTGCTGCCAATATTTTAAAACTACTACATGCATCTGTATTAAAGGCCATATAAAAGTGTGTGTCACTAAATTCTGTAAAAAGCAAGAACTCAAGTTTATTGAGATGCTACCAGCTATTAAATGTGAATAATCTTAGTGGAAGCATTCCGATTTCACTGCATTTATTCAAGACTAATATAACGGAAACAAGATGATACATGACCCTGTGTACCCTGCATTTACAGAAGCCTCATTCCTTGTTTCTTATAGTCAACACTTAAGTCATAAATAGGAGCTTTTGAACAACTCAGTACCAATTCACTTATTATTTAGCAAAAGATCTTTTTGCCACACCACATGGGTTGACTCAAATTTAAAAATCATCACAAAAGAATTGTCTTGAAATGCTGCAAAATGTATGCAAGACAGGGAGCAAATCAAATGGATTTCAAACAAAAATGTTCAAAGACCAACGTTCAATATATAAAAAGATTTATTAAACTGTATCAGTGTGAGTTTACAGGCCTATAACAGTTACACTCTACTCATCAACAGCACTTGGAGCAGAGGTGTTAGCACATAAAAGATAGGGAAGACATGCAATGGGAGAAACTGTTTCGATTTGTATTAACAAAAAGTTGGCAGTTGGCCATGATAGTTTAATAAAAACACTAAGCATGCTTTAAATGTCACGCAAGGGAAAAAAATGTTAGCTGTTTCAGTCAAAAAAAAATATAGCAATTAAACCTATAGTTCACACACACCTCCAATAAAAAAACGTCTCTCAGGCACAAGGTTTTAGGTGTGGATAAAATCTTGATGACTGATACGTACAAAAATACATAAAAGAAAATATTTAAATGCAGTTGCACTGTAAGCATTCCAATTACCTCTTCACCTTTATAACAATAAACAGAAATTTAACAAGTAATAAAACATGAGCAGCTAATTGTTATCCTAATTATAATGGGTATAATACGACTGATAAAGAAACCCACAGCTTGGCTGCTGTTTGAGGGATGAGCACGGAACCAACTCTCACAAATGTGAGAGGGTCTATCACAGATAGTAAGATAGGCTAGGGGCACATAGTATTTTGAAGGTCTTTATGTCTTACACCTCTACTTTTGACAGCTTTTAATGGTGAAACTGAAACCTGCATTTTAGAGGCACTCTAATTTAGAAGCTTTATTTAATGTTCAATTGCTTGGGCAAAACATCAAACACGATGCATAAACTTTCAGCAAGCAACGAGTTGTTACCATTGCTACGCTCATCTGTTGGACAGGGATCGAGACGGCAATTAGATGTTTCCACCTGTAGTATGAAAACTACATCAAGCCAGTTTTCTGAGATAGTTTCTTAGGCAGCCAAGAAACTTAATGCCAAAAAGTGCTGGCAACAAAAAGCATTTTCTGGATTACTGACACTCAACTTCAGCGTCCAGGTGGATCTGAATAAAGATCGTGGTGAGAAAGTGCATACGAATAGTGCCTGGCAGGCACAGAGAAGCTGCGTAAGGCATCACCTTGCACTTTTCAAGTAAAAATTAGTTCCTAGTGCTGAAGTGAGCTTCACCACGCCGAAGTGCACACACAGGAGACCCCAGAAGAAAAGAAAAAGCAACCATGCCGCTTCATTTTGGTGAAGCATTGAGTAACCTGGGTGCGGGAAAGCCGGGCACAGCTCTCAGGTGAACCCCTGCTCGGGGCTGGGTTGCGCTTTGAGGGATTCACTTGAAAGAAAAACGCCCCGAGCAACCTCAAATCACAACCTTAAACCGAAAAAAAAAAGAAAGAAAAAAAAAGGAAACAAAACAGATAAAAGCCACAAGCTTAGGCCATCCCAACCGCAGACCCTGAAAATGGAAAACATCTCTGAATGTGCTCGCCCAGGTGGCCTTTCACTACAGACAGCCAAAATAAAGGCGCGGGGGACAAGCACAACCCGCGAGCAGCGCCGGCCCGAAGGGCGGCTCGGCAATTTCGCGGTTTTCCCCTCATTTCGCCCGCGGGGAGGCCCCGGCCCCCCGCTGCCCCGCGGCCGCGCGGCGCCACAAAGCGCACGGTGCTGCCCTGGCCCGGCCCGTTCGGCCCCGCGCCCCGCCGCGCCCGTTCCGCCAAGCCACGGCTCGCCCGGGACCCTGCTGTCCCCCGAGCTTCCTGGGGGATTTACTGTCGTTTTGCTCCTGCTTTGCTGTTCCCATCTCTGCCTTCCCCAGTTAGCCGAAATGAGCCGCAAGCTTCGCTGTGAGGAAGCTCTAGGCCCTGCTGCGGGCAGCCTGTGGTGCTGGGTGCTCATGAGCCTCGCAGCCCTCTCAGAAAGTTGCCAGTTTTGGGCACAAAGCTGGACTAGGTCCCTCTCGGAGCCTTTCCTGCAAGTGGGAGATTTCCCTCTCCCATCCCAAAGCATTCTCCGTATGAAAGCAAAAATGGGCCATAGAGCAGAATTCTTTACCTGTGTGCAGACCCGTGAAGGAACCAGAGCAGCCCAGTGCCCATCCACTCCTGGGGTTTTTCCATGTAATACGCTGGCTAAACTTGTGCCACAAAGTCCCCTCTTGGATGTGCCCCTTATACGGTGAAACTCGGATCACATCCTCCCCCAAACCCTCCAAGACTGTCTTTCAAATGTGCCCATGTCATCGCTTGGTAAAGAAATGTTTGTTTTCATGTTCTGGGCGTGTTTTGAGATTCCACCAGTGGAAACAAGACTGCATATGGAAAAGGCTCTGTGGGAAAGCCAGAAGGGAAGAGATCGCTGAAGCTTCCCATTAAAGCTTCCTTAGTTTGCTCAGACCCACAAGACAGTAAAATCTGTAAATAGATTTTCTTTAGACCTTTTGCACAGGCTACAGCAATCCTAAAGTGTTTGCTGCTTTTTGTAGTTAAAATAAATGTCCAATAATACTTTTGCCAAAATGTAGAAGTTTTGGTTGTAATTCTCAGTGCTGGGTCAAATACTTAAGAAATGTTTTAGTAAAAGTAGGCAAGAAGTGTATTTACGTAGGTAGGTAGGTAGTTTTGCCCAAACGCATTTAGCGAATGGATTGTTTTGCATGTTAAAAGGCGGTACAAGCTTTGTGCTCTGGTGTAGGGCTCAAGGGCAGGAACATGTTAGGAAATGTGCTCCTTTCTCAACCTTTTGCCTTCGTTTAGAAATTTCACTCAAATTTGGCCAAGTTGTAAGTTCTAAATATTGCAGTTCATGCATTCCCTGGAGAGAACATACAGAATTTGTTTGCCAGGCAGGGCTGCGTTGCCCTAAACATACTGTGTCTTTTAACATTGCAAAACTGTAAGGTTTTGTAGATATCTGTGTGGGGCTGGTCAGTTTGACCTGGAGGAGACCTGGGTGCATAGGGGATGTTTTTGATGTTTCTTACCTGTCCGTCTTCATCACATAAAAATTCCTAGATACACTCTCTGTGTAGTAAATGGCAAACATGAGAAGGCATCTTCCATATTCTACTTATTTTCCCCATATCTCATGTCCTCATTTGGGAGCATTTTTCATTCTGTTTGGTCATAATATTTCCCCCCTTATTCCCCCTTATCCATTTTTTTTTTCTTCTTCTTCTTCTCTTATTTATCTGACTATACTTTGTCAAAAACAGTGTTTTATCTGCGAAATCTGTACCTGCTTTTATGATGATATAAATGATATAATGATGATGTTCTCGAATGTTTCTTAGTGCAATAAGGCCGTGGTAAGCCACCACTGTCAGATCATATGGCAGCACTTTGTGAACTGGAAACCATATGCAAAGGTCCTATGTGTTAGTCACACATCTGCAAGACTTTTTGCATGGTTTGGGGATCATGACCCGTGTTTATGCCCCAGTCCCTGTTTATACAAAGGGAATGATACCACTTTCCTCACAGATAACCAAAGTCAGAAACATTTACATAGTATCAAGTTCACTCCATATAAATGTGGAAAAAAGCAATGACTACAATTACAGTACTTGTAAGATGAAAATCTTGATATGAATATGGATTTGTTCTGATCATGAGAAGAATTCAGCCTCAGTAGCCTCTGCTTTAATTATTTTATTAATGTTGGTCAGGAATAATCTCGATAGAAAAGCAAGACCTGTTAAAACCAATACAATAGATTATGTCTGTTCTGCAGAGTGCACAGGAGAGTGCTAGAAAACAAGAACGGATCTTCATTTTTATTTGCTGAAGGACACAGGTTATTCTGATCATTATTGTCCTTCTGTGGCACAGCAATATTTTTCTCCTGTTAGGTTTATTGTTCTTTAATCTTTGTTATTACAAAAGCAGGTGATTTAGTCCCTTTTTCCTTTTTTTTTTTTTGTTGAACAGTCCTCATTTCCTGGACTCTTTTCTCCTCAGTGACCTTCACTTCTTGACAGAACAATAAATTAAACAAAGAAACTTTACGGGATAAGCGACACAGATTATCCGTGACAGGCAGCCTGGAGGATGTTTCTTCTGCTACAATTCAAGGGCTGATGAAGCCTGGCTGATTGAATTCCCATCGTCAATGAGAAATAAGCTCAGAGGGCTTAGTGGTAGTGGAGGCATGAGGTCATTCTACATATCTTGTATCCCTGTGTACCTGAGATTGGAAAGGTACTCACCCTTCTTTATACAGCTTCTGTGCTGGATGACTATGTGATCTTGTGCTTCAACAGGAATACCACTGGAGATGGAAGATGGAGGTGAAGAGACCTCTGGAGATCATCTGCTACTGCTCGAGCAGTGTCAGCCGAAGAGGGTTCCCCAGGATCATGTCCAATGATGACATGAATATCTCCAAGAATGGAGTTTTCACTACCTCTCTGGTTAAATTGCTCTGAACACTGGTTCAGACACCCTCGAAGTGAGGAGGTGCTTCCTTGTGTTCACGCAGAATTTCTTGTGTTTCAGTTTGTACCATTGGCCCTTGTCCTGTGCTGGGCACTGCTGAGAAAAGTCTACAAGAGACTTTTAGAAATCACAGGGAATGATTTATGGGTACTCCAGCACGCTTCACTGACTCAAAACACCATAGGTTTTCCTGTTTCCACATCATTTCTATGGGGGTTCTATACTACCGTTTTCTTCTTCCCAGCAATGCTCCCCTATAACTTTGCCTTCTGGGCCTTCCCTTTAATGAAGGCCTAATGTGTAAATCATCTGTAGGCCAAGAGTTGCAAAATGGGAGGGGAGAGAAAGCATCAAGGGCCCAGAAATTTGTGTTGAGGCAAAAAAAGCATACAAACCAGCTGTACAGATCAATTTATTTTTATTTTTATTGTATCTCTGTATGCATATTGAATGTGATGAAAGAATCAGACACATAGTGTACTATGGACCTAATACAATCTTTTTTTTTTTTTTCTGTATCTTTTTTTTCTATCTGTTTATATAGTTATTTTTTTCCATAGGGCCTATTTTCCTGGTAGCCACCAGATGTCCCTGCTGCAATGTGCTCTGAACCCACCAGTTGTGTCCCAGAGATGGGATTTTTCTGCTTTTGCTGTGATGAAGTGAAGGCTGAATTAGCATTGCTCTCCAGGTGCAGCACACTCACTTCTTGCCAGGCTTTAAGAGAAAACTGAGGCTGTGACACTGAGGGTGTGAAGAAAAGATAACGGGACAGAGCATCATCGACATGTTGATGACTCACCGTGGTGCTCAAAAGGTCGTGAAGGCAAAACATAAACTCTTACTGATCCGAAGCTTGATTACACAGGCTGTAACAAGTCAGGTTGAGCTGGGGAAGGAGTACATCTGTCACAACAGGTCACCATTCTGAAGTCCGCGATGGACCCAGACCCATCCACTTGTGCCTCAGACACAGGACACCCACTTCTGAGGTGAGAGTGATGGTGCCCTAAGTGTTTTGACTGCTAGAGGTAAGAATACCTCAAATACGTAATACAGGAAATACGGAATGGATTTTGGTGGGCTGGATCTCACTGTGGAGGTCTTCAGTTACATGTCTGCCCTGTCAGCAGAATAAGCTTCAGTGCTCACGGGGGCTGTGGTCTTTCTGCTCCATCTAGGTAGGCCAGATGTGTCACAATTAATGTTGAGTCTGGGGTACTGGTGTCTGTTGAGACGCTGCACTGAATTACTGTTCCGAGATGCAGTTTCATGGAGAGATGCTGTCACTGGGAAGGAGATACCTTTCCCTCCTGCTCTTTGCAGTCCACAACTCCAGAGGTTCTTGTTTGGCTGCATGTATTTATATCTGTCATGTCTACTTAGTGTGAGAGTCTCTGTCTGTCACTTTGGGCTGGTAGAGCTGAACCACTGACTTGACCGATCAAGTGACCACCACCGTAATTTCTTCTGTCCACAATCAAACTGACAGGTGTCAAGGCTGCTGTGTGATAGCTCAGAATTCACATTCTAAAAATGCATCTTCATGTCAGTCATAAAAATTTTGCTGCAGGCAAAAGCCAAATCCGCAGAGAAGAGCTAGGCTGTGTCCTGTGGATTATCCCCTGACTAGGGCTTTGTATGTGTTTCTTTCTTTGCATCCTTTGTAGGAAAGAGCAGGTGACTTCTCCTGAGGAACTGTATCTTGCTGTCACAGGCACCGAGATGTTACTCTCCAGGGCAGCGAATTTATGAGTGGAAGTAGCATTTAGCAGAAGCTGGAGGGAGCAGCCCTGAGGGGAAAGACACCTCTCCTCACCAAGCCACCTGCGAACAGCCTCCTGTTTATCAGCTTATTTATATTTACACAGGTTTATGTCTGTATATATGTATATAATTGCATATGGATATAGTAAATATATTCATTCCTTATTTATATTAAGTACATTTTTAGGAATGCATCAGCTATTATTTATATGACGCTTACTCATTTATATGTTTGCAGTTTGGCAGATGCTGGCTATGAAGGACTACTCAGCCTCTGAGGAGATGCCGTGAAGAAGCCTGATGCCAGAGGAAGAGTGAATAGTGCAGACTTGTGTGGCTTCTCCACTACAGCGTGAATGTCCAATATGGAAAATGATTACCTTGGCTGCCTGGGCTGGGATGAATCCTGGAGAGATCTGTCAGTTATTTTGAGACTTCAGACCTTGTATTGGACTGGGAACAATTTCATTTGTTTTCTCACTTACACCTGAGTGAAGCTGGAATAGTTTGACCTATCTTCAAGGCCTCTGGTGATATATTTTGAATACCTGTTGTGTCATTTGCCCTTTGTCAGAACCCTAAAAAATAGAGAATTGTCAATGTATTCAGGGACTTCAATGCATAGTCTGTCCAGCTGACTTCATTCTTTTTCTTCCTGAAGTCCCTACCGAGGCACCTAATTTGGGATTACAGGCAATTTGGGCTGTATGGCTGCTCAGAGACTGATTGAGAAAACTTGCACCTGAGTTGCCTGCTGGAGATAACCGTTTCTCCTTATAGACTGGAGCTAAAGCAGTAGTGATCCCAGTTAACCTCCCCTGAGGTGAGGGAGGTTTGTGTAGGTGTTCATACATCCAAATAAGAAGAAAAGGGAGCAGAGCCCTGGAGATTGTGAGCAGAGGTTAAGCTGCCATCAAGAGTCTATACGGTAGCATCAGGATGATGCATCCTTGGTGTAGTGAGCACAGCAAAAAGGGAACAGTACAAGTTATAGTATCCACAATGGATGCAGTGACTGGACTGAACACCCATGGGAATAGGAATAGGAAGCAGCTACTGTAGGGTGGGAGTGTGGACAGGGAGGGGTGCAGGCTTCACAGAATCCTTCATGGAAGAGAAGGGAGAGAAAAAGACAGAATAGATGGGAGGAGCAGCTGGATCCCAGCTGGGAATGAACTTTCTGTGTGTCACCAAAATCAAAGGTGCCGATGGCAGGGTAGGACTCAACATGAAGAGAGTGTGGGAAAATCTTGTTATTGCTGTAGGAGGGACAGATAAAAGTGGATAGGCACTTTCCGCATGTTATCTCATATGGACTGTATATGCAAGGGCTGTGGATGGGGAGGGGAAAGGCAGGCACAGCTGTGTAGGGGAAGGAGGCAGAACGTGGAGACCATAACTGTCTCCTTGGGCTATGTAACCTAAGACACTTCCTCCAATGGAGCTGTGTGCCAACAGTCTGAAACCTGCTGGGAAACCAGGGGGAGGATGATGACATATTTCACACTGGAAAGAGGCATCTTGTTTTGGAGCTACAAGTTGATATAAGTTTCGTATGGTCCATTTAAGTTTGATTGTAGGGTCAACATTTTGTCAGTTTGCCACATTGTGCTTATTATAGAAGCAATGACAAAGTCACCAATTTGACACCAACATCTTGAAACAAGATGTTTTCTCTGAGCAAATGTACCATTTATCATGCAATTCTACTCTCTGCTGCCAGATGGTGCTACTATATATCTGGGGGCTGGGAGCCAGCTTTTCCATATCATAGAGGGAATGTGAGCAGGTAGCATCTAGTTTGTTGCTTTCAGCTTCAACTGAACAGGTGGGCCAGCTTTACTTTTGCCTCTTTGGATTAACACAGAGCTGGCAGGCAGAACTCAACCCCAAGCCCCGTCTTTCCATTTGAAGGAAAAACATTCATGACATTATTTCCCCCAATATGGGATTTTCATGTAGTTATAAAACCAATATTTTGGGTCTATGCTGATCTTGCAGTATCCCCATAGCTGGGCTTAGGATCTTCTCATACCAGCTGTACCACCAACAGCTTAGATAACATCTCAGGGTCATTTTCTATGTTTCTATTTATCTTACTTGCTTGATACTGTGGCTCAGAGCTGATTGCTTTTGTTGCAAGGCATAGTGAGTTGAGAAGTTTCTCTCAGTGACTCTTTCTTGGGGGGATGTTCTGAAAAAAATAAACTATTAGAGAGAATTAATGAAGGATATCATCAGTCTGTTTAATCTTCTCTCAGTTTAGATCTCTAAAAAGATCAGACAGTGCTGGACCTCCTCTGCTTTCCAGAACTGCTCTCCAGAAGATGCTTGAACTCTCTGCATGTCTCCTTGCTTTGCTTGAAGGATCCCTGGATACCCTGCACTCATATTCTTGGAGACTGACTGAAAATGCTCGAGTGAAGGAGCAGCATGTCTGGTCCTGTACTAGCAGTTTTCAATCTCAGAACTTCATACATGACAGTGTCATGGATTTGATCCTGTATAGCTCAGAATTGTCTGGATGATGAGGCCGAGTGCACCTTCATCAGGTTTGCAGATGACACAAAACTGGCGAGACAGGCTGATACACAGATGGTTTTGCTGCCATTCAGAGGGACCTCAGCAGAATGGAGAAATGGGAAGAGGGGAACCTCATGAAGTCATCCTGCATCCGTGAAGAAGTATCCCCAGGCACCAGTAAGGAGGGGGCCCAACCAGCTGCAGAGCAGCTTTGCGGAGAAGGACCTGGAGGTCCAGGTGGACAAATTGAACATGAATCAGCGATAAGCCCTTGTACCAAAGAAGGCCAGTGGTGTCTGGGTTGCATTAGACAGCACTGCCAGCAGGTCGAGGCACATGGTTCTTCCCCTCTACTCACTCAGCACTTCTGAGGCCACACAGGACTCTACAATAAAAGAAAGATATGAACTTACTGGAACAAGTCCAGTGAAGGTGAAAATGATTAAAGGATTGGAGCATCTCTTATATAAAGAGAGGCTGAGAGAGCCTGGACTGTTCATCCCAGAGAAGAGAAGGCTCTAGAGATTCTTATCAGTGTTTGCAAATATCTGATGGGAGGGTGTAAGGAGAATGAAGCTGGTCTCTTCTCAGTGGTGCCCCATGACAGAACAAAGAGCAATGGGCACAAACTGAAACACAGGAAATTCCACTTGAACACAAGAAAATAATTCCTCACTGTGAGGGTATCTGAACACTGACAACACCTCAGGTTGCTCAGAGAGATTGTGACTCCATCTTTCGAGACGTTCAAAACCCCACTGGACATAGTCCTGGGCAACCTGCTGTAGGGGACCCTGCTTGTGCAGGAGAGTTGGACCAGGTGATCTCCAGAGGTCCCTTCCAATCCCAACTATTCAGTGATTCCGTGAATTCTTCCAATATATTTCTCAGTTGATTGCAAAATGAAATCATGAAGAACTGAAGCACCTCAGCACAAGACTGTTGCCAGTGCCAGTGCCCAGCTTGAATATTATTTGGAAGTTCCCATGTCTCTCTTAGTGTTTGGAGTAAGGCTGAGATCCGCTATATGCTCCATATGTGTGCCCATATGCTCATATGCCAATGCATTGTTGTCAGAGAGGTTCTACATGGAGGCAAGGAATTCATCTCCTGAAAAAATTATTGCGGGGCACGACCTGAAACATGAGTCATAATCAATCTATTTTTTTCCTATCAGAGAGGTGAAAAAGTGGTGAGAATAATCTTCAGAAGCAATCAAAGCACTGAATCAAATTAGCCAATTTTCAGGGCAGTGTTGGAGATAACAGTATCCATTTACAAAAATGACACAGTGATATATTTCTGGAACTTACACAGGTCTGCGTTTTCATGGGATTTAGCAGAAATCCTCCTAAAATCTTAAACTGATTTCCTAGACTAGAGAAAAGGTGACTAAATGAGCTGATAATACTACCTGGCATCTGTGAAATGACTTTTTGGTATCTAGAGAAAAATGAAAGCACATATGTTCTGAGCTTCTGCTACTCTAAGTCCTGCTACTTATCTCAGAGGATGGAAGAAATAGAAGGGGCTTAAGTTGGAAATGAGATCATGCATTATGCCCTTTGGACAGCATGTAATCTGGCTAATGGCATCAAGTAGCTATATAAATAACTTCATTAAAATGAACTTGTTTCAAATGAGCTAAATAAATCAGACTCATTTGTCAAAGAGCTGGGATGAAATAATCAAGTTAATTTAAAGCGGCTTACTTGGGGGGGACAATTCCTGACTTTGTGCCATCAGTAGATTCAATCACCAGTGGGAGCCCTGAACACGGAAGGAAAGCAGAGAGTAGACTTCCACATCTGCATCTTGCAGGAGATCCTTGCTTTTCTCTGTATCTCTGTCTGCAGAATCCCACATGTGTGTTCCTGAACATGTAAAGAATTATTCAAGGTCCACCAGATCTAGACCTGTCCTGTGCCTGTGAGTAGCTCTGTCTCGCTCAGCACTCTGCCCTCTGCCTTTGAATTAAAGCTGAAATAAATTATTGGAAAAACTGATTGCTGCTTGGTACTTATCTTTGCTTTGGTGAGAGGGCTACATGGTGTAACGTGTCTTTTCCCCACACTTACCTAAGGATTTGTGCCTATTTTTTTTTCCCATTAAGCCCTTCAGAGATTTGTATGAAAGCCAGAAGGCTGAACTGAGCTCAGGTTAAAGCTGAGCTTGCTCCTCCATGGTCCCAACAAGCTTTAGTTTTCTGGGGACAAATGAACAGCCAGTGCAAACCCACTGCCCTTGGGTGCATTTGAGCTTTGCAAATTTATACCAGCTAGGGATGTGACTCCCATCCAGAGGCAGGATGATTGGATCTCTGCATGCTCCTATCTGGTTTACTGTAAACCTCAGCTCTGAGTTGCAGGCTTGTGCTCTGATGGAGCAAGAACCACCCTGGGCCACCACCATGCAACGTCTCTTGCCTTGCCCTTGTCATATGGCCAGTTTTCCTCTGTGATGCGATTTGGATACATTTCTCCTACCTGGTGGAGGAAAAGCATGGAAAGGACATGGATCTTACCAAGTGAGTTCATAATCAGCATTTACAAAGAGCTGTGTTTCAAATAAAAGAGTGAGAAATTGATTCCTCACTTATATCTGCCAAGATAAGAGTTCAGGGTATGGCATGTCGAGCACTTATGTAACAAATCTACCCTGAATTGTCTGTAGCTGACAGCTATGAATTTATTAAATGAGAAGCTGGACCATGAATTCAGCACTCAGCTATAAAAAACCTTTTGGCTCATTAATACATCTCAGTCCTGCTCTTTGGTTTTGCTCCAGGAATGATCCTACAGCTCAGGTAAAGGGCTGTGCAAATGACTTTAGGCTGCCAGAGAAATTCCTCATTCCTGAGACTCTTGTTTTATCCAGTGTACTTTGCTGTTCGCAACCTCTGGGTTACTCTTTTTTTGAGAAGAAAATAACCTTAGTAATCTGTTCACCAAAGGCATGGTGGATGCCATGCCACATTCCCTACCTTTATCTCGATCAGCTAGAGTAAAATACCTCCTGTCTAAGGATCGCCCACTTAGGGGAGGCCTTTCCCCTCTGATCAACATTAACAAACATGAGAGCTCATGTTGAGCTGATACAGCTGCAGCATTAACTGTAAGTGCACGACCAGGGGTTGCACCTTGGCAGTAAATGTGATGCGATGCAGAATGATGTGCTACTCCGTTAATAAATGTCGACATGCTGTCTGCGATGGAAGTCAAGTCATGTCTAAGCAGGAAACAGTGAAAATGATTTGTTTTGCTATGAATTTCCTCATTATGATCATTTGGATAGTGGTAGTTTTTCTCTGTAGGACTGAAGCACTTGCTCTCTCACTATTATGAGCAGAAAGAAACGATCCTCATAGGGATTTGAATGCATCTGGAAAATGCTTTTTATGTGCTTATTTTTGTCCTGCCATGTTGGTCAAATCCTCCTGATTCATACTGCTGTAAATGTGGAATAATCCCAACTTTCTGACTCTTGTCAGAATCTGTCCAATGTTTTTTAACAGGTTTTCAGTCCAAACTGAACTAACTAACCAATAGGATCGCCCTCACTAGTGAAGTGAACAGAATTTGCATTTCAGCTATAAGCCTCATTCCTTCCACTTTTTTGTATAAGTTTTCTAACCATTTTGAACTGACCACAATTAAAATACAGCATATTGCACTCGCAAGCATATGGCTGTTTTCCTGTATTGTAGCAGTGACTGCTATACTGCAGCCTGCAGCCTGCTTCCTGTTCGAATTCCTCTTTTCATGCTCATGTGTTTTTGAAACGAATTCATCCTCAAATGAAATTCTGTACTCTAAGGAAAAACGCTATGGGTTACAGAGAAGTGGGTGCTATGGATGGAGCCTTTTAGGAATTGTGTTGTGAGGAGACGCCTTTCTGTCTGCGTTGAGGGGACCATTTATTGTTCCCTAACGTGGTATTGTTCCTGTGGTGCGTCAAGGTCTTCTGCAATGTAAAGAGAAGATCCCTACAGCACAGAGCTTGAGCAATGGTGTATGATTGCCAATGTGGCACATTTCAGGGCAGTCTGTCATCTAGAGGGAGCAGGAAGCAGGAGAATGAGGCCATTTTGAGCCACGATGCCAGAGGTCGCTCAGAGATGCTCACGAGATATGGGAGGGGACAGTTCAGCAAGGCGGAGAATATGCCTCTATGTTTCCATTTTTCCTCTCACTAAATCCAAAATATTTTTGAAACCCATAAGCACAGCCTTCTGAAACGCAAGTAACAAGGTAAAGCTGCCTTGAGAAAGTGTAGTCATTATATCACAAAAATCAGCATTACCTGTCAATCTAAGACACAGTGAGAAGACATCTGGCCTACCTTTCAGAAGGGATCTTGAGATATCTGTGTAGGAAATTCTTTTTCATCTCTGCAGCTGATGACACATGTCATGAGGGATTAGGAAAGTCTGTGTTCGGGAAAAGAGGCATTTCTGTTTACAGGGTTGACAAGAAGAAGAAGAAATGACAAACAACATTTTTTTTTTCAGATGAGCACTAAGCCAATTAAAATGATCCATTGTCAGTCCGGTAGTCTGGAAAAGAAGTGGAAAGTAGTCAATGTCAAGACTGTGGTCTTGACATCCCGTTCCTTCATTTTCTTCACTTCGGGACTACATAACTATTCATACGAGCCAAAAGAAGTGAGTGGATTCAAAATCTGCAGGATATTCACCTTCTTCAGCACAGTGTTGAGAAATTAAAAATATTAGCTTGAAGGATCCCTGGCTTCTAAATATTTGCACATATTCTTAACTTTAATCATGACTAGTTTTATGAATTCACTACACATCAGGACCAAACACATGGGAGACAAATATTTTAAACTGATATTTGTATATTTAGGGCCTGGTTCAGAACTGCAGAAATCCAGGGAGTCACAGAATTGAGAGAGGCTGAATTGCCAGTCCTTAGACAAGTAGTGTGAATTCCTTTTAGATTTTCTCTGCCAATCCCTGCTGAGGGGTATTGTTCAGGATGTCTCAGGCAGCCGTGGCAAACAGCCTTGGCATTAGAAAGCCTAGAAGCTTCTTTTTTGGGGGAGAAAAAAGGAGTTTTGGTTACATAGACAAGAAAAGTAGAAAAATACTCAAACAAAATGAGTGATTGAAAGACTGCCAGTTCTACCCAATCTTTTTAGGTATTACACAGCATTTCAGCCCTTTTTCTTTCTTTCTTTTTTTTTAAAGATATGTATCAATAATTCCCACTTCCCTGCAGTGTTTGAATTAGATGTTAAATGCAGTTATGAGGAGTCAATTGGAAAAAAAAATGGAAACAAAGCCAAGAGAAAGCTGCTTCAATTGCCAGAAAATACTGAAATTTTGCATTCATAAAAGAACAAATAAATGGTGTTGCTGTATATGTAGATATGTGCTGAAATCTTTTTTTTTTTTTTTTTGGTGACATTTTCTGTCCTGTTTTTGCTTTTCCCCATCTTTCCCTTTCTCATGGTGATACTGCCATATATGCTCTTGCAATGGACATTGCTGGGGCTCTAGCCCCAGTGTGATGCTTTTTGGAGCTGCCTTTGCTCTGGGATGCTGCTAATTTTCTACAGGACAGTGAGACCTTAAGAAATGGGTTTCAAGGACAGA
This sequence comes from Tinamus guttatus, assembly GCF_000705375.1. The sequence continues at coordinate 182,907 of NW_010583045.1, read as the reverse complement.
TTTCCAATGCTGCTGCTGAAGTTCAGAGCCACGTGGCTCGGAATATGTCCTGAATTTGAAGCTGCTCAGATCTGAAGCTAAGGCTGGAACACAGCACAGGCCACATGTGGTGGTTACATCTCCATCTAAGCTTCTCCCAGATCTCGTGGCATCTAAGTCAAGAGACTTGGATGCAGACTTTGTCTGAATTTAGCAGGGAGTGGTGTCACATTGTGGGAAAGCGCCTACTTTGGCCGCCTCTATGGTGCCTGCCAGGGAAGCTCCATATTTTTTCTGCGTGGCTATTTTCTAACCTAGCTGTATGGAATAGCCCCATTATGTGCACATATTTTTGAGAGGTGTGAATACAGCCCTGAACAAGTTACAAAAGCATGATGTACTTTCCCAGAAATCCTTTCTGTAGAACTTTATGACATTGCTTATTAGCAAAAAAAAAAAAAAAAAAAGAAAAAAAAAAAGAGCAAAGGGCATTAACTTACTCTTACTGGTAGGCTACCAAAAATCAGTTTTGTGCTTTACTCTGTGAAAAAGATGCGCCAAGCTCTGCTATGTTTATAAACAGGCAAAAAAATCTTGCAAAATTTCGGAGGGGCAACAAAGCATGTATGATGGGCAGACAGGCTTATTTATAAATATCTCCTGTTTTCATGTGTTCCATGAAAATATTCACTACCTTTTGAGTTAAACAACTCTATGCAAATTCATTATTCCTGTGGCTGTGTATTAGAAATCTTTGGCTGCTGCTAGTATAGCGAAAGGAGTATGGTATAGTGGCAGGATCATATAAAGAGCAAGGGGCTAGCAATTCTGTCTTAGATATTCAGTGTTGTTGCTTGACTTTGTGTGAATTACTTATGCTTCATCTTGGCCAAAAAAAATGGAGCTGGTCAGTTTGCAGTTCCCCTAATTTTTTTTTGTCTGGATTTTTTTTTTCGAAATGGTTGTTGATAAAACTGTTATTAGTGATAATATTTGGATTTGATCACACACACAAAAAAGTTACATGTTTTAAACATTTTCAGTTTCATTTTCATCAGTGAACCCTAAAAATGCCTTTTTCCATTTTTTGGTTTATTATCAAAACTCAGATTTGTTCCATGAGAAATGGAAGTTCGGGTTGTCCTCCTGGAATGTATTCCCCTCTAGGGCGTCCTCTGTGCCACAGTTCTGCTCACAGTGCGACATGTCCCTGTTTGATCTCCTACACAATTCTGTTCACAGTTTCATAACATACTTGTGTTCAATTCTTTTTTTTTTTAATGGGTCTTTCCATATCTCTCCCAACTTCCTTTTCTCAGTCTTTCTCTCTCATCCTAAGTCTGGCATTTTCCTTCTTTAAGATAAGAATGTTCAGAGAATGCTCTGAAGTCTGCAGGAACAGAGAACCTGGATGGGAACTGATGTCTGCGTGGCTCAGCATCCTGCTCCCAGCGCGCCGGCACAGCTGCATCCGGAATCTCTCTGGAGCAGATGTGGAAGAAACCCATTCCAGCCGTGACCTCACGCCCACTGGCCTTGCCCATTATTGACCCGTGGAAAATATCCCTGAATCAGGAATACCTCTATGTCTGGATAGCTGTTGTTGAATCTAAAGACCTTTTCAGCCAGTGCAAGCTATTCTGAAGGATCGGCAGTGGTTTGAGGACACCAACTGCCTTTCCTGTGCTAGTTTGTTTGCAGAGGCTCCACTCCTGCACCCCATGCTCTGAGGGACTGCTGTGAGGAGGCGATGGCTGCGTTATCCACAAAATCACACGGTTTTGTGTGGACCAAACTCTTGTCTTATTGCAGGCAGACATTCATCATTGTGCTGGGAGCAACTCTTGCTGTAGGTTACTTTTTTCTCCCTCACGCTTCTTGCTGGTGGACGTGCAAGTGCTGTGCCAAGTGTTACCTTCTGTTCAATCAGCTGTCTGCTGTGAGGGCTTCTGAATTAGATTTTGAGACATTCCTGTTGGTAGCAGTATCATTTTGCATTCATAACTACTTTCAGAAGTGCCACAGAATCATAAATTTTAGCTAAAAACACACAGGATTGCCTCTAATTCATTTCTTGCCTAACATAAACCTCAGAGCCCTGCTTAGAATTTTCTGCTTGAGCTCAGAAATCCTGTTTCAGCTGTACACATCTTTCAGAAAAATATCTGGCCTTGATTTAAAGATTTCTGATAAAACATAATCCACAAAACTGTCCATGTGTTGTTCTATGACTCACCTTTCCTGTTACCTTTCTATTCCTTATCTTATTTTTAATCTGGCATTATCCAGCATCAGCTTGCAGCTGGAGCTGGTTCTCATTATGCTTTTTTTTTTTTTTTAATGGAGTCACCTAGAGTCAGAACTATATTATTCACACAGACTGTGAGCATAGCACCTCTCAACCTTTTTTGAATAAGTGGAAGAAAAAAGGGGCATCTTTTTCCCCTTGCTATGAGACATACTTTCTAGACCAATTCAGATTAATTGTCTAATTTTCTCATTTGCAGATATGATTGGGGTCAAATGTGCCTGCATTTTGATTCCAGCTTTTCACAGCCTTAGAAAATATCTACTTAAGACTGAGCTGACAATCTCACCCTATAAATATTCTGTAGAAATGTAGAAAACACTACATTAAAGTAGTGTTAACCATTAAAGCTATGAAGAATGGAAAATCAGAGATACCCAGGAGTGCTGCTCCCAAGTGTTGAATGAAATAGTTATCTTGATTAAGGAAGTAATCTCCATGCTAAATCAGAATTAACTGGAAGAGCTGTGATTTCAGGAGCTAGAGAAATCCACTTCTGTTTTATTAGGGTTTTTTTAATTTTATATGGTGAAATCAGCCTAATCAGTAACAGCCTGCTGATTTCTCCTCCTAGAGAGGTAATCACGTGGTTATTCAGTCTTTGGCTATTGGGATTGTTATCTCCAGAAACTAGCTCTGAGGGAACCGTAAGAGGCACTGTAACAACGAAGGGTTTGGGGAAGGTATGATGAGACCAGGGGTCCCGCTGGACAAGGGGTCCCCATCGGCTGTGCCGTGTCTGCATGTGGGTAGAGACTTGTGAAGAAAGGGAGATGGTCCAAAACAACAGCCAAGGGCAACATGCACTTGGGCAAAAGTGACTCCGTTGTCTCACTGTTGCTGGAAGACAAAATAGATTAATGCTCAGGTCAGTCCTGAAGGGAGTACTCACTTACAGACCTGTTCTTTGTATCTCACTTTCACCATTACAAGGAAGGAAGGAAGGATGGGAGGAGGATGGGAGGAAGGAAGGGAGGAAGGGAGGAAGGAAAAGTTTAAAATGAAAAAGAAAAAAATAGATGGTGTTTCTAGGTGGCCATTCAGATCCTGCAAGATCCCTGACATACCTGAAGGAGTGATAATAGATAATTGGAAGAAGACTCACTCACTACTGTGTTTTTTTGCATTTTTTGTTTTAAATGGACTTTAGGACTTTTCGTGAGCTCAAAATATTAATGAAAGCTCTGAATCAAAACTTCAGAAAATCATCGAGAACCTGAGCTGTCATGGATATTTCTGTGATACTTCAGCTCTGTAAAAGGAGGCCTGAGATTTAAAAAACAGCCCTGACTAAAAGCAAAAATGTTTCCTCTACAATTACATTATTTAAATTTTAAACTGTGAATAGTCCAATGCAATGAATATTCTTATACTTGAATAAGACTGCACAGAAACAACACAGGAATGGGTAAGGTTTTTCACAGAATCCCAGAATGGTTGAGATTGGAGTGGACCTCTAGAGATCGTCTAGTCCAACCCCCTGCTCCAGCAGGGACACCCAGAGCACGTGGCACAGGGTGGCATCCAGGCGGGTTTGGAAGATCTCCAGAGAAGGAGACTCCACAGCCTCTCTGGGCAGCCTGTGCCAGGGCTCTGTCACCCTCACAGGAAAGAAGTTCTTCCTCACATGGAGGTGGAACTGCCTGTGTTTCAACTTGTACCCAAGACCCCTTGTCCTGTCACTGACCACCACCAAGAAGAGTCTGGCCCCACCCTCCCTACATTCTCCCCTCAGGTATTTGTACATGTTGATAAGATCTGCTCTCAGTTTTCTCTTCTGCAAGCTAAACAGGCCCAACTTGCTTAGTCTTTCCTTATAATGTAGATGCTCTAGTCCCTTAATCATCTTCATTGCTCTACACTGCACCCTTTCTAGAAGCTAAATGTCCTTGTCCTGGGCAGCCCAGAACTGCACCCAATACTCCAGTTGTGGTTCTTCAGGACTGTTGCAATAGAGGATCATTTTTGTGGCTGTGCAACTCCACTAACTTTAATAGCATTTCACTAGATCTGACCTTGGGGAATCCTTAGGGATTCCACATGGAGCCAGCACTCCAGCACAGACCACATTGGCAAAGGCTTGGCTCACCCAACTCACGTTGTCCATACAGCACTGTGGTAGAGTAGAGATGGGCAGAAGAGCTTTTTTTGGACAGATGCTCCCTCTTCACAAATTAACTTTCCTATCAAGGAGAAATTTTGTGCCTGGTGTGCAGCTATTTCAAGCCTGGTGTTCAGCTCTGTGCTTTATTCCCAGAGGAGGGAATGGCTCAGGCTTTATTTTGCCAGACTGGAAGATGTTTGCACAGTCAGCAGGGCCGGGATGACACATGGAAAATGATTCAGCACTGCCTGCTTCCAGACTCCGCTGGCACCGACTTCTGTGGACGTCAAAAAGAAAGATAAAAAGAAATGAGGAACTGAAGAGGGAGTTCTCTAACCTTTTATCTCCCATCAAAGCTTTCACCTGTGTCGTTATTAGCAATGTGCTCTACATTCTTTGAGATTTACTGCTTCAAGGTACTCTTGTGAATTCCTGCAGGTATTTCTAATATGTTGTAAAGATATGTTCTATTTTAAAGTTATTCTGTACAAAGGAATCAGTTATGTCAGTGTTAACTTGGCCAGAAACCTAGCATCCTACAAATTATAATTGCAAACCAGCACCATGAATATTCATTTGTGAAATAGGTGATTTGAATGGTTTATTAGACTGTAGGCAGATTCTGAACCAAACCTTCAGTTGGCAGAAATGGAAATAATTGTCTTCACAAGGCTGCAATCACTGACAGAAGGAAAGAACCTGAGCATTTTCCGTTTGCTCCCTGAAACCTTTACAAGAAGGTGCTCGATGTGCTAGAAAACCCCAGATTACATCCAGTGTTGTCTTTAAAAGTGTACAAGTTTTTAAATCCAGCAGCCACAGTTCTCTGGTAAGTGCACTTCATAGAATCGTTTTTGCTGTACAAACCAGCTGCAAAGTGGGCTTTAAAGTGGAAAAAGCTAAGTGTACAGATTAAGTGGGAGAGACTTGTGAAAGTATTAGAGCAAATCTAGTCAGGTCTGATTTGCAGTATTTTGGTATGTGAGGATCATCAAATGCCAGAGCGGCTGGATGGTTCAGAAAGTTTATTTTGGTCTTTGCTGCTAAATTATAACAAGCATTACATTAATGACTGTGATTGAAAATCTCTGTATTTGGGGTGGGAATGTTATTGTAGCGGAGGTGAGATTTGAAAGTTGAAATTGGACATCTCATTTTCATTGAGGTCTAAGGTTACAGCCACGTCTTCCTCATCATTCACAGAGGTGAAAAGGCAAGATTTATAATATATCTGAAGATTTAAAATGTACTCATGACCATATGCTTTTCAAATGACAAAGCCTGAATAATCTAAAAGTCATCTGATTTCAGTTATTACTTAATATAGGCTAACAAATCTGATGAAAAACTGCCTGACATTTGCTCATCCAGAAAATGAATTTAATTTAGCTTTTCCTTAACCTACTCTTTTTGAATAATGGGAATAAATTCTATTAACTGCTCTTTTCTTTTAAAATGTACAGTTATCCCAGAGTTGGGTGTGGAAGAAATGTTTGATTTTAACTCCTTATTTTCTAGACAACTCCAGAGAAAATATCTGAAATCTGAATATTACAAAAAAAAAAAAAAAAGGGGGGGGGGGGGACCTAGTATTTTAGCAATACAGATTCTGTTTTTTAAGATCTTTTGAATTTGAGATAATAAGAACTGAGATAAGGAGACTTTATTTAGTTTACTGATGAAAACCCGTTTTAAACAAGAATAAAGAGGTGCTCACCTTAATGAAGAGAAGCATATGGCCGCTATGGATCCCTCTCGGTGGTAATACTATCACACTCACTCCGTGACATTCAGGGTGACACATTACAATCTCCTACAGACTGAGTGGGAAAAACGAAAAAAAAGCAGTCATCTTGCAAAGAAAGGAGACATCTGGCTGGCCACATTTTTATAGCTGACTTCCCTAC
>NW_010583045.1:162765-176598 GCF_000705375.1 Tinamus guttatus | reverse complement strand
TAACCAAGATAGCTTATTTCCACCCAGATCCTTCTCACCATTCTGCTAAGAAAATGACTCTGTTCATCTGTTCATGTGGGCTATTATTTGCTGCAGTTCCTCACATTGTTCAGATCTGCATGTTGGAAGGAATTATTTGACTTATTTCTGCTTCCAATCTAAATAATTCAATGATTCTATGACTCTTGTCACCTGTAAACTAAAGAACAAGCTGGAAGAGAGTACCCACGCTTAGGCAAAATTTTCCTTATTTTACTTTTCATCATAAAGTTGCTAGATAGTCTCCTTTTCTTCTCCAAGGCTTGCAGTTTTGCTTACTTTTATGTCCAGTAATCTCTCCTTTTGGGGTACAAGTTATGGATGTTGTCACTGATTTATATCTCATTCCCTAAGGAATCCTACAGAGCACCAACCAGTTTTGCCATCATGCAAACCCTGAATCAAATTCATCCATACTTACAAACCTACAGGGAAAAGCTAAAGAAGCCAGTTACCTCAGCGTAGAGGCTCCTCCAGGAAACCCAATGCTCTCTCCATTTCTGGTGTCTCCTTTATCCTTTACAATCCCTGTCCACATGAGAGCAGTCACCAGTCACCCTGATTTACTCACTTTTTCTCAATCCAGCCCATGTTTCACAGAGATCTTTGAAAGCTTGCTCTGCCCTCTCTGTCCAAAAGGATACCATGAATTGGCGACCCATGAAATATTTAATGCCAAAAAAATAAGTGTTTTTCCTGTGGAAAAGGATTATGCCTCCTGCACCAGAGAGGTCATGGAAGTTTGTTTGTCACAGAAAACTAGAATATATGCCTGACCACACTGTGTAGAGGCCTCCTATGTAGAGGAGCCAGAGATGCCTAGACATCCTTAGTAAGAAGGGGGTCCTTAATAGGATGGGCCACAACATCAACCCAAAAATGAGGACAACCCCAAGGTCCTGGTGGTGCTCAGAAAGGAGGGCTGAACCCAAAGCCAGACCCTGTTAGGCTCCTAAATGTGCCTGAAGTGGGTGATTCAGCATAAGAGATATTTCACTCAAGTTGATCCAAATTTGATGTTTGTAACTGGGAAATGTGAACTCTCTCTGAGTACAAATCAGGGTTTTCCTGTGTGCTCGTAATGATTTCATTAAATTTGTGGAGAAACATTTTTATTGTTCTCAGAGACTAAAATATTTTTTTTTCTTTCTCAGTTCATACTATGGGAGGAGGTTAAGATGTGATTTTGGAGCCGACAACTTTTTGCAAGCAGGATCTGGAATACTTATTCAAAACTCATTGCATAAAACACCTGATCAAAGTGTTTTGGGTTCCATTATCATGAATTTCTTAAATGGAAGCAGATGGTATTTTACTGTGAGAAAGCACTGACATTTCTTTTCTTTCATTTCTTATCAAAGGGGAGCACTGTTCATATGAATTTTTGTGCAATGACTAAAACCAGAAATAAATAGCTTGATTGGTTGAACTCTCTCTAATGAGATATGTTGTTCATCTCTGTATTGCTATTTTATCTTACCAAACAGGACTTGGAAGTTCCTGATTCCCTATGATTAAAACACTGTCAGGTTTGAACAAGTTTCAAGTGATTTATATCTTTTGGTTCAATTATGTGTCTCTAACAATAAAATCTAACCAGGAATTCATGACTGTTCCTAGGCATGATTGTAGACAGGAATGAGGTGGGAAAGTTGGGAAGCAATCCCAGTTACAGAGGGCAGCCTGAAATCCTTTCTATTATTACTTTAATCATGATATTTGAAATTATGCATGAACTGAATTCTTCCATGAAAACAGTGCAGCTTCACTCAAAGTTAGAGTTTTGCCTACACAACCTGCGGTCTGGAAGGAGACATAAGGTCAATGTTCTTGCATTTTTCCATTTTGCCTCCTGAAAAACTTTTTTTTTTTTTTCAAAAAACACCTGAGGAGCTTTTCCACTTCCCCATCACTTCTTCTACTTTATTTATTCTTTGCATGTTCTTTGCCCAGAATTACAAGTCAATAACTTTGTAAGTACATGGATTTGTACCTTATTTCATGTAGAAATGTTGTTATTGTGCTCCAGGGTTATAATGAAGATTATGAGAGTAATTCTCTGCCCAAAAGTTTACTTTGAAACAATCTATGGCAGTTCAGCATCACGGGAGATCCGAGAGGTGATCCTTATAACTATGGGATCAAAGACAGATTTTTTTAGATGGAAAAAGTGGATTATTTTTTTCTTTTATTTTGAATGAACTATCAGACTGTTACCATGACTGATGTAAAAAGAATCCTGGCTCTTAACACTCTCCATTTCTATGAATTTTGCGTCAAGGTTAAGAAAGGTAATGATCTTCATAAAAGCAGTTTCCAAATCACTGCACAAAGATGTGAGTTTTAATGCTTTGAATGTGGATAAGGTACCCACTGCTCTGGAGATCGTGCGTAGACCCGCATTTCTGAGTTGAGCAAGGACTCTGCTTATATTTAACTTGCATAATTTTGGTGGGGTATGTTTAATATAATTAGACATGATAGCTTTGCATTTCTGTTCAAAGAAAGGACCTCTTTCTGGCAAAAAACAAAGCCCTGAAAAAAACTTGTAAATACTTTAAAATTCAGTTTTATTCTGGGGAAAGCTCCCAGCTTAAATATTTTAGAGAACGAGGGTCAGCTCAGCCTCTCTGTCATTACCCTACTGTGACATGTTGACCTTGATTTGGAGGAATAACGTTGTGTTTTGACACTTGTCGAAAACAACAGTTTTGGCGCAGATTTAATCAATTAAAGGCTTTGTGGGAGGTACAGAGGGTCATATCTAATGTCTATTAGAACAAGTGGGAATAACCTTAGCAATGACAGTACTTTTAAAGTTATCCTGTGAAACTAGCAGTTTAAGATTTCTTTCATCAAGAGTACATCTACAAGGTACACACGTGCATTTCATTTTCTGCCTGGACCCTTCTAGCCGGGGAACAGAGAAAAACAGAAATTTATAGGATGTCATTCATCCTATTTTAATGCAGATTTCTGAAATAGGTCAGGTGAATTGTGCTCTAACAATGTCTTTTCCTCTTGATTGGTCATGAAGATGCAGATACATCAAATGCAGATATGGGAAATTAGGTAAGCAGGATGCCAGTCAGTAGCAGTCTAGGAAGATCATTTGAAATGTGCAGCAGATGGCTCTGAAATGTCTGGAGTTCTGGCTGATCCACCCTGAAAATCACAGCGTGCTGTGCTCTATTTTTAGGAAACCAGGACAAAAGTCCTTGGATAACTCAACGCATAACGATCATCCCACAATCTATTTCAGTCAAAGCTGTGATTGGTACAAGACATTTTTTCTTAGCTCATGTACTAAATACCTGTTACAAAGTCACTGCTACATTTGCAAGGGGACCCCGCAGTCTCTCTGCTCGCAGCCTTGTTGAATATTGCAGCAGCTTTGGTTAGCACTTGCTCATGGAGCCTCTTGCCCACGAGCGCGCGTTGCCAACCTCACAGCAGCTCCGCGCTTGCCAGCTCGGGGGGACTCCTGACACTGCGTCGGGATGTTTGGCACAGCAAGCTGGCGCTGTTTTAATATTGCTCTTCCTTGGGTGACGCTATGCCAAGAATTCTTCAAATCCCCCTGAAATGATCAAGGGAGCTTTAAGGTAAGAGCAAAATGAGTATCGCTAAACTAAAACGCAAAATAAGAAATTGTTTTTTGGATGTAGAAACACATAGCAAAAGTTAAGTGTCAGTGCACCTTATAGCAACCTCTTTCTCCAGCCTGTTTTTAGTGAATTTCTTTCAGTGAGGTGGTTCTCAGCTCAAAATGACATAGCAGATAATTCATCCATTTCTCAAAAACAGGGACTCCTTTAGTTGTGTCCTATCCTTAGTCTTTGCTGTCCCTAAGTTGTTGAACTGTTTCCCAAAATGAACTGTTTACAAGAAATCTCATCTTCCTTAGAAAATGTCTGTTGATTTTTCCTTGAATCTTGGAGTGACTCTCAACCTTCCATATTGATTTAATCTGCATGCTGACACTGGTTCCTCTGCTCATGGCAATAATTTCATGTTGTTGTGCCTTTGGAAGACCCCCTGTGCTGGGTAGATCTTCTTCACCTTGAACATGAGTTTTATTGTAACACAGTGTGTTTGCACCATGTAAATGAACTTCTTCCCAATAGACAAGGAAGAGTCACAAAATCTCTGATGAGTAGTTCCTTCCTGAGAAAGATAAGCATATGTATTTCCTAAATATGTGTGCAACATTAGCCCCTCAAGATTTGGGGGTTTTCTGAATGGTTGTTTTTACACCATCTCCAGATTGTAGAGTTTTTGGTTGATACTTTATTCATGAAATCCTGTTCACCTGTTTAAGAAGAGTTTGCTGGAGAAACACAGTGAGAAGAGCCTGTGAGGACATGTAGATGTCCTGGTAGAGAAGACAGCTTAAAATAGCCCAGCTGAAACTAGAACAGGATAAGGTATGCCGTTCGCCTTGCATAAGTGCTAACACAACCTCCATGTCTTGCCTCACTATCGGGACAAAATTGCACGTGGTTAGTTTTCCTTATTTTCTTTCAAATGGAAGTTGAACATTTTTCTGTGTTTTTTTGAGGAGAAGAAAGGGAAAGCATTCAGCAATATAAGCTGGCTGCACAGACTAGACAGGGAAGTGTTATATCTGGAAAGGAGTTAAAATTTACTAGTTTGCTGTTGCTGGCATATGACTTCTTTGCTGTTTGACTTTACAAGTTTTTGTCTTCTGTATTTGTATCGTGCTTAGCACAGAGAGGAACCATTGCCATTAGCCTCGGGCACTAATGCCCATATAACTGTGCCCAATTAATTACCCATATAATTGTAGTCTGCATATTCAGCTGGCCAGCTTGCTGCCTCTGTCTATGCGTGCAAAAGTGACGTCTTTCTCTATTCAGCTCTGTATGACACAGCAGGGAAGAGGGCTGAGTCACCTGTGTTATCCTCATTACTTAAAGCATCTTTGCCTGCCAGGACATCTGGAGCATTTAGAGGTTGTCTTGGTTACTTGGTTGTCTGTTTGGCCACTTCAGCCACTGGAAAAATGCACAGTACTTTTTATGGAACAGACTTTCAGGAATGTGTATCCAAACATATGTCTCAGGAGTCAAGTTGATTGCATTTCCGTATATTTGTTAAATAATAGTATTTAGAAAAGGTATATATATACTTTTAACATTGAAGTTTAGCAGAAATACTCTAAGCAGTAAGATCAGAATTTGTCCCTGCCTGTTGGAAAGTGACATTGTAGTGAGTTGCCCAGCTGCTGCAGAAACACCTACTTACTACTGTGGGTAAGTTGAGTACAACCTCTCATCAGCTTTCGAAAATGCCTCTAGTATTTTCATTACTTTGATAAATATCAAGGGTCACTTTGAGTCTCAGAGTAGAGATTTCTCAGAGAAAGCTTTTAACTTCAGGCTGACTTTTTACCCTAGCCTGGTAAGGTAAGCATGTTTTTAGAGATTAATTCAAGTGCACTATTCACTTTGCACAGTTAATTTTGAATTCATTCAAACAGCCTAATCTCTTGCAGGTCTGTGGGTTTCTAATGACAATATTAAAGCCAGATATATCAAATACTCACCTTTCCTTCCCCTCCACTACTCTTCAGTAATATCCAGAGATGAATTAACAAATGCTCTCACAAAATGTGTTTAAAAAGTCTTTCCAGTCCCCAGCTAGTATTGAAGTGCAGGCAGAACAGAGATACAATCCTGCATTATTCAACTCTGGGATGGTCCCATGTGCTGTTTTGATCCCCTCCAGAGATGCCCGACTCTCCTCATGGACTGGTAGCCCCACTTGGCCACATGGAGCTCATGCCAAGCACTAGGCTCTCAGTGGGTCATCCTTTATCTCTACCCTGGCCAGTTCCAGGCTGCAATGAGCATCCGCATAGACATGTCCAAATGCTACAGCATGAGCATCCATGGTACCGTAAGGAAGGATTGATCTCCAGCTTCATTTGCTCAGCACTAGGCTTTCTTGGTTGTCTTGCCAACATCATTTGGCAGACACAGCATTCTGTCCTACTATGAGTGGAAAGGATGTCCCTGGAGTGCTCATTGTACCCATTAGACACATCTCTTTTGCAATGATTTGTCTTCAGTGCCCCATTCTACACCTTCACAACCAATGAGGCTGATGCATGAGCTGAATCACTATTCATAAATAAGGGTTTAAAATGGACCAGGGTGCCATACCAAATTTTAATTCAAAATATTTTGTTTCAAATGAGTTTAAGGGGAAAAAGGGTATTGAAAAAGACTCTGGGGAAGCTGCATTTGTGGGTAAGGCAATAAGCAGCATTTTGTAGAGTGGGGAAGCCTGATATTAAGAACACTAATAAAGAAGTGAAATCCATGAGGGAACAATTAATAAAGCATTAAAATTACATTTACAGGTATTCTACTTATCTTGGTGCTACTTTAGCACTAATATGTTAATGTGGAAGGCTATTTATAGTGCAATAAATCACTTTATCCCTTAAATTGCAAATTTACACTTGTTGTGGTGTGTTGCCAAATTTAAAGGAGCTGACACCATAATGTGTATTTTGTGAAGCAAATCAAATTCTGTGTGTGTGTCAAAACAATATCATTCTGAGGGAGCTAGGGAAGTCAACAGGCTCAGCTCAAGGTATGTTCAAGTATGGCTCTATTCCCTGTGAGTGAAACAGCTTTCTGCTCCTAAAGACACTCCAATGCTCTTTAACCTACTGATCTCAGAACATCTTCTTAGGAGACAGCTCAGAAATCCATGCGTGATGCACCCAAGACTGACTCTAAATCATCTCTTGAATGTTTTAGTGACAGATTAACAGGGAAGAGGGATTAAGGATGCACTTTCTCATCTGACTCACTCCACTCTTCTTTAGAAGTTGAAGGCAACACTAAACCAGCTGAGCTGGTGTGCTAGATGGATAAGCCCTTCACAAAACATTGGCAACCCAGACCATGCAGTTTTGGAGCCTCACATTTTGCTGGGGTAAAGAGCTGGGGTATCTGTTTTGCATTGCTTCTTGCTCTGCCTATGGGCAAGCAAGCTCCTCTGGTGGGCACCATGACGTGGAAGAGGTTGAGGTTCAGTAGGGGAGGGCTGGAAAGACAGGCAAAGTGTTTGTGCAATCTTTATTTTTGAACATGCAGGCATCTGCCTGAAGCACCTGAATGGCTGTAGAAATTGTTTTCAGAAATTAAACATAACTGGGCCCCATGCACAGAGTAAATACTCTGTGACTCATGTTAAGCAAGCCTGCATAAAACCCAAATGACTGTAGCAACATTAGGACAAAATAACATCTCAAGTACACGATGCATGTAACAGTTTGATGTTCTCATCTAATTGCAATAAATGGCAGAGAGAATAAGAGGGCATTACTGAGGTTTTACATTGGCACACAAGTTTGATGACATTTTGATTGATTTCAGGACAGTTAATGATGGAAGCAAAAGCCTCTCAGATTCTGAGAGAGCTGCAGACAGTTCTGTGCACTTTAGGCTTTCTCTGGCATGGCTATAGCAACATATAATACCACATGGTTCATTTTAATTCACCTATATCCTTACCCACAGCAAGTTTTTGCACCATTAGGAATCAGATGCTAGTGGTTTAATTTGCATTGCCATATCCTCATCCTCTGCAAATTTAATTGGGACTTCAGGTCAACTTGCAGGTCATCCTGTTAGGCTGCTTGGTCACAGCATCACCTCAGAGTCACCTTGGAAAGATCTGTCTCTGTTGCATGCTGGTGTACATGCAGGGTCAGTGCAATTTCACAATTTCGCATCCACATGAGTGAGATCAGAATCAGGCTTTTCACATGAAAAATTACAACTCTGCCTTCTACTGAAATGACTTTGTTACAATCTCTGACATTTGGTTGGGTGGGTTTTGTTTGGAAAAAAATGCTTTTCCAAGTTTGCTGAGGCTCTGTTGGGAGCAGAAAATCAATACTCATGTTAATAGTGACTTACAGCTGTTTGCTGCCATTGTGTGTGTCAACACAATTGGTGGTGTCAGCGCAATTAATTTTGCTGCCAACCATAGCAACACTATGGTAATAAAATATGTCAGATCTACAAAAGTTCCTGCTCATCAAACAGGTGAGACTTTCAAAGTATTTTTAATATCGGCTAAATGTTGCTCCTACTGATTTCCCTGGGAAAGCCTGGCATTGCTTCCTTTGAAGCTTTTGAAGAGCAGGGGAACGTTATCTTTGGTTCAAGGGAAGCAAAAAGACTTTTCAGAAGACCCTTGAAAATGCACTCTTTTGATCACAAAAGCCTTCATCAAGACCAAGCTGGTCAATAAAAATTATGGGCCCCTTTCCTTTTAGGAGACACCCCATGACCATCCTGGGACACTTAGATTTTTTTTTTTTTTCTGGAGAAGTGAGATGCTTCTCATAGGATGGATGGATGGAAGAGGGAGTTTTCTCTACTGTTCTATGGCACAGTGGTCCCTGGCACTTCTGTGGTGGTGTGAGAGACAGATGAAGGCAGAGAATTGGGTAATGGGGGATTGAACAACTCTGTCCCGAGAAGATGGCAGGCGTACAGACTGCTGTACTGCCTGCTCTTCCCCAGGATCAAGAACGTGCATCTACAGAGCCTTTGCCAGCATAAAAGGAAGATAATCAGACTCAATATTCTCAGCATCACTTTAGAAAGCAACAGCATCAACCCAAATAACCCTTCTTCGCTGCAGAAAGTGATTTATTCAGTGTCGTTCATCCTTGCTTCACACACCAAATCAGCACAGCCAGACCATATAGATCTTAGCCTCCTAACAGTTTGCACTTGGTACTCTATAGATAGTGCTTCATCACTTCCCAGATTGCTCACCCAGCCCCGATGCAGTGCGTGCCTTCTTTGGCACGACCATGTCAGGATGGATCCCAGAGAGTCATCTAACAAGGCTTCGTTTTGCATGCAAAGGCAAGAGAATCATCATTACTCAAAACACTCCTGGTATCCGATAGCAGATAAATAGGTCTGCTGGGAAAAGGCATCTGTGGATGAATGGCCAAGAAGCTCTAATGGCAACAGTAAAAGGTTTCAGAGTGTCATTCTGCTGTCCATCATCAGTTATCTCGGAAATATTTACCACTGCTGTTCCTCTTTATGCAAAACAAGCATGCAGACTGTTTTTAATGCAGTTATTGATGCTTTTTAGTCTAGATGTGCTGGGGAAAAAAATCATCTGGACTATATGTTTTAAAACTCTAAATGAATATTTTACCCTTAGTTTGGAAAGCAAAGAAGGAGCTGTCAAATCAGGTTGATATCTGAAAAGCAAGGAAATTCTTCTATCACCATGTCTGAATTTTATGTGATGCAGATTCAAGCAAGGCAGCTTAGTTCTTTAACCTCCCTCCCCAGGTCCATAGATTAAAATGGTGCAAGACTGCTCCAGATCTTTTATGTCTAACCCTTGCACAGCCAGGATTAAATTGTATATATTCAAAGGGCTCATCTAATTCCAAGTCATGTGCAAGAGTTACAGTAGAAGGCAACTAAAATCACAGTGGGAGAAAGGATGAACAAAGGGATCACAACTGCAAGGTGCTCAGAGGTTTGAAGAGGATCTGAAAGATGAAGTTTGCTAGAAGAGCAAAAGACAGACATCTTCATTGATAAGAGGGGAAAATCCAGCACCTAGAAACAAGGTATTAAAAAATGAGGAAAAGGGGTAAGTGCTGAGTGTTATATATGGGAATTATGAAAAGATGTGCAAGCCGATCCTGACTTTTCTCCAGCCATAAAGACAACTTTTTTTTCAGGTTTTGCAGGTGTGGGCTCGAATAAGAAGGCTATGGCTACATGATAAAGTCTGTGTTTCTCTAATCACCTAGTTCAGCATCCGCGCTGTCCTGCCCTTGGCCCATTTCACTGTACTTTGCTTTGCCATAGGTGCAGACAAGGCTGCAATGTGTCATGTAGGCCAGCTATACCTGCATACAAATCCAAAACTGGAGGACACAAACCTGATCTAAACACCAGAAAATTATCTAGGATGGGATTTGACCACGTGTGGATGTCTTATCTAAGCTATCTATGCCATTTATGGAAAGAAAATGTGTTTCTAGGGTGGGTTGCAGTTTCTGTTAGAATAGGTACTTAAACTTGGCAGATGAGCTATACTATGATCTGCATCTCTGGATGCTTTAGAATACCCACTAAAACATGCATCTGACATGTTCTTTTTTTATGCGAAGGTGAATGGTACTCCCAAAATACCAAGAGCCGTGGGTAAAAACTGTGGTGCCCAAAACAAAGTGAGATGAATCCCAGGATCCAGATCTTCTACAGGATATGGGGGTCCCTTAGAGAGGGACTCCACTACAAACGTTTTCTAAATGTGCCATGTTTTATAGTGGCTGAGACTGCACACCCTCTGTCCTGACACATCAGCCCTCTCAGGGCTGTCCAGATGTCTCCAAAGTCCAGGACAGACTCATGAGGGTCCTTGAATGACCTGTCAGTAGAAACAATGCTTAAGTAGGTCAAAACTGAGCCAGAGATGCAGGTAAAAAAAGCATAAAAATATATATACATATGCCTCTGAAGAAGCTCAGCTGTAGAGCTCCACTAGCTTGTTCAACATGAGACCCTGACATGGCAATAAATTGGAGATTATTTGGTGTGCAAAACCGCTTCAGGACTTGAATAGGAAAATCTACCTCATGTCTTCTCATCTGAACTCACTGGAGTGTCTCCTGGTTCAGGACGTAAGAGAATCAAACATTCCTTCTCAAATAAAAACGACCTTGAGAACCTCCATTAACATTACTGTAATTAGATAAACATTAACAACAAGGAGTTAAAAAGTTATTATATATGTAATATATAATTTTATATATAAAAATAGGACATTCTTTTAGTGTTACTATTTAACTTGAGGTTCCAAAGAGTTTGGGAAGTTTTGGAAACCTTAAAGTAAGAACTTAGGCATAAGCAAGGATTCATTAAGGTTATTTTGAACTGCACTCAAAAAAGCTTCAGTAAAATACTGTATCTTTGAAGAATGTTAATCCTTATCTCGAATAACGACTGACCCAGATGGAGAGTACAGAGATGATTGAGGTTATCTGAGAAAATCTGACAAGGCAAAGTGGTTCAAAAGCCAGAGGGAGACGTGAGAGCAGGTAAGTTCTAGAAGGATTTTGTAACCAGGAAGAGCAGAAAAGGGTTAATATCTTCCCTTCCCCTGCGATGTATTCCCCCGCAAGCTAATGTCAGCCTACAGGCCTGACTAATCCGGAGTGTGGCTGCTAATTGCTGTCATCCAAACAGAAGCTGGCAGCCATTTAATTTTCCCTTTCATTTGGTGTCATTAACATTAGCGACATATGGCTGCTTCTCCTGCCACGGCTAAATGGCTACTGGAAAAACCTAAGGCCTGAGCTCTGCAAACATCAAAGTCCACGATTAACTTCAAGTGTCTCATCGACATCAAAAATAACCATTTACGGTCCTTTCTCCTAAATGCTTAAAAGCTGTCAGTATTTTTTTCTGAGCACAGCCATAGCTGCAATACAAAGGTAGATGTTTAAGAACATCTTTAACTTACACCAGACTAATGGAGAGCCATTATAACGCACAGGCAATTCTGGAAATGAAGCTTGAAATAATTCTCCCAGTTGTTCCTGTATAAATTATTACTTACAACTTAGCTTTCTTCTGTTTTGCTTTTTTTTTTCCCCCTTGTACTTTAAAGTAATAGAGCAGGGCAATTGTTTTTAACTCAAATTGCATGATTTTTCTGAATTGATTTCATATCCTCTCACTCAAAGCAAAACATTAGTTCAAGATTTCAGCTGCAAATCTCAAAACTCCTAGTGGTATTTACTGCTACTTGCCTTTTACTAGATTTAAAAATCCTTTAAGTATGTTGCCTTATATGCATTGTTGTTTTTCTCATGGTGCAGTTGCATTGATGCTTCACAGATCCAGCTCTGCTTTATCCTAGCTCAGATGCATATTTCTAGCTAAAAGATGATTAAATTTTCAAATAGTGCATACTTTTTCTGATGGCCTCGTGCTTACTGTGCGATGCAGAACTTTTGCTATCCTGCCTTCAGGTAAGATTTGCAGGATTTAATACTGTGGGCATTTCAGATCCTATTGAAATAGCAAAGCAAACAAAGTGACAGTGTTGCTTTTAAAGCCAAAGATGTTTTTGAGCCTTTTATCATTTTGAAATGTAAAGCAGTAAAGAAAAAAAAAGTTCACTGATCTTAGCAATTTTTCTTGCTAAGAAGACAGCAAGTCTCACAAAAGACTGTAAATATTTTTGGCAACATACAGCCAGTGCTAGAGATTAGGATGCAGCCTTCCATTTATAAATTGAGTTGTTCCCACTGCAAGTTTCAAAATTAAATAATTTAGTGAAAGCAGGAGGGAAGAACAGCAGCTGACAAAGTGCACTCTGGTGCTCCCTTTCCTGCTCCACCCCTGGACCCCTGCATGGGGGGAAAGGGCCCTTCCCATTGGAAAAAGTGATTCTGCAAACAGATGTGCTTCCCACCACATTTTTTTTCTTATTCAAGGCCAACATCTGGAGGCAGGACTCACTTTCCAGGCAGTTAACCTTGTATCACCCATTTTCCCTGCAGGAAACCTGTAATGAACCCAACCAAAATGATCCAAGTCCGTATGTATTTGGATGGAGTGAACCATTTTCTTTCCTCTGGCTAGAGCTAGAAGTGGAGCAAGGATCAGTGTGGGAGCAAAGGGTAATTTCAAACGTGTCTTCCCTCTGGATTGCTGCAGTCAGGTCCTCGAAAGGATGAGCACGAGATGGACATGCAAAGTCATTTGGATTTAGTGACTAGCATCACCAGCTAGCATGACACCAGCCCGGGGGTGGCGAGGGGGCCTGGCCGGTGCAGACACACATCTCCGTGCTCCTCATCACCGCTCAGGAGATGAATAAAGGCTGAGTCAAACCTGCAGAGCGGGAATCGCAGTCGAATTGCCAACAAATAAATACCTAAGCACTCAACGAATTAGAAATTGTTTTAAAAAAAAAAAAAGGCATTATATGTTGAAGCTGGAAAAGGTGGGTTGGCAGAGGCAGGATGCATGTGTGATGGAGGTCTCTGTGCTGGGTGTTGGCTGCCAAAAGCAGGAAGGGAGAGGTGGAGAGGAGCGGGATGATGTGCGAAACGGGACAGTGATGCCAGGGTCCAGTGGTACCCAAGGCACCGATTAACTGCAGAGAGCTGCGACATATTGCAGGAAGGGGGGATGAAATCTGGCCCAAAATTCAGCCCCCAAGGGACAGGGCTTATTGGTTTGCTGGTGCCTTTGAGTTAGGCCGTGACTGAGCTGCATCCCTTGTTCCACAAGGAAGGGGCAGCAGCAGAGGCTCCAGCCAGGCGGGCAGGAGGGACCCAGCACCCCCTCACCATGCACGAGCAGGGGACAGAGATCCTGACTGTATCCCCCAGGAGGGATGACGGGACGGGGGTGATTCCCGCGATTTCACTGTGACCCCAGAGCTTGTGGGCGGCAAGGTGGGCCGGATGCAGGGATGCAGGGATGCGGGGATGCCGACGTGCTCCCAGCAGGGATGAACACAGGGTGTCACCGTGGTGTCACCCCCATCCCAGATCCTGTGGGGCGGCAGGGGGGCGGGATGGGGAGATGCTGCCGTGCCCCGGTGCAGTGTCGCTGTCCCCGCGGTGTCGCTGCCCGCGCGGGGCCGGAGCAGCGGCGGGCAGCATGCGCCTGCGCTGCCTTCCTCCTCCTCCTCCTCCTCCCGCGCTCCTCCTCCCGCGGCTCTGGCGGGGCCCGCGGGGCG
>NW_010583045.1:126883-159200 GCF_000705375.1 Tinamus guttatus | reverse complement strand
AGCAGGAATAACAGGAATGTCTGCCAGAAGGAACCTGAATGATCTTGTGTGTTCCCGTGTTTTGAGTGAGCAGTGCCTGCTCGGGAGGAAGGCTGGGGCTACTGCTGATGGCTCACGGAGACATCATCCCACATGCTCATGGTGAAACAATTTGGCAGGTGATTTAAAAAAAAATCTTTCACCTTATCATTAGTGCTTGGGAACCTTGAGTACTGTGTTTGTTCTAGGGCTGGTTAATAAATGTACAGTGGCCACAGCAAAGAAGGTGGTGTTGTCTACGGAAGAAGTGAGTAACTTGGAAGAAGAAGAGAAAGAAGAACATTTATTAATGCAGGGGCCAGAGAAAATGAATCACATGCAAGTCTGTAAGATAATGTAGAAATGAAAAAGGCTGTCTGTGCACTTGAAGGGCTAAATGTTATTACCGTTGAAAGATAATATATATTTATTTATATTTAACTGTAATCAATGCTTGGGATTTCTTGGTCTCTGGGACTCATTTCATTTCTGTTGGCTTTAAACTCTCTGAAGGATGTTAGCTCATTGATATATTTTAGAAGGAATTATTCTAACTTGGTCTTTCATTGTTGCTTATTGGTTTTCTTTCCCAATGTCTGAAGTATCTGTGCTAGTTATTTTGGAAACAAAGTAGGAGCTATATTACTGCTGGGGTGATCTGAAGTTGTACCTCTGGTTTTCTAAACACTCTTGAACATCTGAAAGGTTCTTAATTTATGAATCATTCATAGTCAGCAGAAGCAGCTGAGAAAAGTTTCCTTGATGGATTGTATTATTACTAGCTCTTGCTATGTGGACTTGCATTTTTGAAGTGAAATGAGAAAATATATACAGCTTCCATTTGCCATTTTGATGGAGGGTCATAAAGATGAGGAAAGAGCAGCAAAAACCACACTACAAAAATGATATCAGTAAAGTTAATGAAGTGGAACCAGGTTCACAAAGGGGAGAAGATAGCAGCCAAGGCATGGGGACGGCCAAAGACAGCATTACCTTCAGTAGGCAGGTGAAAGGTGGGTTGAAACACCCCTGAATTGAAAACCTGAGAAGGAAGATGGATGCTAGTATGAAAAATGCAAAATGAACCATGGTTGTAATGGCTCCAGATTAAGAAAATCAGACATAGTGCTGTAATAGAACATAGACTTGAACAACTAATATACTTTCAACCAAAAAAGATTACATGTCCTCTGCCATGAAACAAAGCTTGACTGTTGAGGATGCGTGTTTGTCATCATAAGGAAATTCATCATATATCCATAAGATTTTTTTTTTTAGAGAGGGTAAGTGAGGACGTGAGCTCTGCTGAGGTTCCCAGTGCATCCATGACCGGTACTAGTTGGCAGTGTCAGGAAAATGGGTGCTGGGATGAGTGTATGTATTGATCTAGATTATTTGGTATCTCTGAAGGGCCACATTTTCCAGCAGGTGCCAGCTGAGGTGCCAGTGTGTTGAGTTATGCCAGCTGAGGATCTGAATCAGATACATGGGACTTACTTGGTGGAGAGAGGCCATTGGACCAGGCTTTTCCTATGGATGCATCAGAAGCTACTGGCACCTGCTGAAGGAAGTAGTAAGCTCAGACAAATTAGAAAAAAAACTCAAATAAGTGGATAATAGATAAGGTGTAGCAGCAAGAAAGGCAACTTGGACCCGTTACACTTGTGGTGGGAAAGTGTTAGAGGGGTGTCAGGGAACAGGTCTCTCGTGTCTCCTACACGTTGTCAAGGTCTTTCTAGGGGCTGCTACCAAAAAGGTGTTTTGCCTATATGCAGCGTAGCAGTATATTTCATAAATCTTCCATTTGCTTGGAAAAGAGTCTGTGTCTCCCCTCCTCCTAGTAATTATTTTCTAGCTGTTATTTTGGGCCTGAAAATCTGTTTAGATTTTGGTTGTGGGTGATCAAAACATGCTGGTTTTCACTCTCTTGGATATGAAAAACTGTGTGCGCAAAGAAAAAGAATTGTTAATTTTTTTTTTGTGAACTCTCCCTTTTTAACAAAATTACTTTTCATTACAAAATGTCAGCCAGATCTCGTTAACTACCTTGCTTTGCAAGCTTTACAGTGCTCACCTTTCTCCAAAACATCCCAGGGTTTGCAGCTGAGTTACGATGCCCTAAGAACTCACCTAGTGCCAAGCTGCTGGGTCCCCTAGGTCAGCTGCAGCACTCCTGTCACTGTGTGGTGGGGTGGATAAAACACTGATTTGTATGAAAATGAATTTGCCATAAATAAATAAAAAAAAGGTGAGGGGAGGGAATTAGGTTTTAGCTGAATAAATGTGCAGATATGGCTTGCTAATTAGACTTGGAGACTAGGGAGATGGTGGAAGCTGGGTGGTAGCAAATGAGGAGGTAGGGGAGATGGGGTCAGCAGGATTGTTGTTTTATAGGGCAATGCCAGCTTGTGTTAATTTAGGCTAATTATGAGACTTCGATCATCACTCCAAGCTTCCTTAGCTGGTGCTAGGGAAGGGCTGGTGACCTGTCCCTTGGGAAGGCCCTGGGGGTGGAAGAAGTGGAGAAGCCTTTGGGACTCATCAGGTGCAAGGTTGGTCCTATCTCTCTTTTAACTTCTCAATCAAAAAATTATGATCAGCTCGATTTAGGCTGAGCAAGGTGGCTGTATCATGTGGTGAAGGAAGAGGAAGAAAATGAGAAGTTTGTACGTTAACAGTGCTAAAGAACTGGCTTGTCCTCCTCTGTTCAGGTTCATACAGGTAAGTGCTTTATCTTCAAGGAAAGGAAAATTTGTTGGCTGAGAGAGATGCTTTCAGTGAAAAATATCATTGGAGGTGATGGTCTGTAGAGAAATCAGAACGTAAATTGATGGTGCACTTTCAGAAAACAAAAATACACTCAATTAGTGACTTTTTGCAGGAAACTCAAGGGTAAAGGTGATTAGGACTTCAGCTATTGAGTCTCAAAGTGTTAACTTCCCCTAGTGTTTCTTGCAGCATACAAAATCCTTGTGGTTTTGTTCTTGCTCTCTGAAGTTTTTCAAAGGAAGATCTTCACACGGAGCCGCCGTGTTTTGCACACACGGATGGCTAGGGCTATGTCCTTTGAGGACGTACATCAGGAACGGATGGCTCGTGATTTTCCCAGGCTTTTAGATCCATGACTCCCTCCTGCTGGCAGGTCAACAGCGCTGATCAAATGCTGCTAGTTTCTGAATAACTGCTTTTTATCCCTGGCTTTGTGGCTCCTTAAAGCCAAAGGAGGAAAAGAAAGTGAGTTTTCCCAATACAGTTCTTTTATTCTGTTGCCTGTTTTGTTTGATTTCATCTCAAAAAATTCTTTTTGGAGAGGAAGAAGGAAGCTAGGGCCCTATTAGGACTGCGTTGCACCAGAACTTGACCGGCATGAAGGTCTATGAGCCTGTCTTGGGGGATGGTAGAGGAGGTGGCTCAGTGGAATGGAGGTGGAGGTGGGACTTGGCTCTTGGCAAGCTGCTCCCTGCAGCCCAGCTGCTCAGCAGGTCGCCTTGCCCCGCAGCTCCTCGTGAGCATCCCAGCCACCTGCCTGAGGGACATCTCCCCTGGCACTGTGCAAACAGCAGCTGAACCCAAGCCAACTGGCTCCTCCTCCAGAGGACCAGACAGGGTGACTCTGGCTATTGATGCTGAATATAGGATCCAATGGGACTTTGATTTCCTCTTTGCTGGTGGGAAGCCTGGAGTGGCGTTAGCCTCCATATGGCACAAGGATCTGCAGGTGTTCCTCCCTCCTGCACCAAAGCAACGTGTCCACTTAGTGCCAACAGATCCGTTTAGGCGCACACAGAGCAGCTATTGCAATTAGTTCTGCTTTTAGCCCTCTGCTCCTATGGAAAGAGCTGCAATCTGTGGTTGTATTCGCATTCACTCTAAGGGAAGTCATAATGTGAAGAAGCACCAAGTCCCATGTCTTTCCGCTTTGAGGTATATTTAATGCTTGCCCTATTTTAATATTTGCTAGCTCCTCTGAAGAATCGCCTGCCTTTTAGTTCCAGCTTGTAGTTTAAAAAAAAAAAAAAAAAGCTGGATTGCAGCATTGTCCATTGTGTTGGTAACCTGCTAATCTCCTGACCTGCTTTGCTGAACAAGGGGAAAGGTTTCTTTAAAGCTGCAGCATGTGGTTATGTAGGAATTGCTGCTTTCACTGCAAAGGGTGGTGGTGGGGAAAGGTAAGTCTGCTCCTGAGGTTTGCAGGGAAAAGCTGGAAAATGTGATTCTTAAAAAGCAAGAAGCTGGAAAGTTAAATGAGCAGGAGCTAAGCGGCATGGTGTTTTAAGATCCTGTGGCACTTAAATTGGTTGTAAGAATTTGATGGGGTGGAGGTGATGATGCTTAACTCATGGTTTTGGAAGGCTTTATGTGCCTATTACTGAAAGTACAACTTGATTAGCAAAGTTTGCCATTATTCACCTCTAGCATTTGCAATGCAAATAGTCTTCTGATAGTGACCTGGTAGCACCTCATTAGGAAACATATATTCTGGAAATAAAAACGATTTACTTGGTGACATCCTGCTTTCACAGGCTGTATCTATACTGCTAAACACAACAGGCCCAAATAGGTGGTCTCCTAACTGTCTCTAACACCTTGCTGTTGCTGGCATTATTTTGCCAATGTTCCTGGCATTGTTTTGGCTCCTGGCAGCCTCTATCTACCCCTAGTTTCAGAGAATTAGACAATAAAGATCAGTGGAGGGAGCTTTATCATGGGAGCTTTATCCTGGATTATCATGGATACAGTTACTCATTTAACTACCACGTGAGAAGGGCATGTAGCACCCTCAGAGTTCATTAGGCAGCAGAAAACCAGTGTAAACAGTCCATTTGCTCGAATATGGTGATTCGTGTGTCATCCTGGTGTGAGATCCTGGCATCACCAGAGCAGCTAGGGACTGAGGAGAGTCAGCATTTTGTACTGTGGACAGCATGACTCACCTCACTTTTAAATGCAAAGTTAGGCATCTAGTCCAACCTAAATTTCTAGCTGTCCGTGGAGCTGCCCTTCAAGAATATATTTTTTTGTCCTCCCACCTTGAAAGGGTGATATGATTTGCCTGCTGACTATGTCCTCCTTCCCCGATGACTACTGAGAGTCTCAGGCTTATGTGAGCTAGACACCTAATTTTTAGTTATCAAAAATAAAATCACATGAATCTGGACCCAACAATGGAGTTAATTTCTATGGAGACTAAACTGAGTGGAACTCCTGTTAGCTGTGACACAAGCCTTGAGATCTCTGTGTGGGGCTTTTGATAAGGTTTGGTCATTGCAGCAACCCTCCCTACTCCTTATCATTATTTGAGGCATAATTAACGCCAAGGAACTGATGAATTTCTGTTCAAGCTATGTATAGGACTAAATCCAGCATGTAAGCTTAAATATAGTAAACAAATTGTAATATATCAGAGCTGTTTGCCCAGTGGGCTAGACGTGTGTTTGGGTTTGTCTTTCCAGGGTAAAGATGTGGCCGGTTGATCTACAGACTCCTTGCAATGTGCACGACTGCAGGTTAGCTGCATAGCCCGGGTGGGAGAACCAGCTGCAGATATAACTCTTTCGTAATGTTTTAGCCTGGGCTGTGTCTCTAGGGCACGAGCAACACTGAGGGACAGCTCAGGAGCAAATGCTGGTCTTCTCCTTGTCCTGTGGCCTAATGAGTTACTGCTGATTAATTTGACTGATACAGGTGTAACATGAACATTGGACCATCCCCAGCCCGGTCCTGCACGAGGGACGCTCGTAGCTCCGGGCACGGTCCGATGGCCACATTCAAACCAAAGTAGCTTTTTCTCCATTGCTCGCTTGGCTCCAGCTGCCTTGGGTTGTTAGCTTGTCCTTGGCTTTATTTATTAGCTATTCTTGCAGTGGAAACGTACTTTGTGGGCTTGGAGGCAGCCCAAGAGGGGAATATTGCATGAGTCTTCATCATAAGAATATGTGGTTCCGTATTTTTCTTGTCAGGTGCAATTTAAGATCTCTGTACAGTGGACAGGGTGTTTTCAGTGCCATAACGTGGTGAAGTTCTCACAAAATCCTGCTCAGAGGCAAACAGTTGCAAGTCAAGCAGGTGCTACTGAACTCAATCCTGATCCTCATCCTGAATGTTACAGGTGTCATCAATCATTTTTTGTCCTTTTTTTTTTCTTTAGCAAAAGTGGAGGAAAGTGGAGCATTTACAAAGCATTCAACAGTGCCCCATGTTTCCCAAAATCAATAACAATGAAGATTCAGCTAAACGGTGCATATATATATTTATATATTTTAACTTCTTCTGTATGGATTACTTTTTTTTTTTTTTTTTCTCTTCCTCCTGTTTGAAAATAATCAGCCATCTGGTCAGCAAACAAACAAAATGCTTTGTGATACTGGCAACAAAGCAAACATTGAAAAATGACTTCTCGCTGCTCTGGTAAGCAAACGTTCACCGCCTATCTAGAGTCTGATTATTTATTTATTTAACTTTGACTCCCTCCCTACCTTTTTTTTTTTTAATTAATTTTACATATTTCTAAAGTTCTGAATCTGGTCATGATCTTGATTCTAACTAGTTTCAAAGCCTGAAGCCATTACAAATAATTATTTTTGCTTTTCCTGATGAGGATTCATTAGTGAAAGAAGCACACCTTCTCCTCGTTATTAGGACCCTCAGTCTTGCAGTGTAATGTGCATGTGTAACACCAGAAGCCTTGCTTATAGACAGGTTTTTGGTCAATGTAACCCCTTTGGTTAAAATTATGTGTTGAAGCAGCTGCATCAGTTGAACTTCTAGTGTAGATCATGTATATTGGTACAGCAGTGACTAACGTTGCTAGCTTTTATCCTGCTTCTTTCTGTGGCTATATATACTGGCAGAAAAAACTTTGTTTGGGGGTAATTGGGATAATTCTTTCCATATTAAAGGCTCATTGCAGTGCGCCGTTGCCTGGCTGCATCTCAAATGCAGCCTTAAGAGAGTTGGAAAGTGAAACTCTCTGTGCAGAAGCCAGATGGACTTATCAGTTCCTGTTGTCCCGGTGAGGAACACCCCAAAAGTACACAAAACTCTGCAAATAGTGACAGGGAAATTAAGGCTGGGCTCTTAGCCTCCATAAGCTGTTGCTGCCCTGTTGCGTCCAGCCAGTGGTTTTTAATGTTGCAAAGTCTTTCCCTCTCGAGAAAAGGAAATGTGAAATGGATGCATTTAGGAGGAATCTGTAGGGGAGGTGACAGGGCATAAAAATGATACAAGATCAGATGGGTGAACATCATCCAGACTTCCTTCTAATAACAGTTCTGCTCCTTTTCTAATATTTTTCTGCTACCTGGTGCCACATGGGAAACTCACACACCCGATGGCAGCTGATAATCCCCAGTAGAGGAGAAAGAGCTGAAGCTTTGTGAAATGCTCGTGCATGTGCCTACTTCAAAGCATATAAATAGTTCCACTCCACTTTTAAATCCAAACCTCATTTGAAATGAAGTTTACACTTAAATAATTTGCTGGATTAAGGTCAGGGAGTTCCATGAACTGCTGCAAGTCAGCAGTCTGATGTAACACCAATATAGTATTAAATTCAAACCATTGAATTCCAGTAACCTGAGGACTTTTTTCTTAGGTGCACTGTTTTAAAAAAATGCATTTGCTAGTATATGTTTTAAAATGTTTACATCCTAAGTCAATCCAGTATTAGTTTCATGCTGCCTTTTTTGTACTTTTGTGCTGTATATATTTCACAGGCTCCTAAGGACTAACTCATGATGTCCTTTTATATGCTTTATAAAACATAATTGTGCAGCAGATTGGACAGGATGTTGCTGTGGGACTCTGTTACTAGAGAGGAAATGCAATGAAATGGGCCACATTGATCCCTCAAATGATTAAATCTGGCAATGGTTCAAGTCCTCACTAGATTAAAGAGGACAACCTCTAAAATTGTATTACCTTTATACTACTTCACATCAATGTGCTGCAAGTCCAGCAAGAGTGAGATGGGTAGTTTGGCAATAGTTTGTGAACCAAATCCTTGGAGATCCGTTGTCCCCATGGATACTGTGATTGCCGAAGTTAAACTTTATTTAGAGCACTTGTGGAATGAATGAGTGAACAGACGGAAGGAGATGTGCAGGCTTTAAGATGTACTCACACGTGCCAAAAAATGTTTATGTTGCCCTACATGGCTCACTCAGATTGGAGGAGTCTCATAAATAAATAGGCTATAATATTTATTTTAACATTTGCTCCGTCTGTCTTATTTTTCTCAAGTGTGTAGAGCTATTTTTCCCACTGGAACTGTCATCTCAAGTCCTCATCTGGTATAAACTATTGCCTGGCTCTGTTTTATGTCTATAGGAGTTATAGCCCAGTGCTGCTTCACCTTCTTCAGAGTGCGCAAACTAAGGATATTGCAGCATCCTTTATGTTGTGAAGATATGTCATAAATTTGGGCTATTTCCTACCTCAGATACAGAAATGTTGTGAAGGGCTTTACAAGCTGTTTATGACCAGAAGTTCACTTGGTTGTCACTTAAGGAGCTGCTGAACTTGGACACAGCTTTGGTGTTGGGGTTTGGAAGGAGAGTAAGGGGCAAGAAGGGAAAAGAAAATGTTGGCCAGGGGAATGGAAAGCTGTGTGCTGAACAGAAGCCTAGGGGAAGTCATGTGTAGATCATCTGCAGAAGGGAGGTCTTATGGACAGGTCCTGCCTAACGCCAAAATCCCCTTGCTGGTATGAGAGCAGTTGACTCAACTGGTTGGTCTCCAACTGAGGTCTTGCTCTGTGTAGTTCGGAGCCTCTCCATGGCCTTGATTCTTTCACAGACTCAGCTTTCTTTCCTTTTTTTTTTTTTTTTTTTTTTAAATCCATCTGGTGTAATGCTGTCAGTACTTTAGGTAATTGTCTTCTGGAAATTTGCCTGTGAGCTATTAAATAACTGTAGCCTTCATTTGTAGCTATAGCAAGCTCTTCATATGCAGATTCCCTTCTGAAGAGGCAACAATCAGAAGCCTCAAGGAAACAGAAGATTCTCTTTTCATTTGCCGGTTTTAAGCTTAGAATAACAGGGATAAAACATCGAGGTTGGAAAGGAGGAGGAATGAATAAATGCAGTATATTAGAAGTTATAATTAGAATTGTGATTGCATTTAGTATTGTCAGGCCTCCTCCATCGTAATAACTACATAGCTTTGAATAAGAGGCCTAACCATATTTGCAGTGAAATGTGCATCTTCTCTTAGAGAATACTTGGGTTTATTACACAATGCTGACACATGCACCATAGTATGCTTTACTGAGATGCCGTGGGTGGCTTCATTCGAGCATCCATATGCACACAGTGTAGTCTGTGTAAGGCATGCCATACCGTTGACGTTTGTGAATATTAGGCACTAAACTTTCCTCCAAACAATAGCAATTTTGTGTGTATGGAGGGCATCTGGTGTGATATCATCTCTGCAGATATGTGTGAGGTTGCTCCATTGATGTGGTAGACAGCGGGCGACGGGCTCCCATGTAGCTGGGGACCTCTGTCCTGAAGGTATGTCCACATGTCTGGCTGTGCCCGAGCATGGTGTGCTTGGGCGAATCTTCTACCTTTGCCTGAAGCTTTCCTTGCAACAGGGAAAGCAGGTGAGTGACACTGTGTGGATTGTCTTGGAAAGGCCTTCAGTAGACAACATCCTATGGCTCTTGGCCACAGTACGTTTGGAAACAACTTGTGAATCAGCATGCGGAGTTGAAGTGTGATCGTTTGCGAGGCTGCTGACTTGCTTTGTGCTCTGACGGTTATACGCTAACACTTGAACATGAGGTTTTAATGAGCTTCCTTCTTTATAGCTCTGTATGTAGAAATGTATGAAATGTAGAAATTCTGTATGCATGAGTGTAAATAGTATTGCATCAAAAGTGGGAGGCATTATACCTCTTTTTCTTGAGTTATAAGAGTGAATATGGGATACATTCCCAGGATTTAAGAAGGGAAATACTTGAGCTATAGATGGAGCAGTTAAATATTGATTGTTAAAAGTGTAATCCATTAATGCTACCTTTGATGGGCTTGCATGGAATCATCAATCTTGGCACTGAATCTGACTTTTTCAGCTTAAGTCTAAAATCTATATTAATGCTTGATCTTTCAAAACAGTAGGATTTTTTCCTCTGACTTCAATATTGCAGGTTTAAGCCCTGAGATCCTACCTTAACAAGACACTTAAAGCCATGCTTGCTTCAAAATCCCTTTTTAAATCTGTGCAATTCTTTTATTACTTTAAGGTGAATTTGTGCTTGGTTCACTTGCTGGATAAGGGCCTTGAGGATAAAGTAGCCAGGCAAATGCAAGAGCAGACATGTCCTGTGAGTTCCCAGCTTCCTGTCCATGTAACTGTCTTGGACACAAGTCTGTGGCTTCCTCCTTGGGTAGCACATCAGGCATGTGTTGGGGTCAAGTGGTGGCTTTCAGATATTTGCAGACTTCTTTGCTTTTACGGACAACTCATCTGGTGGCAGGGTCCTCCTCAAAATGCTGTCAAAGAGCCCCAGGTATGGAGCAGCTTGACCGTGACCCCTGGGACAGGCTGTTAGTTGCTTCTAAAATAAAGGCAGAAGCTCTGATTGATGTTTGGTGTCTGGGCAATGCCATACTCAGAGGCAGTCTGAAATCTGCTCGGTGAAAGCTCGTGGAGAAAATGCATTTGTACTCATGACTTGAGAGATCATCGGTAAACCTCCTGCCTGTTGGCACTGCTTGGTGGCCTGTGGGGATGCTGGGGTTAGAGGGATGTTCTCCACCTTTTTGCTGATATTGGTTTGCACTGCACAAAGGATAGTGAGAGAAAGGGACAAAAAGAAGGGCTGTGGCTATACATGGGACTCTATACTATACATGGACTAGGACTTTCCTTCCCTAATGGTCTTATTATAATGATTATTATAATGAGTGTTAAATATTGAATCTTAATTTCTGTATTGGACATTTAAGTTGCAGCTACAGGCCGTCTATGGAATAGATACAGAGGGGAAATAAAGGCCATCTGTGCTGAGCAGTTGTCCTGCACCTGTGCAGAGCTAGCTGAGGAGTGGGGAAGTCTTGAACCTTGCTCCAAGCTGTGAGGCCCAACTGGATGGACGTGCCTCTTCCACAGGCTGGCCCCTGGTCGGAATAGGAACAGAGTGTTTGTTCAGCTACACTTGCCCATCTTACGGGCTCTGCTGTTATGTGAACCTTGGCCCAACCAAGGTAGACACATTCTGTCTTCTCCTCCTTCTGCTATGGAAACATTCCAACTCCAACCTTCTCCATACTCTTTGCATGGACCCAACCTGATCGCCAGTGTGTATTGCTAGTGATGTTTGTGTAACCTTTTGCAGAATGACTTGGTAGGACAGTTTTGTGTATCATTGCACCATTCTACATTCTGACTCATCCTCATCTTGTGGGAAATGGACAAGATGGTTGTGATGCAGAAGCAGAGGTATGGCGATCATGGATCAAGGATCATGGCAATGGTTAGGCTTTTTGCTTTGGTTTTGGAGTTATTTCAGCCTGGGTAGTATTTCACATGTGTTTATTTCAACAGTGTTTTGAGTCCTGGATGGCTGAAGCTTTCACCTGGTGCAGTGTGAATGGACACGAGGCATGCGCCCTGGGCCTGTCCTCTTGCCATGTGGTGGACTTGCCCTCCTGTTCTGTAGGGTCTGAAGTTTACCTTCCATCCATCCTCATGCCAGAGGTTTTAACTGAAATATTGCTGAGATAAAACAGAAAAGTGAGAGGGACTTAGTTGTGCTGGATTCATTTTCATGAGGCTGATTTTCAAAAGGGAAAACCGTGAACTCTCCTTTGGGCTCTTCTAATATTTGTACAGCTTTATGAGCATGAAAGGCTACATAAGTGCTCGATGTTACAGTTCTTAGAGACTGAAGATGACATGTTGCTACCCTGTAAGAGCCTGAAGTCAGGCAATGCACAGCTGAAAAGCATATTGCTAAAAAAGGTCTGGCGATACCTTACTGCATTCTGCACCCCTTTACAATGATAATTGATAATTACATGATAATTTAATGATAATTAAATGTGTGGCCAAGCACTGATAGGTGGGAACAGAACACTTCAGCAAGCATGGGCAGGAAACAGAGACTGTAGTGACAAGCGAGGTTGGGAGCTTTTTGGCAATACTGGAGAAAAGGTTTAAATGGCTGCAGACTACCTGTGGAACCAGTTGTGGTCTGTCCATGGTGACACATGGAAACACCTTCCTGCCATACTCAGATGCCTCACAATAATCTATGTATATGCAGTGGCTTTGTGGAAGAGTAATTTTCTTCTAGCCTTATTTTGCAGACTGAAAATGATGGTACAGGAGACTAGTTTATGCCTATGCAGCTGGGGTTTATAGAGGGCTCTTCCCAGTAGGTGCACAGTGCACATTCAAGCTCTAGCCTAATGATATTCCCATCATCTTGGGTTTAGCTAACTGCTGCTACAGGGTTCCTGCTCTCAGTTGAGGATCTTCTAAATGAGGATGGAGAACAGCACCAGACCTGTCCTGTCCTGTGCTCCAGCCTGGGGGGCTGCTGCTTCCTAGTAGGTTGTCTAGACAATAGTCAAAAAAATCCTGGAAACCTTTTATCTGGTTTGATAATCTTTATTTATTTATTTATTTATAGTGGTGAAAAATGGCATCTTGGGGAGTAAGGAGATTTACACATGATCTAATGTTGGTCTCGTTTAGTCTTCACTGAAATTGGGGGAATTTCTGTATCTGATTGAAATGAGAGCAGGCTTAAACTGGTTTCTGAAAATTGTGGCTTTATTTCTTTATCTGTTGCTATGTTGACCTTAAAGTCTCAAAAATTATGATGTGAAGATCTGCACTCAGCTGAGACAGGGTTTAGTCTCTACAGCTGTACCTTGGAAGCGCTATTTTCTGGTGGCGATGAGATTGAATGCTGCATTTCCTGTAGTATTTGATCTGCCTGCATTAGCTAGCCAGATTTGACCTAAGAGGCATTGGCAAAAGAGGTCATGTTTTGGCCTGGAATTCAAAGTAAACTTCTTAGGGCAAGTTTGTGCATTCATAAGAAGCTTGTCTCCTCTTAAATTGTTATCAAGTTACTTTTCACTTTTAAAGAAATTCTGATAGTTTTGAAGTTTTCATCTGTAACTGTTATGACCTGACCGTTCCATCTCAATTGGTTTGCCTCTAAATTGGATGGAATTTTCCTGCTGAATTTGGCAAATTCGGTGTCAAAGTGTTATTTGCACTTTTGATGGTTTGGATCATTCCTTCCTCTATGCAAAAAAGGTAAGGTTTCACGAAAGCTGTGTATTTACCTTGTTCTGCTCAGCAATAGAGTTTGAGTGGTGACTAAACCTGGTCCTGCTCACAGCTGCTGGACATGCATTCATGGTTATAAAAATAGAATAATAAAGAGAAAATCATTTTCTGCACTTTTTTGTTAGGTTACCTTTTAAATTAAGTGATGCAGCACTGAAGCTGGAGCCTTAACAATGGCTCACGTTACTGGATGTTGCCTTTTGAATCAATCTCTAGGTCTCAGAGCTGATTATTTTTAGGAGAGATGACAGTGCATATATGATCCCTCCCTTCCCCTGTGCTGGCATCTCCTGTGAGAAAGGAAAGAATTTGCACAAAGTCCATTATAAATGCTGACCCTCTTGGAATAACTTAAATAGGACCTGGAAATACTGGTAGGAGTGCAGAGCTCCATAATCCTAATAAGAATGAACATTTGGATAAGAAGTGCTTTGGATACTCAGATACAGTGAAATTTTAATTATGCCCTTTTGTGACTCTAATCCTAAATTGCTGCCTTAACAGCTTTACTATCAGTAAGGCTAAATAAAATGGCATTAACTGATGCTGTTCTGTGTTAGCAGTTTATCACGGACATTTCTTAGGAACAAGGCTTGCTGCATTTCTTATCCACAAGGGATACTTAGTGTTGTTATATGCTTTGCTGTAACTCACCTTGCTGCTGTGTGCGTGTGTGTGGTGTTTTTTTTTTTTTTAATAATTGCAGAATTTAGGCTTTGCAACTATTTGTTTTCTCTGGTTGTGCAGGGTAATGGATGAGGATGAAACCTGCATTACTATCCTTAAGTTAAGCAGCTTATAAATACTTGTGCATAGTGCATGAGCTTTCCAAGTTTTGAGCGGTGAAGCCTAACATGGTATGCAGCAGTAGAATATCATAGCTTTACCAAGCAAAGGTCTGTGTATCTTGTATTAAGTGGTTCCTGTAGAGAGAGGAAAAAAAAAAAAAAGATGTTTTAAAGCTGTTAGAGAGATCTAGGTGGGAGGACAGTAAATCTCTTAAAGCCATACAGTGATTCAAGGTGGTGGCAGAAGGAGGATTGCAAGCTGCAAGCCCTATTCCCAGTGCTTCCTCTGAACTCTGAACATGCCTGTTCCTACGGCAAAGCCAAACCTAAGGTCTCTACTGTGAAATCTCAGAGAGAGTGAAACTTGGGATGTTTATAAGCCAGTTATCTTCAGCCCTCCCACGTGTGCACATGTGTTGTGTTCAATTGTAGTCCTCACTCACGCTTCTGTACCATTATGAGCAACCAAGCGAGTGAAATGATGGAAATACCTCCAATACCACTGCTTATAGCCGTGTCTCTTGTTCAGGGTGAAATATATAAAACTCATGTACAAATTAAGGTGACTTCCAAAACTATCGACAGCTCAAACAACTACAGTGTTAATTTTTCTATATACATTTTGGTGGACTTACTCATCAGAGGACTGCATAGGCAGAAAAATAAAAACACACAGTTGATTAGATGGACTATTAGAGAGAAGTGGGTGGAAAATGAGTCAGTGACTCTGTAGTCATTATGGTACCCAGATGTACATGTTGTGGACAGGTCTAATAGTTTCATTTGGATATGTGCTCGTGAGTAATTCCCTCTTCTGCTATGCAGAAAAAGCACCTGTACTCTCATTTATTATTTATCTATGAGCAACATTTTTCATTTTTCATAAATGTCAAGGTAAAATGATCTTTTCTGGGAATAGAAATGGCTCTTACACTTAAAGGGCAATGTGTGCTTAGAAAATGTTAATATATTTTAATTAGTGGAGATATGTTGAAACTAGTCTGCTGCACCAAACTTTGTAGAAGTCATCTTTTGAGGGAGATGCATAGAAAATCTGAAAAAATAGGATTTTTTGGTGTTTCCAAATGGTCATTCGTTGATAATTAAAGTGATTCCTTCTGCTGCAGTAAAATATCACCCTTGTACTTTATGAAATGCTTCTGTTGTGGATGCACATGGAGTATAATCTATAGGAACAGATTTACTGACATTATGTGTTGGCTTTTCAATTACCCTCCATTTCAGATTTGGTAACTTCCCCATTTGCTATGTTGATTGCTATTCATATTCAAATTCTCAGCAGCAAAGTCAAAACCTGAATGGTTTTGAAAGAATTCTTCCTGTGTTTTCTTGCATTGCATTGTATTGTATTGTAGAGGAAAAATAAGGGAGGATACCAAAAATGCCATTTGTCTCTATCAGGAAAAGTCAAGGAGGGAAACATGAAACAGTCTGCCAGTCATACATATCTTCAGAAAAGTACTCTTGAATTTATGGAAAAGACATTTGTCTTTTTGGTATTTGGTCTCTATTCCCTTTCTCCAGGTAGAAAGGCCTTAAGAAGTGGGGATGTTACCAATGGCTTAATCTTTATTCCTACGATGGAAATATTGCAGCAGGGGCTCTACCAAAAGGGATGCTGATTTTTGTGCTAAATGTCATTTGAGGACAATATGTCTTGAGGTAGGATCTTCCCCTTCATCTTAACCTGGGGATGCTCTGACCCATTCATGCTTGCTGCATGGTCTCCTGTGCTTTCACGTTCCCAGTGGGAAGGCTACAGTCTTTCATGTTATCCAATCTTTGCTATATTATCTAGCTTCACCATCAGGAGATCTTCTCAGAATCTTTACAGGGAGCGGCTGTAATAAAATTAATATGTTTGAAAGCTTTAGTGATGAAAATTGTGTTTTTCTGCATCCCTGCTCACATGAGTAATTTCACTAAAGTCTGGGATGACTTGTTTGAATAGAGGTCATTAGTCATGACGTCCGGCTCTGGACATCCTTGACGAAGAGCGTATCACTATCAGTAATTCCATTGATTTAAGAAACAAAACTCAAGAAATTGTTTCCATGAGAGATTTCCATTATCTTTTTATTTGGATTAGGTTGGGTCCTAGGGATTTGGGGGTGGAGTCTCTGTTTCCCTAGAAGTTCTGTTCATTCATGTCACAAATCATCACCTTTGCCCTACCCATTTGTAAACCAAAGAGCAGATTTTTGGAGGATGTGTTGGTTTAATTCCACCAATTTCAACAGTCAGTTCTGCCATAGTTTCTTTAGCAGGTTAAAGTAGCCAAAGCGGACCAGCATATGGGGAAAGTGTAACAGATCTCTAAAGGGAACTCAAGGGATATGAAGCCATCCAGTCCAGATGTCTTGATAACACTTCCAGGCTTTTCCCAGAAAGCTGCACATTAATTTTCTTTGAGTTGCAAAGCGTTTTGCACATGAGCTGCAGGGTGGTAATGGCTCATGGTGAGTCTTGTAGCCTCAGTTTTTGATATGGGTTACTGCAAAGTGCAGCTATTAAACAGTGAAAGGATGTTTTCCTATAAGCTGGATCTTCATCAAGACACTGAAATTGTTCTTCAAAGAAGGAAAAAATTGACTGTAGCAAAATGGGACTTCTGAATCCAAAACTGCTCCAGTGAAGCTGGTGGACTAGCTATGCTGGCAGAGAAAGTGCAGGCCTTGTGGCTCTGCTTCAGAGTTACTCAAGCACAGAGATTTATGGCTTCAGTGGTACCGGTGCATGGCTTGAGAGCTGGGCTGGCAGCTCCTGCTATGCAGGCAGAGCACCTGGCTGAGCCCAGGCAGCATGTGCCTTACCTGGGAGCCATGTCCCGGCATGTCCACACTTGTGCATTAATAAGGAAAGTAAAATTGCCAGAAAAGCCAGAAAAATATAGCAGCAGCAAAACAGCGCAAGGTTTTACTTGAAATAGTAAGGGCAGCTAACTGGAGCTCAGAAAAACAAATTGTTCAGAAAAACAAATAATAAAAGCAGTGGCATTAACAAAACAGTG
This sequence comes from Tinamus guttatus, assembly GCF_000705375.1. Next base: position 142,052 of record NW_010583045.1, on the reverse strand, counting down.
AGGATAAAAATATCTGTATCAGGAAAGGAAAAAAAACAGATGAAGATATAAAGAAGCATCTCTGATTATTAGAGGAAACATAACAACCAAGAAAGTGCAATTATGGGTACTATAGGAAAAAAAGGTGATGTTGGCCAGTGATGTTGACCAAAACATGTAAAGGAAATGGAGAGAGAATATGCTCTTTAACAATGGAGAAGAGAAAGGAATACTTGCTCTACACTAATTCCATTACTGATAATGTCTTAATTATCTTAGAAAGGAAGAATACTTCCCTACATACTTGTATGGCAAAATGCGTCAGCAATGAAGATCTTCTAAGTACCAGGGTGGATGATATGAATGTAGAAAACAAACACCCAAAGAATATATGTAAAGAATTTGGTACAAGATGAGTCATGAAAATTTCTGAGAAAAGGAAAAATGTCTCATTTTTCAAAAAAGGACAGTCTTGGCAGTTACTGGCTGTAAACCTGACTAATATAGTGTAACAAATAACAGAAGAGAGAAAATCATTATCTATCAAATAGTGAAAATGTAGATTTCACCAGAACAAATGATGTCAGACAAATTTGATTGCTTTTTCTGATAGAGACAAATCAGTGGATGGAGGTAATTACAGCTCATGTTATTTATATTGGGACTGTGATAAAACACTTGCTATTGTATTGCTTGAAAGTTGCTCATAAAATGAATTCAAGCTGTATTTTGCATCCTGTCACATGGATTGAAAAGTGGCAAAGGAGCTGTAAACAATGCAATGACACATCCAGACAGAAATTCACAGAGCAAAACCCAATTCTATTTAACGTTTCCATTGATAAATGTAAGCTTCAATTACTCTACAAAAATGTGTAGAGGATAAAGAAATAATGAATGTCATGGAGCTATTTTCCAGATAGACATGTGACTCGGCACCCAGTGAATTATTTTTATGCACTCAGTGTTTGCATTATTTCTGTTTAGGATTTTATAAGTATTCAAAGAACTAGATAAGACTCTTCCTTATTTCTACCTAAGAGGAGTTGGCTGTATGCAGTAAATCGCCTGGATGTCTCCTAACAGCACCATTGCTTTACTCAGAATGAGGCTGAGCCAGTATTTGCAAACATCTGATCAAATTTGCAATGAGAATTCAATGTTTTCTTATATTCCTTCTCCAAAGGCTATTCTTGGACATTTAGACAGATTTTTTTGCCCACACACATTTGTTCATCTTTAATTTTTAAAGTTCTCGTTGTTCTGTAAGGGAGTAGATACAACAAGTGCTATGGCATGTCACTGGCTGGGTGTTAAAAGAATATGTTTGGAACATGTTTAAATGGGACACATGGAAATTTTGGCATGTGCTGAAGTGCTCTACAGAACAACCCCCAGTGAGAATCCTCACCCAAATTACATCATTCCTGCACGCTAGCTGGCATCTACCCATAATAAAATATGACTTTCTAATGACTTCTTGCAGAAGAGAGGATTGCATTAACAAGAATAATGACTCCCAATGAATAATTCAAGTATCTGTAGTAAAAATAATCCAAAAGACCTGTTTGGTGGAAAACGGAAACCTGGAAATAAGGTGTATTTAGAGAGATCCAGGGATACAAGGTGACACCATAATAGACTAAATTTGTTTTGTGACATAGTGAAAAAGATCACAGTTTGATAACAGAAAGTGGTGATCTGTCTCCTGGTGCCTTTTCATGAAGAATATTGTTCCTGATTTTTTCCTGTCTTTACAATTTATATAGCTTTTCGCACCACAGCAGAATGAGGAGTATTTGATGTGGTAGTAATTTTATTCTCATTCTATGACAGTTTAATTTGGTTTGGGAGAATTCAGCCTTTTTTTTTTTTCTCCCTTTCTGGACACCTTAATACCAGAAGTATGTTGAGTCTTGGAGGCTGATTTTCAAAAGCCAAAGAAATTCTCTTTTAACAAAGTTACCCCTCTGAGATGGACAGTGGCCTGGACTGGTTCCCAAATTCCAGGGTTCATTTCTCTGACCCCCTGTGATGGCAATGATGGAGCACTTTCTGAGGCTCCTCCTTTTCCCTGGGGAGCATGCATGTGCCATAGAAATATTTTCCTGGGAAGCAGAGATGGATTTTAACTTTCTAACTTAAGGTAAATGTCCTAGGAGACACTGTGCTTGTTCAAATGCTTTTACAAACATGTGCAGGATGGACTATTGCTGAAGCAATCTTAACGCAGCTTTTAAGCCTTTTTCATATTACCTTATCAAAGTGTGTGTATGTGCCATGATTGAGTGCAGGATGATCCAGGGAGCTGGCAGGTTTTCATGCCCATTTAGGGTCCCCATGTTGCTGAGCCAGTCCTGCTGCTAAAGGCTTCAGACCTTCCTAAAATGACCAAAGTTGTGAAGGTTTTAATGAGTCTGCCTTACAGTAGTTCAGGTGAAAGTCCAATTATAGGTGGTGTTTCGATCTCTTGCATTATTAAAGTCACCAGGAACCCAGCATCTAAACTTCTGTGACGACCTTTATGCCTTGTGGGTCACAGATTAGCAGTCTGAAAGATTCTTCTTCCTGTTGCCTTTGTCCACTGCCCAGAAACAGCAAGAAAGGCTTAAAAAAAATCCTGCTAGAGGAAAAAATGATTTAGGCTTAATTTAAAATTATGCATTTTCAAATGAGATCAACCATAAATGCTGGCTGGCCTGCTGATTTTGTGTGACCATGCTGCAGTATTATCTGGGTTTGCTTTTTGCTGTGAGTGTATTATATGGTACCTGCAGTACCACATAATGTACCTGTGGTACCTGTAACATGCAGTTACATTTCTTATGCTTAAATGAACCACTACCTTCACTTTGGCAGTGGGAACCTTGCCTTTTGCTTACATCTTCATTTTTAATCCCTCTGTCTCCTTATCATTCTAAGAAAGTCATTTAGCCCTTTTCTCTCCTAGCCTTACGCGCCTTCCCATGCTATTACACACATAGATCTAGAAATGAATTTATGAAATTTGCTTTACAGAGACAGCTCCCACAAGCTATCTCTGCATAAAAGACCAATTAATCTCAAGAATCAATTTTGAAGTAAGCTGGGGAAGGCTTCTGGTATTCACAAGCTTCATCTGTATAAGTGTGATGTTGTATTAGTTGCCAGTGTTTTTTTTTTCTTTATTTTCTTTAAAATATATCATTGTATCAAACTCTGATAAAACTCAGTTGAAGTCAACTGACTTTAGAAGTGTAAAGGAAATTGTGTTTTGATATTTGAGTTTGTTTGATAGGTACTTTCTCTAAAGAGTGTGTATTCTGGGAAAATAGTACTGTGTCAGGTTGCAGCCTTAGTGACAATGGAGCAGGGTGACTTTGGACAAAAGAAGTTGCTTTTAATCAAAAGAGCTCTAGAAATCATTTGATTCAGCTTGTTTTAGTTTTTCACTGCTTACTCTGCAGTCAGACAAAACTTCAGTTTGTCAAGCTTGATGTAGATGCACCAGAGGTCACTTCACAGACCGTTATTGTAGATAGGAACTATCAAAATAGAACAGATCAGTTTCTCAAAGAGCAAGAAAACAGCCAACAAAGAGAAAGACAAATGCTGGCAAAGAATTTCTCTTCTGCAATAATGATAAACAGATTTAAATGAAAACTTGCTTCTGAATTTGTGGTGAGACTCTTACCTTTATATACAAACTATGAAATGCAACAGAAGCTCTCATATTCTTTCTCAGAACTTGGCAGTTTTAATGTGTGTGCTAAATATAGATACTCTTGATTCCAGCTCTCTTCAGAGAACACTTTCCCCAACCTAAATAAGGTCTCAAGTATGGCATGCTACAAATTGGGAAGTGTATTGAATTTATATTTTTTTCTCTTGATTTTTATAAGATGTAAATAAAGTTGCAGAAGCTGCAGAACCTTAATAAAGGATCAGGACTACTATTTGCATAGTGAATCATACTTTGGTATTTTTAAAAAATCACATTAGGGAATTCCATGGAAGGAAACTCTTACTACAAACAGGAAACTGATAAGAAACAACAAGTGAAGCCAAGTTGGAATAGGAATCTGGAAATTCATAGATATTTGCAAATTAATTTGCAGTGTGCTAATCCTGAAGAGTGGTTAAGTTATCCTTGAAATAGATAGGAAATAAGAAAGATTTTTTTCTCCCCATTTGAACTCCAGGACATTTACGAGCTTTGAAATAAATATATTTACTTTTTATTTTATTTTCAAGCTTTGAAGTAAATATATTTACTTTTTTTTTTTAAAAATAGGCAAAAAACCCTCTAAAATATGAACCCACCCCCTCCAAATTGTACTCAGTAGATATGTGTTCAACATGTGCTGTGGACAGCAAGAGTTTGTTTTCCACTGGTTTTTAGGTAGTTCTAAAAATGGTCCATGTTCTCCTCTCATTTCCATAGCTGTGGATTGCTTCTTCACAATAAAATAAGAGTTTCTCTTTTTACAGCTAGCTTTGCAGCAGTGTCATAAGATGCTGTAAGACTAAAAATGAATATAGAACTAAAATCTTTCACAATTGTGATAATATAGAAGTACCAAAAAATTATCGAAGATGATGTTGCTGGTAAGCCTTTCCATGAGGACATGTCAGGAACTGTAAATCATCATCTCTTGGGGCCCATATACCAACTCATCCCCTACTAATACCATTTTCTCAAAGTCTCTGGTCTGTGTTTCACTGGGAGGAAGGTTATTGTAGATGGTTATATATATATATACACACACCATGGTGAATCACATGGCCAAATGTAAGGGAAGGGTAGTTTTGTACATCAGCAGTAACAATGGTCAAGTTGTGTCTGATTTGGATTGATGTCTTCCTCTTGTTGGTTCCTCTCTTTACTGGTTTGAATGCAATGCTGATGGATATCAGTGAACATGTTGGCTGGTGAAGGACCCTCTTGGCGTCTCACAGGATGCTGAGTGCCTGTGGAGCTAATGGTCACCTTTGTGGCCCCAGCCAACTCGCTGCAGTCCCCACCCTTGTTCAAAAACGTTGTGTTCCTGTGCCCTTCAAAAAAGGAGACCCCATGTGGAAGGGAGGATGAAGGAACCTTGGCAGTGATGTTTGGATCCGGGACAAGACTGTAGAGGATAGGCCTTTTTCTTTTGTGTTTGAAGCCAGTTCCTTTGGGTGGCAGAAAGATGCTAGTGCTGAGAAGCGTCTACCTCTGCTGTGTTGTTTGGACAGCCTTCCCCGTAGTGATCACTGATGATCTTTGTGGCTACCTTCTGGTCACATAAACTCGTGTTGATGTTAATAGTTAAATATGCAGGCCGGGAGACTTGTAAGGAACGACATCGTTGTCGTGTGTGTGGGCACGCTAAGCACTAGTGAACCTTGGCTGTGGGGATGCTGTAACCTTTGTCTCTATCCTGGGTTGCTGGGATACACAGCAACTCAAATGACAGATACACAGCACTAGTAATTACCCATTTTTCTGTCTGCAGACTAGGACTGCTAATTTTCAACACAGTCTGCTCTGTTTCTAATTGTGGCTGTAGGTCTGTCAAGAGCCCAGCTGAAATTTGGGCTAGGTGGCTTATCCTGTTCAGCTCTGCTTTTGAAATATTTATTACTGTGCAGAGAACTCTCCTTTTAAAATGATCTTTCATTCTCCCATTTAATTTCACTGCAGAGGTGTTCGTGTTATATTTATACATTCACAAAACTGAGATACTGCTGTCAGATTTGCTGTGTTCACTTTTACTTAACGCTCTGAAAATACTAAAGCAGCAAACACAAAAAACCCTGAAAAGGAGAGGTGAAGCATGGGCTGCTTCTCCAGCAAACCACGATACTCCTCCAGCCACTAGATATACAGACAATACAGGTTTTACAAAATGTTGCTTCTCTATTGAGAGTTTTTTTTTTTTTTTTTTTTTTAATGCACATTTATAGGAGTGCCAAATCCCTGTTTGCAGGGAGAGCTGCGGATCTGATCCTGGATGCCCTTTCAGAGCTACAAACGCTAAAGCATGGAGCTTTCTTATACAGTGGAAGTCAGGAGAGAAAGGTGTGCTACATGGTTTGGTCCTGGCTGGCTTGAAATTAATTGAAGGATAACTACTGACTTAGGGGATTTTCTGAGACAGTTAAAAGCTTAACCTCTGTAGCACCAACTCTTTCCTGTCTCAGCAGAAATACTAGGACCTCCAAAGAAACAGAGTCCACTTCATTATGGAAGCTGAGCTTCCTTATTTTCTGAACCAAAAGGTGAAAAGAGTCTGTTGACAAGTAAAAGAATTAAAAGTATCCAAGGATTTGTCTACTTGAAGTTTAAAGTATTCTGCACCACATGAATGAAAAAGTAGGTAGTCTGTTTATAAAATCCCTAACTAGGACATGTAGACAATATCAGTTTTTGAAAACGTTTCACCTTGAGAAGTTTACAAAAATTTGGATGTTTCCTACAAAATATTTCAGGGAAATCATGGAGCCCTTGAGGACCCGGGAGGGCAGACATGTCGTTCTAAGTACTGTGGTGCTGGATTATCTCTGGTAGATGTTAAAAGTCTTCTCTCCTGAGCTTAAAAACAATTATTTTTTACCTTAGCTTCCTCCCAGATCCTATGCCCAGAATATTCTATTTTCTGCCTTTTCATGTGTAGTCTCATAGCATTAACCTTACAAATGTATTGTGTTGGTGCTGAATATAATCTATTTAATGGGAAATCTTTGCCTGAGGCTACAGACCTTAACTAAGCATTAGGCAGACCTAACGCAGCCATAGTGACTATTGGCCTGCAAAAGCGAGGGTTGCTTTTTTTTTTTTTTTTTCCTTTCTTAGCTGCATAAATCTCAGAGAATCCTTAGTCATGTGTTAAAGCTTTTTTGGCCTGAGGAGTTAATCCTTTGTAAGACAAGTCTCTCTCACTTGTGTGGGTATGCATGAAAGCATGGTCTAAATCCAGAATAGTTTTCTTTACAAATTATCTTTCACAGCCTTCTGCTGAGGAAAGGACTGGGCAAAATGTCTTTAACAATGTGTAAGCTTATTGCAAAATGACAGCCACAAAACCTCAAAATTATATCTGAAACTGAATTTTGAAGTATTTTTAGTTAGAGGAAAAAGTGGGACTTTATTTCTTAATAGTAAAACATTCAGTTTATCCTGGGGAAAAAAAATATTTAATTATTAAATAAAATATTTCAACGTGACTTTTTATTGAAAATACATTGAAAAAATGAAAGGTCTAAAAGTGAAATGATCATAATCCTTTTCTTCTGGATCATCAGAAACATATAGAAGCTTTCACTTCATTGGAGAAAACAATTATCTTTGGTCTCATCCAAAATGTAAGTGTTGATTTGGCTCCTAGCTGAAGTGTGCTTTATTCACCTATAGAAGACATCACCAATGCTGCTGTCTTTAAAATTTCCTTATATGTCATAACCTTAACTTACGCCCATGTCTCATTTCACTTGAGAAATATGATTCTCTCTCTAAAATGGGGAGCACAGAGTTGGTCAACGTTACCCTCTGCCTCTGCTTCCTACAGCTACCTGCCAGCCTGAGTTCCTGGGATTAAGAACTTTTGCCCATTTTCTGACTTTTAGAAGGGTTTTTCATGCCAGTAAAACTGTGTCTCCCCCTCTCCCCACATAAATTTCTTCTCATAAAAATAATCTGTTAGTTGTTTGGGCTTGTGTTCATTTCCATAGTTTTACCCTGGTTCATCAGGACTACAGGGGAGGCTGGTTAAATGAGGCTGAACATGGTTATAAAGGAGCTAGTTATGCAGACTGCAATATTGAATAATGAAACTTTTTCTAACAGGAAGAATTATGTGCAAGATCCTGCTAGGTACAAGGATGAATTTTGCTTGCACGCAAGTACAAGAAAACCTCTATGCTTCTAAGCCTGCCCAATTAGATCAGAGTTTCTTCTCTCTGAACTACCCAGAAGGATGTGGCAGGGCCCATGGCAGGACCATCACTGGCTCTTCCACACCCCAAGGCTCATGCCTTGCTGCAGCTGGCCCTGACTATGTCTCTCTGTGACTGAGATTTCTATCTGTAAGGGCCAAATAAATCACTGATGCCATCTGTCCGCTCAGGACGATTACAGAGCACCCAGCATTTTGCTGCGTAGTAGCACGGAGGCGCTTGTTTCTTTGAGGCTGCTCCCGTGAATCACTGTAACGTCTTTGCAAGGCTTTTAGAATTAATGCTGCCAAAATCAAGGCTGTTGATGCAGTGCTCCTTTCTGTTTGATGCTATTTACTTTTTTTTCTTTTTCTTTTTTTTTTTTTTTTAACCAGAACACGCCGGCCACGTGCTTCATTTTCCCCTGAATCATCATCCATAAATCACAAGGACAGTTTGCATTTTTGTGTGTGCCAGTCTCCTTGTTCTGCAGGGTGGTGATAGCAGTGCTGCCAGGGCAGCTCAGCCCAGGAGGGGTTTGGATGCTCTGGGGTCATGATTTGCTGCAGCATCACAGAGTCAGAAAGACAAAAAAAGCCCAGAGCCTGAGCTGGGGCAGATGGCTGGTGCTCATAATCCTCCACCGTGATGGTTGCTGACAGAGCGGCTCTAGTTTGCTGCTAGTCAGTATTTTCCATTAGAGACGCTAGTTTTCCTAGGATGTGAAGCTTGACATTAGCAGTTTGCTTCTTTCAAGCATTTTTCGTGCAGATAGAGGGAAATCGCTATTCAGAAAAGCTAATCAACTAGCCTGCCTTCGAGATAGTGTCAGTGCCTAACTTTTTCTCTCTCCTCGTGTTTTGGCATTAAAAAAAAAATCTGTCTGCATTTAAACTGTGGTGTTACAAAACAAGGCTGGAGGGGACAACTTATAAAAGTGAAATGGCTTTGAAGCAGGTCACAGATAGCTTCCATGCTGGCCTCTAAAAATAAGGTGAATCAGGAAACAGCATAGTCAGGGCTGCGAGAAGAAGATTTGATTTAGCACTTTATTCTTTCTGTCTATGAATCCCATGGATATAAACCTGGTTTCCAGGAGGAACCACCCGGGATATGAGCTGGCTTTGACTCACGTTGCGTTTGAGGTATCAGGATGATAGAAAGACTGTAATTTATATTTGCTGCATTAGGTTCTGTGTGCATGCATATGAGTGCAAAGCACTCAGGCAGTGGTGGAGGACTCATAGTTATTTTTATATTTGTGTGCCTAGCGGTGCATAGTGGCCTATTGATTCACCGTAGTAGAGATGAGCAGCCTAATTATGACAATTCATTATAAACACTGAATTATGGCAGAGCATAATTAGATGGACAGTTTCTGCCTTTTGACAAATAATAAGTAGCTAATAAGCAGAGCAGGATGTTGCACAAAGAAGTGCATGTGGAAGGCGGCAAGCTGGAAGGGCGTTGAATGGCTTTAACCAGGGCCAATGCTCTGCTTGCTCCATATATGGAGTCTCCCTGAATGCTGCCTTTAAATCACAGTGATAGGGGTTACCTTTATACTGTGTGATATGATGGGCTATGATGGTATCATTATCTGACATGCTAAAGCCTTGGCTGTTATCTCCCAAACTAGCACACACCACTAGCAGGTTATGCCTGCACCATAGTGATAACCACGTTTGGTAGTGATAACCATTTTGAGTTCTGAGAATGATTTCAGTCCTCAGGGTGTTAAATGAGAGAAAAATATCCAGAAAGGTGGTTTTTTTTTTTTTCTTAGAAAGAAATGTGTTGATGGAACTTTAAAGTTTTCTACAGTAAAAGGATTGTTTTTCTAGTGTGTTTTTGCAAGCATACTTTAGCTGGAGAACTTGACATCACCTATTGAACTGATACCTCAGTATAAAATATCATCTTTTGTTTTTCAAATAGGGAAGAAAACAAAAACAAAAACGAAAAACACAGCCCAAACAGTCCTCTTTTCCCCTCTCCTTTTAAGTCTTTGCAAGAGTTTAACATCCTGGTGGATTCATCTAAATACTATCGGATAGCAGACACCTGTCTGAGGTGAAATGGCCTCAGGCTGTCCTATTTGCTCCAAGGCCTGCAATGGGAACTGTAACAGGTGATTCGTGTAAAACAGCTAACTTTTAGTCTCCTAACTTGGGGCAAATTTGATGATGTTAAATTAGATACACTTCATATAGTCATGTTTCAATTTTTGTATGTAAAATCTGTGTTAATTCTGATTTTCAGAGTCATTAAGATTGCATTCAGTTGAGCACAGCACTCCCAAACCAAGGTACAAATGTAGGATGCCCATGTAATAGCTTCCTTCTTGTGTGTCCTTCCTTGAATACTGACACTCGCAAAGAGGGCTGTGATCTGTGGAGCAAAGATGCTGTGGAAACTGATGCTGACATTAGTCTAAGACATGTGGAGTTAACAGGATTTGGAAGTCAGCTCCTTTATATGCACTGTGCCTTTCAGTGTATATTTTTTATTATTATTATTATTTTGCATCTAGACTACGTTGACCTTGTGCTGGCTTCATCACGCTGGCTGACATAAGATAGATGATGTTGATAGATGATGTCGGGGTTGGAGAGGCTGGTGTAAGTGCCTGCATGCCAATGCCTTTGAATAGCATCTGTTGGCCTTGAAGGGAGGCAGCACATTTGCGCGGTGAAACCTTGTTTAGCAACTAGCTGCCTAACTGGCTGGAGAAGTACATGGCCCTGCTTTTATGTGATGAGCTTTTCTTTGTGAGAAAGAGATGAATTAGCAGGCCAGCTGTGCAAAACTGCAGAATTGGGCCAAATGCTCCTATTTTGATGCTTCCTGGGGCTCTGCTAAGGTGCTGTCTATGACTGCCACAGTGGGAGCTTCTCTGAGGAGCTGCTTGGAGGTAGTGTTGGAGCTGGGCTCCAAGCGGCTATCATGGTGTGGGACCCAGTGTGGACACGGGATGTGGGTAGCCCTGAAACGCTGGTGCCAGGCTGGTGTGTCATGGCCATCAGTGATGCAGATGAGATGCTGGGGGACAGCACAAGGTGACCGGCTGTGGTGAGGAGAGAATTTCCCATCCAGGGGCCCAGCGGCAGCCTGTGCTTCTTCAAAGTGTCCCTTACACCCTACCCAATGGGACCTCAGTGGGATCCAGCTGAAAAACAGCTCAACTCAGGGTGGATAAATACCCTGAGGTGTGCTTCAATACTCTGCAAGTCTGAGGGAAGCTGATATAAACTAAACAGAAGATTTTTTTCATGGGCTGCTGTGTAAAATCGTAGAACTAGAAGATAAGAACAGTTCAGAACAGGTATTGACGTCAGAGCTGTTCTGACTCTTTTCAAACATTGGGTCGTGGCACAGATATTGCTTTAAAATTTCATATTTTCCAAGAATAGGAGGAAAACAAATCACTGCAGAAAGATCCTGTTTAGGAAATGAACTTGCAGCAAGCTAGTTGTACATCAGTGTGTGTAGTGAGCTGGTTGAGAGCTAAGATGCTCTGAGAAATCCTGTGCTTGCTGGAGGTTCATTTAGGTACATGCTTCTGTCTTTCGTTGTACCTGCGCTTCGGTGCAGATGATGCTCCAAATTGTAGGGATGCAGGTAGTTTGGGACTTCTCCTGTAATTGCTGTTCTCCACTGAATTTTGCATGTAATGCTTTTTTTTTGGATTGATTCTGTAAGTGTTGAGGTGTTAACAGAGTGCTGCACTTGCTTCCCCATCTACCTTTGATAGCTTGGGGCACAGGGAGGACATCTAGTCTAACTATTGCCGGTCCCTGTGAAACAGCAAAACAGAACTGACGCTTTGTAAATCATTGTAAATGTAAAACAAAGAACTTATTCTGGCTTTGATTCAGAATAAATTAATACCTGTCCTGCTGCTCTTACACAAGGAAAACACCTGATAAATTTTGGGGAAATTTTATGCAAATTTTGCAATACTTGCAACAAATCTAACACCCGTTTTAGTTCTGCATGCAATCAAGGCTATGCAACTCTTCCTGTGCTCTGCTGTGATAGTCACTGTGGTCTTCTTTCTGTTTAGACTCTTGGTGGATCAAACTTTTGTTTGGCAAGGACAGCTTTTTAGCTCTGTTCCTTTGTGAAGGAGGAACTGGGAGTAAACACCTTTCCTGAGCTATTGTTACTGCTGGGCACAGATGAGAGCCAGCCCGTGTGTGTGTTAGTGACGATCCTCAGGGGTGGTGAGGGGAACAAGGACAGGATGGGGTGTCTAGCATCTGCTTTCCTGCAGGGGCACGAGGCTGATCTGCCTTGGCAAGGACATGGAAGACTGGAATATTCTTATTTATCCATAGGGAGGGAAGCAAGTTGCCACCACCCCAAGACATGGAAATTGTTCTCTTGGTTTGATATAGCTCTTCTGCTGGCTGACAAGGAGGTGCAAAGCCACTGTAACCTTTTCCATGGGAGTTTGCATATAAATAAAAAGTAGAAATAGTGAATCAGGAAAAAGTGATTATGAGGGGTTTGCAGGGAAGTACTACTGCAGCTGTTTTATCTGGAGCTTCAGGTTGCAGCCTGCAAAGGGAGAGGAAGTGTCTCCTGTTGATTTTTTGCTTCCTTCATTCCCAGATTACCACGTGAATATAAATGATTTTCTGCCTTGTCCTGAGTTATAATCCTGCCTTCCTGTATTCTGGGGGAATGCATCCCCCGCAGTTCTCCAAAAATGTGCTCTTGTCCCAGGGTAGGTTAAGCCGTCATTCTGCTAGTGACTATCCGCACGCACTTAACTTAAAAATGCTTTTTTATCTAATCAGTGTCAAAGTCTGTCTATACGTGCTCAGGCTAAGCACACCCTTGATCTCTTGGGCTGTTAGGAATGGGTGGTTGCGACACTGCCGTGAGGTGTTTCCCCCTTAATATCCATTGGGATGCTCTACATAAAGCTCTGTAGATCTTCAGGGCCAGGACATGTAATCCTTTGTGAGGGTTGTCTGACATTCACTGTCGTGGTGAAGGAAACTGAAGTCTAATTAGTGTCTCCATGTGTAAAACGTGTATATTCGTTGGGGTGCATGCTGCATCATTTGAAAGGAAGCATGAGGCTAGCTTAGGCAAGGCAGTGGAAAGATGATCCATAATTCACAGAAAGAAACAGATGGCTTTTGTTGTAATGCCCATGTTTATATTTAATGTTATTATCCCTCCCAGAGCATCAGCTTCTCAGTGATGTATAACAGCATAAAAGCATCTGTGGAGAGAAGGGATGCACCAGGGAGGAGAGTGCTTTCAGCCTCAGAGTAGCTTTTTATTGCAAGAGAGAGCAAGCCATCAAGGCCGTGCTCTGCTGCCTTTGCCGTTTGTGTCCAGGTGGGAGAAGGGCCCGTTGGGATCCTGTCCTGATAAACTCCTTACAGAGCCTTCTCATACTGGGATTTGCTGCCTTGCTTAAAATTGCTTTCTGTCTGGCTCTGTGAGTGCAATTAGTCACCTACACACAGGTGGAAGATGAAAGTTAATTCTGCAGCACCTAATTAGCTGGCATTGCTGGAAGACTTTGCAAGCGGAGACAAATCATTGCGGCTCTGGCTGCACACCTTGGAAATCTGGCAGCGCAGCAGTGTGGTAGACGTATTTCATCTTCTGAACACTAGTTGTTGGCTTTAACGATCTTTTGTCTTCCTATTAAAAGACAAGCAAGAAGCTTGAGCCTCACTGGCATAAATCAGTGCAGTTCTACTGAAGACTGTGGAGCTCTACCAAATTTTATCAACTGACGAGAGATGGAGCCTCTAAGCTAAATGAGAGCAAAAGTTATCCTTGTGTGCACATGTGAACCCACAGGCGTGTAAGCACCCACACATTATTTAAAGATGACTCTACATTTAGTTCACATTGAATTAAATACAACTCCAACAATCGTAAATGAAATGTCATCAGATCCCTTACTTATGAACAAAGTAATCAGGTGATTTGTAATTAAACAAGCCAATTAAAAGACTATTTGAGTAATATTCCTACTGGTCCCCTGACACATGCATCTATTAGAAATGCATCCTATACAATGCATAGGACAAAAATGGTTGATAGCAGGTTACAGTGATCTTTATTACAATGAATTAATTGACTCTGTCTAGCAGATTTTTCTCCCAGTGGAAGCTTTGAGTATTGAATGTGTCTCTGTTTTTGTTCTATCTGTGTTGTTGGAAATTTGCCATATTACCATTTAAATTTGTTCATGAGAAAGTTGTGTCACACTTCAGACAGTTAACTTTTAGCTAAATAGTGTGGGGAAGTTTTAGGGGATTTGGGGATGGGCATTATAAGAAGTTTTCTGATAAGAAACTAGAACTCTCCAAATCCAATCATGTCAGCAACTGCCAACTGAAAGCTGTGTTACTCAGCTGGTTCTTCTGCTCCTTGATCTGCTCCTACTTGAGTGGCATCCCATTGTATAACTAAATTACCCCAGTGATGTTACCCAGTACCATCCTTCGGAGCTCTGGGTGGTGGGGACCAAAAGTGAGTGGGCTGCAGGGCATAGCTCTTTGGTCTTGAGAGATGTCTTATTTTATGAAAGATGGTAAAGACATGTTGGTGGGGAAAAATTTTGCTGCTTTCTGTGCTAACTGACAGGTTATGCTCTCTTTCTAGTGGGTATTTGGTAGCTCTCGGGCTTTTCTTAAGCATGGAATCACATGTCAGAGTCACAAGGATATCAGAAGAAAAGCTATTATTTTTACAAGCTCTTGCCTGACAGAAGGTGTTCTGTTGGAGGCTCCTAGAAATGTAGAGAAAATAAGTATTCCAAGCCTTTCACTCTTCTGAAGCTATGCAGACAATAGATGAAACACCGTAGAGTTATTATTTATTTTAGAACTGTGTTCTATTTTTTTCCATACTATTATCTGTTTGAGATGCATGATGGAGAGCCAGAACTCAACTTCAGGATTCTACTCCTCTATTTTCTCATAATCTGACTTCAGTTAAGGCAGTCAAAAATATGGTTTGGCTCTCTAAAATTGAAGTGTATTATCTCCAGGGTGTAAAATGGGGATATTCTTGTGGGTTAGGTGGAGGAAGGCCCTTCCTTGAGACTCCACAGCAAGCCAAGTGATTCATGCCACTGGTCAAAATTAACCTGTACATGGATTAGAAGAGACCAAGTTCTCCTGTTTGCAAAGGGAGGACCTACCATTCTTACAAGGTGTCATTTACTAATTCCCATCTTATGTGCTTTAACTGAGATGTGTCTAGAAGTCTCATCATCTCAGCTACAAAACTATCCTAGTCAAGCTATGGGTAGGCA
>NW_010583045.1:113705-126832 GCF_000705375.1 Tinamus guttatus | reverse complement strand
GGCCTTAGGATATCAAAAAGCATATATAGTCATCCATTAATAACTTGCTGATGAGTTTCCTGAGAGTTGCTTTGTATGAAGCAGCAAGGAGAATAAGAAGACAGGATTTAGTGCTTTATCAAAGATGCAGTCAAAAATACAAACTCATTATTTAAATCTCTATTTTTATGACCCGACTGACATTAAAAAAGTGTCTCTTCCATGAAGATTTGTAAGGTTTTGTTGCTATGAAGCAAAATACCTATTTGAAAATTCTGTTGACTGCCTTTGGAGATGTGTATCTCTAGAGACTGTCTTAACTTCCATATTCATTAAGCTGTTCTATGGTGTTGGAGGGAGACCAAAACCAGGAACCTTGTTAGCCCTGAAGTTTGAGCATTTTGCCCGTTTTTGGACCAGTCATTTTTCTTCTGTTTCCTAGTATTTTGTTGCTTGAGCAATATGATCCTCTTGCATGTTTAGGAACAGAAGGCAGCCATGTGAAACAAACGGTTAGAAAACTAGGAAGAATAAAGGCGTCGCAGATGATGCTCTATTGTATTTGTGAGATGTTTCTTCTTTAGCTTTTTCTCTTCTCTCTTGCCTATTCTTATAATGCTTGCAATCCAAAATTGCAATTTCCATTTCTTTCTGTATAAAAAAGGATGAATCTGCCTTTACTCGCCTCATCCAGGGATCCTGTCCTTTCTGTGCCTAAGCTGTAACCCCTTCCTCTGTGCCTGAATTCTAATCCCTTCCATTCAAGCTGTGTTTTTCCTTCAGCATATTCTCCACTCACCTGCTCGAGTGCTTCACGCTATGCAGGATAAGCCTCTAGATGAGTATTGGCCCTGCAGTAGCAATTCGTGAACCTTTCAGATGGTAGTTGCAATTCCCCAGCCTCTTGCTGCCAAGGTCTGAAATAATGCTGAACTACATTATGGGTTTTTCATCAAGTTTCTCTTCCTGTTACCTTATTTCTTAGATTTTTTTCTTAACTTTTTTTTGTTTGTTTTTAAAACAAAAAAATACACTTTTTTTTGTGAATGCTAGCAAATAGGATCATCGTTTAACCAAACAAGTGTTAAACTTGTTGGCGGAGGTGATATCAATATCGAAAGGCACAGTCTGACTGCACAGCCACTAAGTCAGTACTGTTCCAGAAACTGTTGCGACTGAAAATTTGGGAAAAAAAAAAAAGAAAGAAAGAAAGAAAAAAAGTCTTTCTGATGGATCCAGTTCTTCAAAGCACAAGTGTAATCAGGCACAAAAGTGGAGGAGGAACATGTGGGTTGGGGGAGGCAAGCTGCCTCCTAAATCTTATTAACTAATTAAGCTATTATTGAAGGAACTTATGCACAGTTTTTTTTTCTGACTGAAAATATGAAATATGAAAATAATAACATTTTCCACAACGTTTTGCACCAATCTGTAGAATTCTTCTATGGTGGGTATGACCATACGTTAAGTTTAACAGGATGATCTTAAAATATTTGGAAGTGTTTCATTTTCTCTAGTGATTTATTTGCAAGGATGACAATGTCATCCTCTGCTATCTAATATGTAGGGTGATGAGAACATGAATGGATCGACTCTGGTTCATCTCATGGTCCTTTGGAGTCAATGGATGTCTTTTATTGACTTAACTGGACAACTGATGAGGCCAGATGAAAGAGCTGCTGCTGTACTAAACAGCGCTTGTCTCTTTAGCTTGGGAAAATAAATAATCCCAGACAATATCAAAGCTGACTGGGCTAGTGCTGCACATAGGTTGTTTTTGAAGTTTTGTTTATAAGGAAAATATATTTATCACCGTGAAAGGATTGCAGGCTGACCTGACCTTTTCAGGCTGAAAATGGTCACTGAAAGGAAAAATAAGATAATGATAGTAAAAAGTCTCCTAGTCATTACTAGACTGCTGCTGAAAGATATTTGGCAAAGGCTGGAGAAATGTCACAGTTAGAAAGAGCACCATTTCCATGGAAAGATGATTACATCTGACCCCATCTGGTGCCCAATGAGGCCCATGAAAACTCATTTCGCTTGTTTCAGCAAGAGCTAGGATGGCTGAAAGCCAAAAGAAGGCATTGCTAAGAGTACAGCCCCAAAGTTGCACGCTTGTAGTGGGGTGTTATATGGGAAGGAATTGTCCTTAGCAAGCCATGTCCAGGGGATAGTAAATGCAGTCTCTTGGAGGGATGTGGCCATCATCCAGTGCTAACCATGCTCCCAGGATCTGCTGGGGTGTCCAAACAGTAATGTCCTCCTGTCAGGTTATGTTTTTCAACAAGTAAAGCCCTCGCCCGCACGTTTTGCTCCTAGCTCTTGTGCTCAGCTTCCTTGATGACAATAACTGCTTCATTAACTGGCTGATGAGTTGTCCATGCCAATTAGCATCGTTTTATCTATGCAGTAACTATGAGCATTATCCTGGGAAGCTTTGTAACATCCATCATGGGAGGTTTCATAAGAGGTTAGGAAAACTTCTGCCAGGAGAGTTTTAGGTATGGGGAACAAGACGACGGACTAGACAGCTCCTTACGTAACCTTCCAGCCCTGTCATCTCTTGCCTTAAAAGTCTGTGACAGTGGTAACACATTATTTCTATAACAAGCGTTCCTAGAAGGCTTAGATAAGATGGGATTGTTGGATCAGGACTTGTTTAGACACAGTTCTAACACATTCAAAATTGAAGCGGCAGCCCAGCATGTCATGGGTGGGTAAAGAGAAACCTGGGAGGGGTTGTTGCACCTACCTGGAGGTGTTTGCACGAACATATATTCATTGAGGCCCGCCACCTCTAGCTCCTCCAGGGTACAGAAGTGAGTGCAGTTCTAGATGTCTGAGCTGAGCAGGAAGGGATCTCTCCCTCTCTTTGCCAACCATCATTCTAGTGGTCCAGCTCTGCTGTGCACTTAGCAGGATGAAGCCCACCTGTGGTCAGGTGAGTGCAGACTGTATCATTTGCCTTCTGGGGTCCAGATCACCATGATTTTGAATGTCATGAAAGAGCCAGATCAGGTGAAATTCAGTGCCTGTGCAGATGTGTATGTTGCAGCACACTGACCATGGCTGAGGGAAGTCCTTTGACCTGTTCGGTGTGAGAACTCAGCAGTTTTCTCGTTTCAGTAGGGACACAATATTCATCCAGATGCTTTTCTATCAACTCTTTGTTTCTGAACATTGATAAAGATGGCCTCTGTCCTCCTGCTGCTGAGCTGTCTATGGCTCTCTCAACTTACACTATCATTCTGCAGAGAGGTCCCCACCACAGAACACACTTTTTGCTAGGCTAGGATTAGCCATTCACTTTAACACATCTGGATTGGTATCCTCAAAGTTATTCTTGAGATGGGTATATAAAGAAAACTTACCTGAAATGTCATTTATTTTGATTCCCCACACATATTAGTATTTCTCAGTAAAATCTCTTTGGTTCATCTTTAATTTGCAGATGGCTCTGGCAGCATTGAACTTAAGCTTCTGGTGGTTGTGAAACCTGGTCTTCGAATGAGGCTCGATATGCAAGTAGATGATTTTCAGAAAGTCTGGATATCTGCATCTGCCCTGTAGGGTTCTAAGCAATGCAATTAGATTTGGGTTTCTCACGGCCAAAATGGCATAAGGAAATTGGGAGTCAGAAAAGAAAAATGTGAAAGAATACGCAAAAAAAACCTTTAACAATTTTGGGACTTAGATGGAAATAAGGCAAAGCTCAGCTCAAGTTTACAGCTGAAAGGCACTACTATAAGTAATTTCAAAGGATATTGAAGAGAAATGTGCTCGTGCTCAGGGGAAGCTTACAGCTGGGCAGTAAGCTTGGATGGATGGTGTGGCAGAGCACTGCTGGCAAATCGGTGCAGCTCACTCCTGGGCTCTGGATGATAGCAGCAGCATTTACAGATGCCAGAGGATATAATGAGAAATAATGAGTGCAATAAAGGAAGAGGGTGGACTAGAAGCCTGAAACTAATGAGAGAGCCCAAGCATTAGAAGTGAGTGGCAAGCGACCTCGAAAGCACAGGGGTAGTCCAATCCCATCGTGTTGAAAGCTCTGACCACAGTGCTAAGGAGACCAGACATGGGAAACACAGTTGCAGGAGCTGCTCTGGTCCAGTGTGCAGAGACTCGTGTCTCTGATGTCCAGTTGGCTCCTCCTGACTCCATTCTTTCCTTAAAGAGGCTTTTTCTTTGTGTGTGTCTCTCTCTCTTTTTTTTTTTTCTTTTTTGTGCACAGCTAATCCCTATTGCACATACAAATATAGATAGCACACGGGTCTCTACAGATTATGGATGCCCTTTTTGGCAAACAATATCTTTTAATAGCATTGTGTGCAGTTAATCCGGTTAAGCTAGCAAAAGTATCACTGGAACAAGCGGTGCAAATTCAGGGAAGGAATAAATGACAATCCTCCCAGGAACTGTTGTTTAGTAATATGGAGGTAGGATGGTAGGGTTTTTTTCTTTTTTTCTTAATCTTTTTTTTTGTCTCTACAATGTCTTGAAGGGCAATGTGACCAGAGCAAGCTGTTAGATTGCAAGAGACTCTTGCTATTATATTACATTTTGCTATATTACATTAAATTTCCTAACAGAGATGGGAAATGTTTATCACTACTGCTCTCTTCTAGGATCAGGTTTTTGGTGCACCAGGAGTTGGCTGTAAGAAATTGCACCCTTTCCCCATCAATTCTGATGAAGTGGAAAGGGGCAGAAGCAGCTCCCATCCAGGTAAAGAGTGGTAATAAGAGGTCTACAAGTGGGAGATGGGCAGCCTTCCTCTCCCAGCCAATATCCGTGCTTTCTAACACCAGCACACTGCACAAATCCCGTTGTTTTCTCCTCCCCCTTCCCCATGCCCAACACAGTGCATCTCTGCTCTCTCAAGCAGACGTTTCATGAGTGCTGACGTTTCATGAGTGAATGAAAGATGCCTTTTTTGCTGGTGCACAGTGTTCTCTGAAGAGAACGCGTCAACATCAGAGAGTTCCTCGTAGCAGCTTTTCTTAGCAGCACAGCTGTGATTTAAGTAATTCTCCTAGAAGAATAAGGCAAAATTCAGCAAAAGTAAAACAAACACATTTGCCTGTTCTTGTTCTCCAGATTACTGTTAACTGCTCACTTTAAATTTAACACTGAATACTATGCATCTATACATGGATTCAACTTCTTGGAATGACATCAATTTTCCACTTAGAAAATTGTTTTTGTTTTTTTTTGGGGTTTTTTTTTTTGGCTAATACTATGTAGAGTGTTGTTGGTTGGTTTTGGGAGACACTTTCTTATGGAAACTTAGCCTTTGTGCCTGAGATGCAAACCAGTGTTCCTGAAGCCTAGGAATTTGTAGCAATAGAAAAATACTATTGAGAAATGGCAGCTGAACTGGGGAAAAGACATTTTGGAAAAGTAAGGTCAATCCCAGAAAAGTAATGAAAGAGAGTCAGACTTACAGATAGAGATCCATAGTCAAAATTAAAGATACTATATCCCTGGATGATATACAGGGGAAAAAATGTTAAGAGAAAAAAGAGCTGGCAACAAGTGATATGTAGCAATAGATTTGCCATAAAATTCATTTCAGAAAACTGTTGGATGAAGGAATTCTTTAGGCAGATTAATGAGGGATAAGACAAAATCACAAAGCATTGCAACTCCATTTTTTTAGTGAGATGCAGAAGAGTTGTAGGAGTCCCATGAGACAGTGAAGGCTCCTCTACCAATCTGCTATATTTGGAAGCTCAGATTGCTGAGGCAGATTAGGGACTCTGAGCCTGGTAAGCCAGGGTTAATGGGTGATTTCCAGCACTCGCATATGTCATGTTGGCTTGTGGGTGCGCGAGTGCTGCAGGCAAGGCATGCATCCAGTCTGAGCAGTTATATCGCCGTTTGGGTCCTGAGGACAGTGTCACCATGGCTGCAAAACCCGCTCAGGACACTGGATCATTTAGGTGATCCTGAGCACCGTGCGGTTACAGCTGACCAGCTAAAAGTAGCCAAGCTGGTTACTTTAAAGATAGCTCATGGTCCAGCTAGGGTTGTGAGCTGCTGTCATGGCTAACATATGTTGATCTGAAAAACAGATATAACCATTCCCTTAATGGTCATTTGTTGGTAAAGCTATAGCACAGAAGAAAAGGTGGTGGTGATGGTGGCAAGCAGAGAGTTTTGAGCTATGCATGTGTGACCAAATGTTTTATTTGTGGTGTTGGTGGCAGTTAAATTACCAGAAGAACATAGTCCTTTAAGTAATTTTTTGGAATTACAGTTTGTTGAAAGTCTGATAGATGATTAAAAAAAAAATCTATTTCTTCAGAAGGAACTGAGCACAGTGTAACCACCCTTGTGACTTTTCAGACTCCATCATGGACATGGCTAGTCACAGACAGCGTTGTGGTGGCCAGAGGGAAGGATGCCCATTGGCTCTGTCTCCCCTGGAGAAACCTCATCTGGCCAACTGAGGGGTTTCATGGAGGGAGGGACAAGGGGAGATACAGCCCTAACTTTTCTAACTGAATTTGGAAAGAAGGCAGAAAAACATTTGTCTTAAGCATTTTTGTTACTCTCCTGAATTTTAAGTTTCCAGTGATAAACTGACATTCAGGCGACGTTACTCAGTGTCAGTCTTCACTGCACAGCGCTCTGTGGTCCAGCTTCTGTCCCATCTGTACCGTTTCTGAGATATCCCCACCCTTGAGCCCTGAGAAGTGCTTGTGTGCTGGGTGAACATCCTGGAGGTGTTTTGTGAGGGTTAGCATCAGTGTGACCCGAATGTTTGACACCAAACAGCTTCCATAGAAATCCATGAAATCAGAAAAAGTGAAAGGAGAATATCTGAACATGAGTAAGATTCAGAGGTTTTCAATTTTACTTGTTTTACTCCTGTCTCGGATATATAATTTAATAGATTCTTTTTTTCTTATGTGACATGAGCTATGAGATGGAGCTATTACAGATAGGTTAATTCTGTGTTCTGGTTGCATTATAGGCAGATTTCAATAAACAGATGATTAAGGATTCTTTTTGCAGTTCCTTGAGAATTATATAAAAGATGAAAAGGAGAAAATTAAAATTTTAATTGAGTAAATTCGTAGTCTTGAGAGTATGCTGCAGCACATTTCACTTATAGCTCTGGATTTGATAGTATCTTTTATGCTTTGCTTTATTTTTGAAACAAATAATTTTTTGTGTTTTTTAAATAATGTGTAAAATAATGTTTTGTGTTTTTAAACTTTCAGTTTAGCCACAAAAATATTTATGGAACCATAAGGGTACTAACTCCAGATGGATCAGAATATGATTTTCAGTTTGATATAAAATATTAAAGGTTTTAATGATGTTCAGGTAGAACTTAATAGGCAGAGATCTCTGGAAAACTCTTTTAACAGTAAAGGAAATACTAATTTTCATATAATTTGTTTTTCTCTAAGTAAACAAGAGAATGATTACAAATCTTTTCCTGGTGAATCAGCTGAATATTTGTGGGGCTAATCTGATCTGTAGGAAATCCATCATGGATCTGCCCTTATCTACATCATGCCCCCTTCTGCTCTACCATGTGGAATGTCAGGACAGCAAGGGATCATAGAAAGAGCAGCAAAAGATCGCCCACAAAATAATACTAATGTGCATGGAAGCGTATGAGGAACATCAGCTGTGTAGGCAGTTGAAGGTGGCCTAGCCCACATGGAGATACCTCGTGGAAATTGTCAGGATATATCATTTTAATGCAGGTCTGTTTCCTCTGAAGAAAGGCATACACCAGCACTGCCAGCTTCACCCTAAGTCTTGCTTGATACCTGACCAGTTCCAAAGATGAGAATTTCTGAATATAAAAAAGTGACTAGGTGCAGGTCTAGATCTGTATCTAGGAGCTGAATCCATGATATTAATAAAATCAATAGTTGAATGAACCTGAATGATTCATGGTTCAATCCTGCTGAAGAGGCGAGGGAGAAAAGTTCTATTAGATGTTGTGCTGCTCTCTCAGGCGCTTGTGGAAATCCCACCCTGCACCTCAGCATTTGTGCTGCACCCGACATGCCCCGTGCTTGCCCTGCCACGCTGCAGGATGATCATCAGAGCAGTGAGAGCGCAGCACAGTGTGCTCCATGCCAAACGCTCCCTTTTTTGGTTTAATTATAACCGAGCTTGCTAATCCCAGTCTTGATTAATGAGCTTAATATGCAAATGTTATGATGAAACTGAAACTCTTTGTGATTGTTTGCAGACAGATTACCACTTCGAGTACACAGAGTGCGACAGCAGTGGCTCCAGATGGAGGGTGGCTGTCCCGAATCCATCAGTGGAATGCTCTGGATTACCTGACCCCGTGAGAGGGAAGGAATGCAGTATGTTGGCGCTTTTCATTTTACAGACCATTACTAGCTGTTCATGTTATTTATCCTTATGCACTGATACCAAGAAAGCCTTTTGGAAGGACTAGTGTGTTGTGATGATACAGATCTTCCTAGCTCTCTTGGTGACATCCTAAATGTCCCCAATTTAGTCCTTTGCTCCTGGGTCTTTTTTTTTCCCTTCTCCAAACTTTCCTTTTGTCTTGGAGTTGTGGATTGGAGACTGTCTGTGTGGAGTAGTTGTATAACTCACTAGTATCTGTGAGTATGCTAATGTATGCTAATTCATAGAGAAGCCATATCCATTGCAATAACCCCTGAGGAGCTCTGGTTGCTTGTCTTGAGCTGCCACTCTGTAAGTTTAGTTCTGGCTATGTTGGTTAAAATAGCTACCATCACATTGGCATAGTGTCCACACACTTGCTGCCAGTGTTACTTGGCTAATAATCAGCTGAATGCATAAGTAATGATAAGTGCCTTATTTGCCTGAATTATTTACATGATGAAGCTTTCTTCATTTTGAGCTTTTAGAAGGTTATTTTTTTAACAACTTGGAATGTTCTCATGTCACTTGATCTGTTTTTTTTTTTTTTTTGTATCTGGGTGTAAATAGACAGCTGCTCTGCAAACATGTTTGAACTCTTCCCCCACTGTTTTGTAGCTTCCCAAGCTGGATGCTATTTCCTATCACACTTCCTCACTCTAGCAATGCTCTTTGAAACAGATCCTAGCATTGCTTTACTTTGTCAGCAATTTGTACCAGGAGCTATAGATTATTGTATCTGCCAAGCCGGATAGATGATGGCAATGTCCTTTCATTTCTATTGTAGGAGAGGTGAGTTTTTATTCACTTCTGCCTCTCCTCCTATAAGGGTTTATTGTTCATTTCATTGCTGCATGTATTCCAGCCTAGAGCACACAAATGTTTTCCTCAACACTGATGTCCACTGGAAGATTTCTGAGTGCTTGCAAAAAGCTACCTCTGTCATTCCTTGCACTTGTGTTTAGAGATTTTACATGTGGGATTTCTGTTTACTGTTTGGATTCATTATTCAATCACAGATTTGGACAACTGGGAATCACCTCAAGTGATCCCTTAGTTTACCCTCCAGCAAAATAGCTGTAATAATTATAACATTGTCATTCTTCGCTGACCCTTGGCTGAGTTCGCTTCTGCATCACTTTTATCACATCCAGTGATGAAAATCCACAGCTGCTCCAGATATTTTCTCATCTGTTCATTTCTATTCATTATCCCTCCTATTACAAGTTCCCTTTTTTTCTGCTTTTGAATCTCTGTTGCTATACTTGAAGCTTAATACTTTTTTCTGTCTTTACTATAAAGGAGCAGATAGTGTTACACCTTTCTGCTACACAACTGCTTTTCAGGTACCACAAAGGAACCTCCTAATGTTTAAGGTCTAGCAGCATTTCATCCGTCGTTCCTGCTGTACATTTCAAGAAGTGAATTACAGTGACAATTCAGCTGCTTAGTAACAACAGATGAGTCTCTGACTTATTTTCTTCTGGTCACCTGTTAGAGAAAGAGGAAACGGTCCAAGAGATTGGCTGTGATGTTATATACGAAACTGTAGGCTCCTGCTAAATACACTGGAAAGCTCATGTCAGTAGATGCTCTCCTTCCTGTAGTATTTCTACAAGTCCCATGTCAACTCAGCTTGTTCAAGAAGTGATTGGATGGTCAGTTCTGTCTTTTGATGTTAGAGATGTTAGTTCTCTAGGCTCTTGGGAGTGCAGCAAAAAGTTAATGTAGTTTTATTTATTTATTTTTCTTCCTGTACTAGATAGTCTGGCTTCAGAAGATGTTTGACTATATTCTGATGGCAAAAACCTTTAGTTTTAGCATCTTTCAGTCTTTTGCCTTTTGTTTTAAGAGGTGCTGGTCCTTCCTCTCAGGTTGTAAACATGACTCCATCAGCAACAGCCATTCACTTTAGGCGTGTTTTTTCACCCATCCTATTCAGCTGGGATAGCGTGCTGCTGTTTTTTACTGCAAAATATCTGAACAACAGTACAGTTCTCCTGACAGCCTGTTTGTCAGTGGGTGGGACGTACCGGGAGAAGGCAGCTTTTGAACACGATTACACTCCAATTCTTTAGACTTTGCCTTCGGGGATCTGTTGTCAGTGAGGAATCATGAGGAGGACGGCTCCTTCCTGATTACTCATGTTCCCTGAGGGGTGGCTTTTGTCTTGTCTGGCAAAAGCTCATCAGCCACTGGACCAAGGGCATCCTAAGCTAAAAGTAAAAATTACTATAGCTGAAGGGAAAAGGGAAGGGTTCTGTATTTGCGGCTGTTACAATGCATGTTCTCATGAGTGGGTTGCGTGCAGAGCAAGATTTACAGTACAGACTTTGCCAGGGGTTGTGTGCACGTCTTACAAGGTAATTAATGGTTTTTAGAGATGTACTCTTTTTGTTTTCTCATAAGCTTAGTGCTTTTTTTTATCCCAATGCTTATCAGGAAGTACTACAAACATGGAATAAGCTTTGAGATGAGTCTTTTTGGTCATTCTACAAACCTATTCAGACTGTGCTACATCTTTTAGGTCCTGTCCTGTGGCCAGAGCATACTGGCATCTGGGCTCATTCCTGGTGTTTGCTGTAGCCTGGGTTTCCCTCAGGCATCTCTTCTAGTGCTTCAGCCTGCAGAGCTGGGGGCCACAGGACAATCACTGCAGGTAGCACAAAATCCACCCCAGAGATCTGTTGTCTTTAGAAGTTATGAACGAGATCTACTAGTCCTGAGAGAGAGATAGCTATGTCACTACCTTAAAAAGGGCTGCAGTTGCAAAACAGCATTATCCCTTTTTTTTTTTTTCCAATTCCTAAGGTTGGCACAACCCTCAGTGGTCCTCAGTGGCAATTAGAACAAAGTGGATATAGGGGAATCCAGATGAGATTTTGTTTTTTTTTTTTTTTTTTTTTTAACACGTTTGCCGCCGCAGCTGACTTCATGGTGTAGTGTTTGCAATTGTTTTCATCTGTTCGAAAGTTCCTGCCACTTGAGAATATCCAATATTGGTCTTTACTGCTCTTGAAAATAGTCTCAGGCTGTCATTAATTTTGGATCCCGGGAACACTGTGTGAACCTCTCACACTTCCAAATGCTCAGCAGTGTGCCTGAACTAGGAATTCAAAACATGCTATAACAATATGTTAAATGTCTCAAATTATCTCTGTAAATAAGTCTAGACCATGGTCTCCAGAGAGTGCAGAGACACTAGAGATTGCTAAAAATGCTATCTGGAGCTTCACGTATCTAGAGCAATCTAATTGTGGCACCAGAACTCAGTCTCTGTCTTGAGATGTGCTGATTTTCAGAATATTGTGTTTTAGTGCTTTTTATTAATTAATTAATTTTCCAAATGAACCTATTTAAAAGTAGGTTGGGTATCTCCGTGCTGTGCTGCAGTTTGAAGCATGTGCCTCCCTGCAGAGCCCAGCTGACTCACCCGCTGAGAGTGACTGCTGGCACTTCCTGGCACGTCTCTAGCCTCGGAAATGTTTGTCAGGATTCAGACCTTTTTTGGGGCTTCTAAAGCATTTCAGGGAAAGCTTACCTGCTGAGAATATAGGCTCCTCTGAGGGCTACTCATATGGTTCAACAGAGAAAAGACGATCATATTTTTGCTGCTTTCCCATTTGCCTATTAGTTGTCTTTTTTTTTTTTGCCTTGTTTTTGCATGAACAGAGAGCAGCATAGATATGAGCCAATGGCTCCTCTTTCTCTCCTGCTACCTTTCCCTCCAAATCTTTCCCATTCAATGGAAAGTGGAACCTTGCATGGTGGATGCTTGCAATGTTGCATGATGTGCTGCATATTGCACTGCACTGCTGTGATGTTGTGGGATGTACTGCTGGGAAACAATCCTCAATGTAGGCAGGAAGGTGGCAGAAGAAGCTCCAGAAGATGACAGTTTGCTTGCAATACCCTGGGAAAACATGTCCTTTTATCTATATGTTTCATCCCTGTCTAGAAGAAAATCTGCCCTTCTTTTCTTACCTCTTTGCCCAATGGGCAAGCCGTTCTGCATGTTGTACAAAGCTCAAGTCTCACCCCATTGAGAAGGGTTCCATTCCTATGAGCCATTGCATGGTCATGTCAGACTCCATCTGCCTCTTGCAAAAAGACCTGATTTGCCCATTTCTTTCCTTTGTGCTCAGGTTTGTTCAGAGATGAGTCATATTTTTGACACTGGCACATCACAGTAGCAAGTTCTGTTAGAAGGAAGCACGTCAAATGCACAGCAAGGATCTTGGCTAGGCAAAAGGAAATGTTTATTACTTCTAAAGCTTAAGTACTGAAGATCACTGAAGAGTATTAACGAGTACTTTGTAGCTTTCCTCTGCTTCACAGCTGAGACATCCTCTTCAGGTATCTGACTGCAGCATTCCAGTCCTGCTTTGAAGTTACAGAACATACACTGAAAAGGGAGGGTGCTGTGAGGAGGACGCGGGCAAAGAGCCTGCTTTGCTGAAATCCAAACTGGCTGAATTGCTCCATTACTTCTTAGCAGTAAGGAATTTGCTTAACCAGTTTGATCTCCTTTGTTTTTAATCACAAGAGGTCTCACTCAGATCTCATGAATCTGGTAGCAGAAAGAACAACAGTTAAGGCAGTATACTTGGATTTCTAAATGGAAAATACTTATGATGGTAATTGGAAGACATTTGCATTTGAGGATAGCCAGACTGATCATATACCGTATATTTTATACTAAACTGTCTGAATTCAGGGCTGTCCTTTCCTCCTTGTCGCCTTTTCTTCCT